>CM076983.1:14248202-14300702 GCA_039105355.1 Benthosema pterotum | reverse complement strand
GGCCTGCGTGATCTACTGGTAGATCACAATCTACCTTTTGGGCACCCCTGCTTTAACCAATTCAAATACATGACGAGAGAGGAAAAAATGTCCATGCCTGCACGCGCGCGCAACCTTTCCACCATTTGGTTCCCTGCATTTTCCACTCGCTACACCAAAATCTCTCTCTGCCCCAAAATAGTCCATCTGTGGGCTCACAATCATGCCACGCTAAATGTCCTCTTATTATGACATGCCCCGGAATAGAGACACTGTAAGGAGGAGGTTTGTGTGGTTTATTGAGTCACCTGAAACCCTGGAAAATAAACCCCGAAATCACCAAACCAAAACAACCGCGAAACATTGAAAATAGCTTAACCGTTGAACACTAGTCATTGTATACAGAGGTGGAAAAAGTACAAAAATATATTACTTAAGTAAAAGTACAGATTTTCCACTTGAAAGTTACTTAAGTAAAAGTACAAAGTGCCCATTAAGACAATTACTTAAGTAAAAGTACAAAAGTATCTCAAATTAAATGTACAAAAGTACAAAAGTACAAGTAAAAAGTACAAGATGCTTTTTCCTACACAAAAAGCCTGTCAAATTTATTTCAAATGTTGCAATATATAAATAGTGTACACCACTGTCTACACCAATGGCATTAAATTACAGAACCCCTACAGAATATGCATAAAACCCCATACCCAGAAGTGAGGGGCGCGCTTATCATTATCATCTAAAATGATATTTAGAGCCATTTCTGTCCCCACTCCTTAATTTGTCTTTAATGTTCGCCTTCAAAATTTACATGTTACACACACTTAATACTCAAAACTGTCCATTAAATATATGGGTTATACTAACTGGCCATTCATCAATGGCATTTAATGTCTGTGTTAGGACAATGCTTGTGTTTACATACAGTCCAGTCAAATGCATATTAGTAGAGGTCCCTGAATTGGGAAAGCTATTGTTAAACAAAACAGACACCATAGGCCTATTAGCCCTTCACACCTCACCCACTATACTCTTAGGACAAGCTGTGATTTTGTCACCCCCAAGATGTAGCCTATGTTCAGTGATAGGATGTTCTCTTTATAAATAATCGGTCATTTCAGTAGCAAGGACTGCACAGGCTGCAGTTGATGACATTTTAAAAACACTTAGATGAAGAAAGCTGAAACAATTTAACAATTTTAACTACCGTCCGGTTCGACCTGCATTTTCATCAGAGACTCATATCATACATAGAGTCACGACAACTCCATTCACTTCATGGTGCCAGTCCAATAGAGGCTCTTCTATATAGCCTACTTCTATTGAGAATAGGGACAACCGGGAATTATGTAGGCTAATGCATTGGAGTCTATGCGCGAGTTTTCCCTGAATATCACAACTCTTCTACTAGATGACTCCGTTTTTCGTCACAGCGCAGATCTAAGCCTGGAGATCGAGGATAGTTTTTCGTGCAGTCCACGGCAGGACTTATCTTATTATTATATTGCCATCACCTGCGTGGGTCAGTCGTGTAACTTTCCCGAAACGATCTGTGTTTGTGTTCTACAACACAGAAAGCTGTGATGATGAGCTGGTCCAAAATGCCGACACACACGTGTGTGAGTGCGAGCGAGAGAGAGGGAGAGAGAGAGGGAGAGAGAGAGAGAGAGAGAGGAGAGAGAGAGAGAGAGAGAGAGAGAGAGAGAGAGAGAGAGAGAGAGAGAGAGAGAGAGAGACAGAGAGAGACAGAGAGAGACAGAGAGAGACAGAGAGAGACAGAGAGAGACAGAGACAGAGAGAGAGACAGAGAGAGAGACAGAGAGAGAGACAGAAACAGAGAGGCGGCGCAGCACGGACGCTTCTCTGTGTGGGTGTGAATGAACGAGGGAAGACGATGACTTTATAAATGGGCATTTATCGTATATTTTGTGCGGAAAATGTAGCGAGTAACGAAGGCTCTAATTTTAATGTAGCGGATAAAAAGTACGATTTTTTGCTCAAAAATGTAACGAAGTAAAAGTAAAAATTCACGGAAAGAAAAATATAAATAAAAGTACAAATTCTCAAAAAATGTACTTAAGTACAGTAGCGAAGTACTTGTACTTCGTTACTTTACACCACTGGTCATTGTATACAGAGGGGGAGAGAGAGAGGGAGGGAGAGGGAGAGACTGTCAGCAGACTGGAAGGCTCTTGCGGAGCGAGGGAGGGAGGGAGGGAGGGAGGGAGAGACGAGAGAAGATGGATTAAAAAGTCCACCCAGCCGTGAAATACCTGTTTTGACACCTCAGCTTTTAAAGGCAGAATTAGCCCTGCGGCCTCAGAAATGCAGCAGCGCTGTGTGAGGAGGAGGAGGAGGAGGAGGAGGAGGTGGATGGAGGGAGAGAGAGAGAGAGGCTGCAATGTGTGGACCCAGAGATTTCACCCCCCACAGAACCAACCAACCACCAGGCAGACCTTCACAATTACACAGCACAATGTCACCGTTTACTCACTGACGCACTGGCGACACGTGCTCTCGACTGAGGCGTTTACCGTTAACGTGTTATTGGGACATCAGGGGCGTTTTCGCCATTAGGCAGACAAAGTTTTTCATATGAAGCGGGGGGTTTTCAACCTTTTTGACACCAGGGCCCACTATTTATTCAGCCTTTGAGCCACGGGCCACCATTTGAGGACCTTTTAGCCCCACAGACCCCAAAACTAAAGATTTCTTTTGCTTTTGTCCACAATACTAGTAGCTGGATTTTGGAAACAAAACAGTCAAACATACACATCAAACCATTTATCTTAACCATTTATCTTCTACATCCTCTATTTGTGTAGACTTGTCCAACTTTTTAACCGGTCACGAAGTTATTAGCTATTCATAGCCTTTCACGCCAGTTAACCCCATTGGAAGGGTCCAGCGATCACATAGGGTCTATTTATTACTCTTGCTCAATGGTCTTATCTAACTCTAAATAACTGATTCAATATGTATTTTGGCATATATTTATTTAATTAGCATGCATAACATAGTTCATAATATTCAGGTTAGTACTCATTGAACAATAGTCAGGTAATAAATCTGTATACAGAAGAAAGAGACAGAAAACATAGAATTCATAAATCACACAGATAATAATCTCACAATTATAGATATTTGCAGAATACAATCATTTAAGCATTTCCAATATATATTTACCGTTTGGTCTATGTGGTCTCTGGTTATATTGGATTTCCTTTGTGCTCCCAGCCGGGCTGCACAAGGTACGATGCTTCTGCTGTGCTTGCTTGGGTGAATCTGGTTAATTTCACTCATGCAAGCAGTATAGTCACTTCCGTAAGCCATCCCCTTTGGTGTGTGACTCCAGCCAATTGACACCATTGGTTGCTTATCAGGAAGTGTTTTGAGGACCAGGATGTAACTCACTAGCATGTGGACATGGGGTCTCCATGCAGGGGTCCTATTTCTTTGGAGGAGAGGGTTTAACTCCATTGTTTACACAAGCAAGCCTTATCTATCAGGGGCCAGTTTATGGCAGTGGGGCTCAAGTCACAGTTAATTCAAACATTCCTTTCCATGTTAATACCACTCATTCAGGTCCGTACCGGGACATGCTCCATCAACATGACATAAGATGAACTCATACGCCCAATGCCCAAATTGGGCGCCACACCCCCCGACAATGACCTATTAAAAACCCTTTTGATTGGTCATTCTCTTGGCGTAGCTTGTACTCGAATAGGATTTCAGATACACACAAATGTACACCTTTAATATGCCTTTTGTCTCACGGCTATCAGGACGGATTACAACATTTGGTGATTTTATCCTTACTCTTCTCTATTCGATTTATTTTGAATCTAACACTTCAGTGGATTCAATTGATTTTCACAATTATTTAAACGTCTCACCCGTTAAATAAATTGCTACTTTTTGACCAGAAAGATCCCTTTACTGGTAGATTATTGGGCCTGTTTCTCCGTTTGTTGGGATAACAAGGCTTTGTCGTTACTTTTTGGGAATTTACTCACTTCAGTATTTAACTCTTCAAAGTAATACCTACTTACAGCAAACCCTCAGGACTCTTTAACTTACTTTCTCACAGTAGTTTTAGTAGAGCACTGATAGTAACTGTTTCCATTTTCTTGATTACCTCCCATCACAGATGTTGGAGAACTCAACAGAAAATGATTTACACATCTTATACACATTTTTGCAGGACCATGTGTGTGTGTGTTTGTCTGTGCGTATGTGCGTGTCATTAACACCTAATACTGCACTCATTTTTGTTACCACATGTGTGTGTGTGCGTGTGTGCGTGTCTCCCAACACCTAACACTGCATCATTTTGTTACCACATGCGTGCGTGTGTGCGTGTCTTTAAACACCTAACACTGCATTAATTTTATTACATGTTTGCGTGTGTGCGTGTCTTCAAACACCTAACACTGCATTAATTTTACATGTAAAGTTTAGGTAATACCAAACATTATTTTCCATGTTAATACCTATTTCAGGTCTGTACTCAAAATGCATTGTTGATATTACTTTCATCAGGAGCATGAGTTTGTGCGTCTTTCACACTTCTTACCACATTCACACGTAGGCTCATTTCACCGTGCTGCAACAACAAGGATTAATTACATGATTCAACATTCCTTTCCTATCTTAATACCTTTTTCTGGTGCGTACTCGGTAATGGTTCATGGATATAGCATAAATTTCACATACATTGTCATCTTTTAGACGTTCTTAGTCTGTGAAGAAGGGCAGTATGTGTCCTGTTGTGCGCTCACTTTTGAGCCCCCTCCTCTCTTCCTGCTGGAGAAGGGGTGTGTGTGTGTGTGTGTGTGTGTGAGTGCTATCAGTGACGCTTGTTGCAGATCTCACAAGTCTTCATTTTGACTTTGGGGCAAGCTTCAGTTTTGGGTTTTATTGTGACCCGTTGCTCTGAATAGCTTGCAATGGAGAACGCTGCTTTGCAAAGCTTTCTCCAGCTCTGCTTTTGTTTCCCAGCATGCATGGCTCCTTCTGCTGCTGGTGGTGTGGGGAGTGGTTTGTTACCACCTCTGCCATTCACCAGATTGGCACTGGCACTCACTGTTGAGGCTGGACTCGCCTGTAGGGTGACCAGTGGCTCTTTCGATGCAGCGCCTACCTCTTGGTGGGTGGTCACTGTCTTTGGGACCGGTGCAACGAGTTGGTCTCCGCATACCTGCTCTCCCAGGCACGGAGTCGTTGCTAGCTCCCTCAAACTGAGGATGAGCTCCGGCGTCTTGTCCTCCTCTTCATCTTTCGCTGTAGGTACGCCTGGGGTGCCGTCCACGGTCTCTCCCAGTGCGTCCGCGGTGAAGAGGGGTTCGTTTGATGCATCTCTCCTCCCAGAGAGAAGGCTTGTCGGGTGGGGGTCATCGATGATGCCTCCTTCATCCTGCAGGTCTGCTTCGACATCTGCAGGCATCTTTATGGCTGCCACATCCTCCTCTCTGGGGTTTATGGCTCCGGCTTCTTCTGCTGTCGCTGTCATCTCAGTGGCCTGACTTAGGTCTAGATCATCACTGCAGCCGCAGGCAATTTTTATGGCCTCCTCTTGAAGATAAGGAGGCGGTGGTGGATGGGCTTCTGCTGTCACTTCCTCAGTGGCCTGGCTCCCGCCTCGATCATCACTGGAGTCGCAGTCACGCCTCATCTCACTAGCTAATGTGTTAGTAGCCCTAATCAATTGTACACGGATCATTTTTCCGATTTGTTTAAACTTATTTTGGGAAAACCTTTCGATACAGGCTTTCATAAGTTCATTTGCCTGTTTAGCAGGCTCATGCTGGTCCACCTCATGTAGAGCATCAGCATAGTCAATTGATGAGTCAATGACTTCATCAAGTGTTAACTTTAACTTAGCAAACATTACTGTTATTTCACTGAAGTAGCCTTTTTCACAATACAGTTCACACTTTGATGCTATTTTTTCAAAACAAGATTGTGCCTTCAAGCTTTTAACTCTTAACTCATTTAAGTCAGCCATTTTTACCGCAACCTGATAATATCAATTAAAACTGAACTAGGAACTTTAAGTAATTATTACCGCAACCTGATAATATCAGCTTCAACTGACCTAGGAACTTTAAGTAATTAATTACCGCAACCTGATAATATCAGCTTTAACCGAACTAGGAACTTTAGGCAATGCTCAACTTAATTTGTTAGGTTTACTTTTGGCAAGAGGTATTTTTCTAGTTGGCGTGTTCACACGGTTCTAGAATTATAGCTAGGTGTTCACTGGTTTACCTGCCCCTCATTTAACAATCGAGTTATCACACAATAGTCTTAATAGTGGAAGTATCTCAAGGCTTAATTATTTCAGTACTCAGTATGTGCTTTTGGTTAAAGATAGTTGTGGCTCAGGTTATCTCAATTCATGAGTCTCTGTATGTCCCTGCTGCACCATCCCCCCCACTTTTTGGGGTGAGATCCTTATCAGCTAGCAGGCCAGCCACAGTACCAACCATCCCCTTTCAAGTGATGGTTGCGCAATGTCAGATTGCTGCTCTGTCTCCCCACAGAGAAACAATGGACATGTTACGCTAACTTACTTAGCAAGTTAGCTTTAGTCTGGCGGCCATTTTACCAATGACTCTCCAGTTTTCAGCCACTATAGCTTTAACACTTAGCTCTCGACTTCAAAGGCTCAATAGACTCCCATCTATATGCTCTCTGGATTTAGCTGTGTTTTGCTTTATATTTAGTGGACTTTCATCAGCTTTTAACAGTTTAGTCCCCCAAAGTATTAGACTCCCATCTATTTTTGGTGGGTAATAGCTCCCCTTTGGCTGACCTCCAGGCCTATTCAATGCCCAAACTTGCCACGCTTTCTTAATTAATCTATCGGTGCCGATTTTGCTGCCGTGATTAATATTATTTTGCGCTTTACTGCAGTTAATTGCGGGTTTTCGCTATTTTGTTTAACTGTGTGACCTCAGGTCACATTTAGCTGGTTTTCATAGCTCCCCTCAGACTGGCTGACCCCCAGGCCTATTTAATGCTCAGTCCTTTTATCAAACATACTACGCTTCATTTGTGTAATCTAAGGTGCCGATTTTGCTGCCTGATTAACATTATTGCGTTTTACTGTAGTTTGTTAGGGTTTATTGCTATTTTTTCGGGACCTGTGCACAACACTAGGACCGGTATTTTACGCTTTCCAACACTTGAGTCAGAAAGCGGAGATTCCCTGCTCAGACAGAAGTTATTACTGTCCATGGCCTGTGCACAACACTAGACTCTACGGATCAGATTTTGTCAACTCTGTGCACAACACTAGAGCTGGTTTCGCTGACCACGGTTTTCATAAAAACCGCCCTCAACGATTTATTACTTAAATCGGTAACGATTTATTACTGTCCAACTTTTTAACCGGTCACGAAGTTATTAGCTATTCATAGCCTTTCACGCCAGTTAACCCCATTGGAAGGGTCCAGCGATCACATAGGGTCTATTTATTACTCTTGCTCAATGGTCTTATCTAACTCTAAATAACTGATTCAATATGTATTTTGGCATATATTTATTTAATTAGCATGCATAACATAGTTCATAATATTCAGGTTAGTACTCATTGAACAATAGTCAGGTAATAAATCTGTATACAGAAGAAAGAGACAGAAAACATAGAATTCATAAATCACACAGATAATAATCTCACAATTATAGATATTTGCAGAATACAATCATTTAAGCATTTCCAATATATATTTACCGTTTGGTCTATGTGGTCTCTGGTTATATTGGATTTCCTTTGTGCTCCCAGCCGGGCTGCACAAGGTACGATGCTTCTGCTGTGCTTGCTTGGGTGAATCTGGTTAATTTCACTCATGCAAGCAGTATAGTCACTTCCGTAAGCCATCCCCTTTGGTGTGTGACTCCAGCCAATTGACACCATTGGTTGCTTATCAGGAAGTGTTTTGAGGACCAGGATGTAACTCACTAGCATGTGGACATGGGGTCTCCATGCAGGGGTCCTATTTCTTTGGAGGAGAGGGTTTAACTCCATTGTTTACACAAGCAAGCCTTATCTATCAGGGGCCAGTTTATGGCAGTGGGGCTCAAGTCACAGTTAATTCAAACATTCCTTTCCATGTTAATACCACTCATTCAGGTCCGTACCGGGACATGCTCCATCAACATGACATAAGATGAACTCATACGCCCAATGCCCAAATTGGGCGCCACAGTAGAGTTGGGCTAATTCACATGATGAATATTTTAACTCTTGAGAGCGTAAACATGAAACCAAATGGACCTGCACGGGTGCATTTGGTTTCATGTTTTCGATCTCGAAGAGTTACATCTGGTTAACCAACTTTCCACCAATTAGCTGGGGAACACCTGGGACTCTCTCAAGGACCACTGGTGGTCCCACTGACCACTGGTTGAAAACTGATATTACCTTTCATTAGGTGGGCAGGATGCATGTTTGCATGTGGGCTCTGCCCACCCCTGCCAGGGATTGACACTAAGGTCTCCGAGGCACTTGCCCATCGGGCAAGTGCAAGTCAGGTTCTACTTGCCCTCAGGTCATGGTCACTTGCCCCCCAAAAATATATTGTAAATTTTGCATTTAAGTTTAACCAGATGTAACTCTTGAGAACGTAAACATGAAACCAAATGGACCCTTGCGGGTCCATTTGGTTTCATTTTTACACTCTCAAGAGTTAAAATTCATCATCTTAATTAGCTCAGGTCTACACAACTAGAGAATGTAGAAGATTAGGTCATTTTGATGTGTATGTTAATTTGCCTGTTTTGTTTCCCAAATCCAGCCTGGAATTGTGGATAGCTAGAAAGCAGGGAAAGACACAGAGGCAGAGTGCAATGACTGCCTTCAAGACAAATATATCTTGTGTTGTGTTATAGTGCACTAAGTTGCACACTTGCCCGATCGGGCAACCAGGTAGCAGTCTTCACTTGCCCTACCATTTTTTTTACTTGCCCCGGGCAAGCGGGCAAGTGTTAGTGTCAAGCCCTGCCTGCCCCCCTCTAGATCCGGCCCTGTGGCATGTTCTAAAACATGCACCCCTGTGTGAGCAGCTTATTGCAGCCTACGATGTAAAGCGTCCATGTACCGTAGCATGTTGTCAGGATGCAGTGCTGACATGCATAATTAATACTTACTAAAGCATAGCTTGTATGGAGAAGCTTACTGCTGTTAAAATGCCATGCTTGTCAACGTAGACCCGAGTCACATACTGTACGTTACATTGGATATAAAATACTGTTCTGACATGTCCTGTGCATATAATACACAGTATACTGATTATAGGGCCTTTCACACAAGGAGCAATAGATCCTATTCACACATTGGCCATCTTGCCATGTACTGTAAGTAAATGTCAGGCCGCTATAGGTGAAACATCGCACACCGGCCCATGCATCCAACCATAAAAGTCCTATCTGATTGTATTACAGTAGTGGTTATCAACCTTTTGGTTACCAGGGCCCACTATTTATTCAGAATTTCAGCCACGGACCACCATTTGATGACATTTTAGCACCACAGACCCCCAAAACTAAAGCTTTATTTTACTTTTGTCCACAATTCCAGGCTGGATTTGGGAAACAAAACAAAGCAGATCTACAAGCTCAAGATCTCACCATGAGCTTATAGATCTGCTATTTGGAAAAACAACAACAACAAAAATGTGTGGCTGTGGGCTTTATATACATCTAATGAAAAGCATAGTTTGACCAATGTCCTTATAATGGTTGATTTTGTCTGTTTATGTGGTGGCATAATAAATTTGTTTACATGACAACAGTCAGGACCTAAAAGAGTGTGTGTCATGTGAAGGATTCAAATCCGAAATGGCAAAAGTAAAAGATTCGGCAAGCTCGAAATTGCGTTGCGTTTGGGGGCCACATTCCGAGCTTGTAGATCCCCCCCCCCACCCCCCATACCCATGCCTAGATCCGCCCCTGGTGCTGTTTGTGTGGTCTAGAATCCCTAGGACTGGTGGCAGACGGTCTACTGGGAGTGCGTTCATCTGGGTTCGCACGACAACTATCGAAAATAACACTGTGTGTGTGTGTGTGTGTGTGTGTTTTTTTTTTTTATTCTGTAAACGAGACGATCGCACAAAAAAAATAAAAATAAAATAAACACAAATTAAGCCAGACAGTTAGTTCCCCGGAGGCTCACGCTACTGGGAGCAACGTGTTCGTTTGGGGAATACAACTAGAGCTCCAGGGTCTGTCAGAGCACCGCTTCCATGCTGTTCACAACTGTATACTGTAGCAGGTGGTCGGGGGACCACCAGTGGTCCCTGTGAGGATTCCAGGTGGTCCCCAGACTGAATGATGGAGAGTTTGTTAACCAGATGTAACTCTTTGAGAGCGTAAACATGAAACCAAATGGACCCGCAAGGGTCCATTTGGTTTCATGTTTACGCTCTCAATAGTTAAAATGTTTGTCATCTGAATTAGTCCCAAGTCTACACAACTACTAGAGAATGTGGAAGATTAATGGTCATTTTGATCTGTATGCTTGGCTGTTTTGTTTCCCAAATCCAGCTTGGTATTGTGGGCAAAACCAAAATAAATCTTTAGTTTTGGGGTCTGTGGGGCTAAAATGTCCTCAAATGGTGGTCCATGACCCATGATTCAAATTCTAAATAAAAGTGGGCCCTGGTATGATAATGGTTGAAAACCACTGTACTTTAGGATTCCAAACATCCCAGTGCATATATGCGCACAGGTGTGGCTACTGTATGTGCATGTGTGCGCGCGCACACACACACACACACACACACACACACACACACACACACACACACACGTTCCCAGGGGAAGACTGGAAGTAGTGTTTGTAATTTTCTGGACACTGGGCAGTTCGTAGCAAGTGTTACCTATAGAGGATTTGCTCCCTGCATGCTATATGAGGGATGATCGATCTCGGGGAGATTGGTAATGTATGTATGAGTGAGCAGGGCAGATTTAGAATTTCCCAATTGGGGGGGGCAGGAGAAAATGGCATGGGGGCGACTTCATCGCCCCCATGCCATGGGTGTGATGAAGCCGCACCCATACCATTTTTGGTTGCAGGACTTTGGGCAAGTAAAGCATCAATAATATCATCCGTTGTTGTTGAAGTTGCAACAGACACGCAGCATGCATAAAGCTAAAGGTCTGACTCAGAGTTTTCTGTTTTGAATGCTATTGGTTTAGTGGTGACACAGCTGTAGTTAGTAGCAGTAGTTGTGTTTCAAATCATGTTAAATACAACCACTAAAATATCTTGGGTTGTTTTGCATGCCATCATGTTTGGTGGGGCAGTCAGGCCCCCCCCCCCCCCCCCCCCATGCCCATGCCTAGATCCGCCCCTGTGAGTGAGGTCTGTTCCATCCTGATAAAATATGGAACATGTGTTACTTTTGATGGTTTTCAATCAAGTTTTCTTTTCCCCTGGTGAATGAGGCGAGTCATCCTTGCCTTTTCGATAGGCGGCATATTTACATATTTAGAACTCGGAGTGTGTGTGTGTGTGTGTGTGTGTGTGTGTGTGTGTGTGTGTGTGTGTGTGTGTGTGTGTGTGTGTGGTGTGTGTGTGTGTGTGTGTGTGTGTGTGTGTGTGTGTGTGTGTGTGTGTGTGTCAAGGCTCATGTTTTCACCGCACGTACACCGTTTTTCTTATCTGCTACCTTCTCCGGAGTCTAGAACAAACAAAGCTGGTAAAAAAAAAAAACATACAAAGTCTATGAAATATAGTACATCACTTTGTTATGATGGTATCTCTCTTTCTCACACGAGCACGCGCCAACTCACGGCACGGTGTGCGCGCACACACACACACACACACACACACACACACACACACACACACACACACACACACACACACACCGTGTGTGCACCTAGCGTGCAGGCACTAGGTGCGCACGTACAAGTTGGGTGGTGTCACGCATATGAAGTTTATCTGAAATAAAACTGGACCGTTTGTGCATGTTCAATTTAGATATATCAGGGGTGATGAATAGCCGCACGCAGCTGTCATTAATCAAGCAGGAGCACAAACAGGTTTGTCAGAAAGCTGCGATGTGCGATGCAATCAAATCAATTCACAAACGAATCGGATCATTGTTCACGGCAAGAAATGGCAAATGAGGCTTTTTGTTCCAAAGGCATTCAGGTTGGCCTAGCGTTCCGTGACTGCTTGCTCATTGGGTCCCCTTAGCTTTTGAAATGCAATCTGTCATTTTATCAGCTATACTATATATAGATATTAACCCATTCTTGACTAGATGTTGACTAGATGTGTTGACTAGATGTAACTCTTTGAGCAACTCTTTGAACTCCAAATGGACCCGCAAGGGTCCATTTGGTTTTTACACTCTCAAGAGTTAAATTTTTACACTCTCAAGAGTTAAAATATTCATCATGTGAATTAGCCTAAGTCTACACAACTAGAGAATGTAGAAGATTAATGGTCATTATCTGTCCAGCCTGGTATTGCGGACAAAAGCAAAAGAAATCTTTAGTTTTGGTGTCTGTGGGGCTAAAAATTTCATCAAATGGTGCTCGTGTGGCTCAAATGCCGAATAAACAGTGGGCCCTGATGTCAAAAAGGTTGAAAACCACTGATTCATATACAAAAAATAAATAAAAAAAAAATCTTTGGAGTTGCCCACACTGCCATTTTTCCAGCCCACTCTAGTAGGGCTGGCTAAATCCGACCCTGGGAAAAACATCTATAGGGCTCCATTTTCATTACATGCTAAACCCCTTATCCCAACCCCCTTATCCAGTTTTTACTATTTTTTAACGTTTAGGAATAGTTCAGTGTGCCAATCTATTGACATGTTGTGAGCATGTAGACTGGCCATTTGAAAATGTTTTTTTTTTTAAAGACAAAGAAGTTAAGGGATAAGGGGTTTAGCGGTGATGAAAATTTAGGCCCTAAAGGCGTACCTGTTCAGAATGGCTTAATTCATAAAAACAGCATATCTCCTGGCTTTCCGAGACACGCCGTTGCACTCACAAACTCACATCTCCCCTCTTCTCTCCTCTCTCCTCACAGAGGCGTCCGTGCTCTCCTACGACGGCAGCATGTACATGAAGGTGGTGCTGCCCAGCATCATGCACACGGAGGCGGAGGACGTGTCGCTGCGCTTCATGTCCCAGCGGGCGTTCGGCCTGCTCATGGCCGCCACGTCCCGCGAGTCGGCCGACACGCTGCGCCTGGAGCTGGACAGCGGCCGCGTCAAGCTCACGGTCAACCTAGGTATCGTATAAACCGCCCTCCCTACCTCCCTCCCTCCCGCTCGAACCAACGATCGGCCGGCCGTCCCCGACTAAGTTCTGAGGCCTTATTAGTTGCTATTTCGTGACTGTGTATATTAATTATGATTTTTTTTTACACAGGGTTCTTCAAACATAAATGTTAGATCTAACACGTACTAAAAACATGTTTTCTTAACGTAGTTTTTTACATGTGTAGCCTATATTATAGTTGCATGTTGTTGTTTTCTTAGTTGCCTGGAGTGTGGCGTTGTTTTTGCGATGATGACGATGCTTCCGGTGTCCTTGTTAGACTCGTATGTGCGTGTGTGTACTCCTGTGTGTGTGTGTGTTTGTGTATATATACTGTACGTACGGTATGCATTCATCAACCTAACAGTTAACGATCTCCATGCTTTTGCAGTACATCTTCTGAACAGAATCATAACGTCACCGGAGCCACGCTCACGACAGCCATTGTCTCACCAGCCATTTTTTTTGTTTTTAGAAACAGTTGACAGTTCACATATGCAGATATACAGATAGCTGTTACTCAAGAGCGTTGTTGTAATTCCTTCATTTTTGTTTTTGTTTGGTATTTACAAGGTATGGCATATACAAGAATTTACTCACTGGTGCTCTCTAGGCTTGATTTATATTTAGGTGCAGGGCGATATCCCAGAGGAAAAAAATGCTTCTCAGTTCAAGCTCAGAAGCGTCTCTTGAGCAACCAGATTTATTTCTCATTTTAAGATCACCTATGCCTCTTTATGGCTCCTAAGACGAATACTAGGATCCATAAATGAGGCAAAGCTGTAGTCTCTCAATTGGCTGTTACAGCTGTATTTGAGAGATAAATGAGACAGAGCTAGATCTTGAAATCTATGCATATATACTGTATATAGCAGAAGATTTCAGCTTCTGAGCTTAAACTGAGAAGCATTTTTTTCCTCTGGGCCTATCACGCACCAAACACACAAGATCTACAAGCTCACAGCATTTTGCACTGCAATATGTTGTGAGCTTGCATTTATTGGCTTGTATGAATAGACACGGATCAGACAGACGTTACGTATACAGTATTGTGTTTTCCCATCTATATTCAACAGCGTCACACAGTACAGCACATAACACAGGTGCATTCAGTGCCGGCCGCATCGATATCGCCAACACATTTCTTATCGTGTGTATCCTGTGGGTGGTTTGCTGTGTTGCTTCATCCTTTTTTTTTCCGGTTTGATTCCATACAGTACATACAGCAGGTTTCCATGATCCTCTCTCTCTGTCCATTATTATTATTATTAGCACCCCCTTTTGGTCTATCCGGGGCATCTCTCTGTCTCTCTCTCTCTCTCTCTATCTCATGCCTTGTTCAAAAGATGGCACTCACCCCTTCAAAGGCCCATATAGCCTGCGGCCCGCCTGGCAAACAGCCCGAAGCCACGGCACCCAGCGCGCCTGCAGATGGTGGCGGATAGGGAGAACTTAAGGGATAGCACAGGACTTTATTCCAAAAATTACCCCACATTAGAGCGACTTACAGTACACTCCACATCATGGATGCATTCCATTTACGGCTTGTATAAGCCAACTACCTGAACCAAATATGCAAACATACTGTATATCCTGCCCCACAATAAACTTGCATAGCCCAGACACTACTGTAAACTAGATTGCACTCAGATATGTTCTCATTATAATGAAATTTGATCAGTCTTCAAGCACACCTGATAGAGTGCTCCAGTGGTTTTCAACCTGTTTCATACCACAGCCCCACTATTTATTCCGACCACCATTTGATGACATTTTAGGCACAGCCCCCAAACTAAAGATTCCTTTTGCTTTTGTCTACAATTCCAGGCTGGATTTCTGAGAAAATAAAAACAGTCAAACATACAGATCAAAAATAGGCTTGGGGCTAATTCAGATGATGAATATAAACATGAAACCAAATGGACCTGTGAAGATTCATTTGGTTTCATTTTTATTTGGTTTCATTTTTATGCTCTCAAAGAGTTACATCTGGTTAACCAACTTTCCATCATTTAGCCTGGGGACCACCTGGAATCCTCTCAGGGACCACTGGTGGTCCCCCGGACCCCCTGTTGAAAACCCCTGGAGTACTCTATCATACATACTATTGCTCAACGTAAAATATTCATGCATTGCGAAGCAGTCCCTATTCTAGTAGGTAGATCAGGTCTCTGTACCATAGGGGTCCTGAGGCCACTGTATGGCGCTGGTGCTGGCTGGATCGCGGCTGTTTGCTCCCACTTTTCTGTCGCGGTTGACGGCACATGACGAGAGTCTGGGGCACATGGATCCCAACCCCACACAGCCATGGCAGCGCACCCTGCACCTGCCGCCCGGCTGGGCAGGTCCACAAAACAAACATCCATCTCTTGTATAGGGGGCAATCCGAAGCCTGAAATGTGATCTACCTACACTAAACAATGCCATTCGATACCGATGCCACGAGCTTACTGCAGCTAGTAAGACATTCTGGCTCCTACTGTTGGGGTTGGAAAATCGATGTGGCCGTTGAATTGCGAGTGACCATTTTGAAATTGATACGATACTGGTATCAGTGAATTAATATTTCACATAGTTTAATATCTACAGTGATAATGTGTTTTTTGTTTGGCGAGAGAAACTGTATTAATGGTTTTATCTCTTGCAATGGAGGCTTAGAAAACCCAGTCTGATAATGGGCTTGATTAAAAAGGTGGTAGTGCTATTCAATATGATTTAATCAGTAGTGCCAATATTCATCCAAAGGAGTTGGACACTCAGCCACCATGTTGGCACCTTATGTATATACTACGACAATCGCTCCCAAACTCTAGTTAAAAATGGTCGACCGCCGTCATGTGTCCGTCCCCGGAAGGTGGCTTTTCTTGTTCTTGGATGTCTGCAGCTGTAACCTTGAAGGATGCGATTTCATCTGTCACTTATTCTCCCCCCTTCCCTCCCCTCCCTCCCCTCCCCTCCCCCATTCTAGACTGTGTCAGGATAAACTGTAACGCCAGTAAGTCAACGCTCCACTTCTGGAGTCTTATCTTCCTTTATTCAATCAATGTTTTGACTTATTACATTGTGTGATGATGCTTTTTTTTTTTGCCTTGTGGGTGGGTGCGGCCGTGTTGCGCGCCGGAAATATCCGATCTGCAAGAAGGCAAAGCGACGCACACTTGTGGATCGGATGTTATCGGAACGCGACCCGAAGTTATAAATCTATGACCTTTTGACGTCTCCGGTTCGTTTTTAACTGAAAGAGCTACCGCATCAGTTGAGAATAAGTCTTTTTTTTTTCTTCGACATGCTTTTTGTCACTTGTCGAAAGGGCTGTGCGGTGAAGTATAATAAACGTCCCTTCAATGTGCGACTGCAGGTGACTTATAAGAGGATTACAGAGATAGGAGGGGTTGTGGTGGGGCGCGTAATAGCCCAGAGATCAAAGTTATATAAATCTAACCTAACTTGATATATTCTCTGCATTTTAAATGCTTGTCTTATTATTTTCTTCCCCCAGAACTGGTTCTCAGTCTTTCGGTCTGAACATTTCTGGTATATTTGCTTACCCAAGACTCTATAGAGTAGTGCGTTACGTACGTTTTGACAATGCTGTGTGAATTAGTGTATGACTCGCTTGCAGTCGGTGTTGCAGGAATTCTCTCCTACATTTAAGTTTGGCAAAACGTAAGCTACAGTTTATGTGGTAAAAAAAAAACACTCTGCAATATGTGTGCGGCAACTGTGGAATACCTGCTCTTATTCATACAGGGGACTCATTCTTTTTATAACATTTTTATACTGTCTCCTAGGGCTGGGCCAACAAAAATCAATATGCCAATATATCAATATTGAATTGCCAGGTTCAAAATCGATTTTTGATATTCATGTAGGTCTATTCATTAATTTGTTCATGTCAGAAAGACTGACTGACGTTACACAGGGTGCATTGATGTGTATGATTGAACCTTTTGTTATTTATATTGATTTATATTGTTTCTAGTTGATTTAACTTGTCATGGTCCATATTGTTTTTATGAGGGCGTACAAATGGAACCAAATGGACCCGTTAAGGTCCAAATGGGTGGAATTCCCATTTAAAATGTTCTAGTATAATAAAAGCACAGCCAAAAAATGCTATATATCGAATTGAGCAACAGCATAATTAAGAGTTGCAATATAAATCGATTCAGAACGCTAAATATCGATATAGTATCATATCGTGAGGTAATTAAGTGAATCGTCCCACCCCTACAGTGTCTCCTAAGGCCTAGCAGTGTGTGTGTGTGCGTGTGTGCGTGTGCGTGCGTGCGTGCGTGCGTGCGCACATTTATTTTTCGCAGCCACACGGCTTGTGTGATGAATGCCACACACCTGCTCACTGCAATTAGGCTGATTACTGACTAATTCATTATCCTAAAGGCATGTGAAACACGTGCATCACGCAAATCACTGTCATTCAGCTAGTGAGCGTTTCCCAGTTCCCCACGTGATTGACAGTCGGCTTTTTAATTTGTTTGGTTTATCTTATCCTGAACATTTTGTCCTGACGCTCGCATGGTGCGACCGCATGGTGCGACCGCGCTAAATCAGATTCCACAGTATACCGGCAATCAGAGAAGCACGGGATAAACAAGTGATCGTCTGATCAGGGGCGGATCTAGGCATGGTTGGGCATGCCCCCCTAAATGCCCTGACTGCTCCACCAAACACGATGGCATGCAAAACAACCCAAATTTCAGACTAAAGTGCTTGTATTTAAAATGATTTGAACTACTACTGCTACTAACTACAAACTACAGTTATGTCACCACTAAACCAACAGCATTTCATCATTGAAAACAGAAAACTCTTTAGCTTTATGCATGCTGTGTGTCTGTTGTAATTTCAACAACTGATGTTATTGCTCCTTTACTTTCCTAATAAAAGTCCTGTAACCTAAAATGGTATGGGTGCGGCTTCATCGCCCATACCATTTTCTCCTGCTCCCCCCCAAATTGGCCGTTGTTACATCCGCCCCTGCATCTGATTACGTACCCTTCAAGCGATTTCTCTATTCATCCAACATATTTAATCTATTCACTATTAACCAGTTAACCGGGGAATTACTCAATCCATTAATCAATTAGACAAGGCCAAGAAAACAGTCTTTGCTCAGCAATCCCCAAGACCTTTACCTTTGTAAGCCTTGAATCTGTTATCGGGCTCCAAGAGCAGATCTTTTCTGAATACATTTAAAATTTGTCCAATCTGTATTAGACACAGGGCCGGATCTAGGGAGGGGGGGGGGGGGGGGGGGGGGTTCCACTACACGATTGTCAAGAAGATTAACACTTCAAAGGATAGAAGAAAACATATTTGATCGTAGCTGATGAATAAAGAAATCAGGGGCGGATGTAACATTTCCCTATGGGGGGGGGGCAGGAGAAAATGGTATGGGGGCGGCTTCATCGATGAAGTCGCACCCATACCATTTTCGGTTACAGGACTTTTATTAGGCAAGTAAAGCATCGATAACAACATCAGTTGTTGTTGAAGTTGCAACAGACACACAAAATGCATAAAGCTAAAGGTCTGACTCAGAGAGTTTGCTGTTGGTTTTGTGGTGCCACAACTGTAGTTAGTTAGTAGCAGTAGTAGTAGTGTTTCAAATCATTTTAATTACAAGCATTACAATTTGACATTTCGTGGGTTGTTTTGCATGTCATCATGTTTGGTGGGACAGTCTGGGCATTTAGGGGGGGCATTGCCCCCCGATTCCCATGCCTAGATCCGCCCCTGAAAGAAATCCCAAAGCCTAAAACAATCCAAAAGCCGGGCAAACATTGACATTTCACTTCCCTTCCTATCACATAAACACGTCTACTGTATGTGCTTTAGTTGAACTGTCGCGTCCTCAAATTTAAATTGCTTTTCTGTCGATGTGCGACCTCTGCCTGCCGTTGCAAATCACTTCAGACACACGAGGGACTTGGACTAACAGCCTGTGGTCAATGAGATCTAAATGAGCTCCGTTGTTCTGAGCTCCATTCTACAGTATAGGACTATAGAGCTGTAGGGTTTGCGGTTACACTGCTGCTGCTCACTCACTGCTGCTCGTCTATAATGAGGAACCCAATTTAGACCCTGCTGGAACACCAGGAGAATGCCATTAACTGCTTGGTTGAAGTGATAACTACACTAGCAGGAGTAGTGTGGGCTGCCAAGACCAAGACCGGGACTGAGGACTATATCTCCTTGAATCAGAATCTGAATCAGTATCAGTGTTACCAACTGCCAAAATCCAAAATGCACTAGTGCAGGGGTCAGCAACCTGCGGCTCAGGAGCCGCATGCGGCTCTAGAACACAGCCCTAGTGGCTCAGTGGCTGTAGCATTATTACATACACACACTGGGGTGATCCGCACCAAAATAATATAAACATTTCACCCAAAACGCGTTGCGCTGTCTGACAGCTGCCAGTTAAAGTAGCACTTGTTGGCCATGTCAAAAATGCCCAGCAGTTATCAGAGGTGGAGCTTTCAATCTGAACCACCCATTTTCAAAGGTTTACTACCTTAGAGATGGGTTTACTACCTTAGAGATGTTGTGTGGGCTAGAAATGGAGTTCTGTAAAACTCATTTATTTTTTTTAGAAACTCCATTTCTGAAGAAAGGTTGTGCTTCACCATGATTTTTCTTTGAGGACCTTTTTTTCTGAGAGTATTTGGTTCACATTTGCACACTCTTAGGAAAAAAATTTAAAAAATGCGGCTCCAGACAGATTTTGAATTTAATTTTGGGTCGAAAATGGCTCTTTCAACATCTTGGGTTGCCGACCCCTGCACTAGTGGCACTTCCAAAATGCATTAGTGGCACTTCCAAAATGTACTAGTGGCACTTCCAAAATGCACTAGAATGCACTAGAGCAGTGGGTTTTCAACCATTTTCATACCAGGGCCCACTATTTATTCTGCATTTTAGCTACGGACCTACATTTGATGTTGAGTTTAGTCTCTCTGACTAATTTAGGAGAGATAGCTGGCAAAATGTTGGTCAAAATAGCAATTCTACATTTTCTAAATGTGTAGATTCTTGAAAATTAGGTAATTCAGATGTTTGAATGCATTTTAACTAAAAAAACAAATAGACCCTTACGTGTCCATTTGGTTTAATTTTACGCTCTCAAGAGTTACAGCTCTATAAGGATCCATTTGGTTACCAACATTTGGTCCTTTCTAGGAAGCAAGGAGGACTCTATCATAGGAGGAAAAACGAGGGTTTTATCTGTGGCGCCTGTCAACCAATTTCGCCCCAACTCACCAGCAAAAATAGCACAAGATTTGCTGGAGTTTTTCCACTAATTTTGGCGCTAGGGGGTTCTGGAAAAAAGCTAAATATAGCGACAAATGCACAAAGTTGGCAGCACTGATATCTCCTTGAATCAGAATGCTTGGTGACATACACTGTAAGCTTGTGCTCTTTTTTTTCCCTTTTTTTGGAACAGTGGGGCAAGCATGCCCCCTTCTGGTAGCCTGAGGGAAAAACATATACAGTAGGCCTATAATCTAACCATTACTCACATGAACTCCCATTTTCTGAATCTACATTGTCAAACATTGAATCTCTTCGTCACCCACACTCTCAGATTTGATTTTGAGATCCTAGTATGAATAAGAGCAAATATTTTTTTCTCCCATAATGTTTATATGATTGTTATGATTTGTTGTCTGTATATTTTTTTTCTCTGTGGGCAAATCCAAACCAGATCTTTGTCTACAGAATTACAGTGACACAGTGACTGTACTACTCCAGACCCCACTTGGGGCACCACTGATATACGGTTCTGCCTGACATATATAATCAGGGCCGGATCTAGAGGGGGGCAGGGGTGGGCAGAGCCCACCCAAACATGCATCCTGCCCACCCAATGAAAGGTAAAAGGTTTTCAACCAGTGGTCTGGGGACCACCAGTTGTCCTTGAGAGAGTTCCAGGTAGCCCCCAGCTAAATGGTGGAAAGTTGGTTAACCAGATGTAACTGTTTGACGTACATATTTTAACTCTCAAGAGTTAAAATATTCATCATCTTAATTAGCCTCAAGTCTACACAACTAGAAGATTAATGGCCACTCATGCCTGTTTTGTTTCCCAAAATCCAGCCCTGTGGAATTGTGGACAAAAGCAAAATAAATCTTTAGTTTTGGGGTCTGTGGGGACTAAAATGTCATCAAATGGTGGTCCTCCGTGACTCAAATGCTGAATAAATGGTGGTGGGCCCTGGTATTAAAAAAGGACACTGGTGGTGTGAAGACAAAGATCTGTTTTGTGTGGTGTTTCCCTGGTCCCTGTGACTAACGAACCGTCCTCTTCAGGCAAGGGCCCTGAGGTTCTTTATGCTGGACAAAAGCTCAACGACAATGAGTGGCACTCTGTGAGAGTGATCCGGCGCGGTAAAAACTTCAAGCTGACCGTGGACGACGACATGGCCGAAGGTATTTCTTTACGCCGCTCCGATCATATCCATCATCTGTTTGTTTTTACGCTGCATGATACAATGATGACGCACGTCAGCATTTCACGTTTTGGGACGAATTGATTGGTGAATTTGGGTGACTTGTCGTTTAACAGGTTGTTGGGTCAAAATCTTTATCTTTGTTGTTGATTGTTATCTCCATATTTATTTTTTGTGATGCTTTTTTAATTAGTTTTTTTTCCTTTCTTCATGAATTAAGCATCTACTTGACCACCTATATGGGGAAAAAAAAACTTCATATGCAAAGTGGCATCTTTCATATAAAACAATAAATTTAATATAAGATCCTAGTGTTTCTTTGTAAAGTAAGCCACTTGTAAAGTGTCTTGTATGAAAGGTGGCACTTTCAAGAGTTCGCATATGAAGTTTTTTTCCGTATGGGCAGCACCACATGAAAGTATCAAAAAGTGATAGAGCTGGGGGCATGGTGACACAGTCAGTAGTGCTGTCACCTCAAATCGGCCTGGGTTCGAAATGACTCATATAAAGACGATTATGCCGCAGACAAAGCCAACTCGGTTTGTGACAAATCATGACAACACACACAATCTTTTGGGACAATCAAATCATTTCTAATGTGAGAAAATGAAGCAAAAAGTGTTGTCTCCTGCCGTTTTATACTTCTTGCTAATTAGATATTGCGTGATAATATTGTGTTTATTGTCATGACCCTGGTCTGGGTCAGTGGAAACGTTTTAAGTGTTTTAGACCTTAAATCCAACTGGAATCCCAGTATCTCTCCCATCCCTTACCTTTACCCTTTGTACCCGCCGGGCCGGCCCTACCCATCCTCTTCCTCTTCCTTTTTGTCTTCCTGCTGCGGCACCAGGTCAGATGGCGGGCGATCACACCCGTCTGGAGTTCCACAACGTGGAGACGGGCATCCTGACGGAGCGGCGCTTCGTCTCCTCCGCACCCTCCTCCTTCATAGGACATCTGCAGGTAGGGTTTGAAGCCTGATCCGTTGTGAAATTCTCCCCGGTTCACTGACGGTGTTTTGTTACAGCGCTGGTTTTCAAACCAGTGGCCTGGGGACCACCAGTGGTCCTTGGGTTCCAGGTGGGCCTGGGTTCCAGGTGGTCCCCAGCTACGTTGGTCAACCGGATGAAAAGTTGGTTAACCAGATGTAACTCTTTGAGAGTTTGATTTAATACCAAAGAAATTATTACAAAAAAGTGATACTTGCAATGAAATGATTTAATGAAAGAAGAAGATATTACAGCAGTAAAAATAATCAACAAACTTTGTTCTACAATGCACATAATAAGCTCATAACAACATGACCGTTCTTGTAGGCTGGCTATTTTCCCCAAATTTGTCTGGAACGGAGTCAAACTAAAAGTATAGGCTGAGAGGTCGCCAGTTCAGATATGATTCATTTTAGGGCCGTCACAGGCTGACCATGGTCAGTCATTACGTCATACAGTCATTACATCCCCGGCTAAGCTAAGCCACTTTCGTTGTTCATTTTGTTAATAATTAATTCCTATGCGAGTTCATTGTTAGTTCACTGTACAGTATGTGTTCACTGCACCACAAGGGGGCATTACACTTCAGTGAGCCCTACAGGATTCTGCTCTGTCAGTCAGTGAGGAAGTCAATATGGTAGCCTACATCCAGTGTTGTGAATGGTGATGCAGTCTGGACAGGAACATGTGTTAACACACTGCAATGTGTTTAACTGTCTTTTTGAAGGTGAGAAATCATAATTTGGGTAACCTAATAGACCCATGAAGCAGTATAACCAATGGGGTATTTTGATAGTGGAATAGTTATCCGTTTGTCTCCATAATGTTTGGTCTAGTCCAGTGGTTTTCAACATTTTTGATACCAGGGCCCACTATTTATACAGAACTTGAGCCAAGGACCACTATTTGATGACCATTTTAGCCCCACAGACACAAAGACCCAAAACTTCTAAAGATTTCTTTTGCTTTTTGTCCACAATTCCAGGCTGGATTTTGGAAACAAAACAGTCAAACATACAGATCATAGTGACCATTAATCTTCTACATTCTCTAGTTGTGTAGACTTGGGCTAATTCAGATGCTGAATAATTTAACTCTTGAGAGTGTAAACATGAAACCAAATGGACCAAAGGTTTTTTTTTTTTTTTTTTGTATCATCTGGTTAACCAACTCATTTAGCCTGGGGATCACCTGGAACTCTCTCAAGGACCACTGGGGTCCCTGGGCCACTGGTTGAAAACCCATGATATAGTCAGTGATGCCCTGCTTAGCAGTTAGCCTAGTAGCAGCTAAATAAAACATGGTGTCCACCAGTGGGGAATATTCAGGACCTTCATGATATTCATAGTAATGACTTAACCCTATGCACTGCATATTGGGAATGTTTTTGTTTGTGATTAAGCATCAATAAAGACTTGACAGGTCGACATTTTTAACATGTTGGGATTTATTTTGACCACTTTTTGGACATGTCTCCCTTGCATTCTACTCCAGAGGGGGAGAATGCACAGCTGTCGTCTTCCACCCCTAAGAACCACTTATAAACCATATTTATGTTGCCCTTTCTTAATTCCATAGGCTCAACAGTCTTGTGTGGTTATTTTTTATTTAATTAAATATAATTTTTGCAGTTTAAATCGGCACACCCTTTGCCACTGGTGTCACTGTCTACATAGACCCCAGGCTTTATGTTGTTAATTGCAATGAGGGGTTTGCTCGCTGACCAATGCCAATCCACATACTTTAGCAACTGTTGCTATGTATGCTTTGTATTTGTGTTTTTTCTGATTATGTATTTGTAAATCACAATATAGCAGATTCTGATCACACACTTTATAATTATGCATACACACATACAGAGAGGAGTAAAAACTAAAGAAACTCGATCTGCACTCAGTAGTGCCAACTTGTGTATTGTGCACAAGTAAGCCCTACGCATAGCCATAACATGACGAACCCCAGGGCGGATCTAGGCATGGGCATGGAGAGCAATGCCCCCCTAAATGTCCAGTTTGCCCCACCAAACATGATGCCATGCAAAACAAAGTGCTTACATTTAAAATGATTTGGAACGATACTACTGCTACTAACTAACTGCAGTTGTGTCACCACTAAACCAACAGCATTTCATCATTGAAAACAGAAAACTCTCTGTTGCAACTTCAACAACAACTGATGTTATTATTGATGCTTTACTTGCCTAATAAAAGTCCTGTAACTGAAAATGGTATGGGTGCGACTTCATCAGCCTTCATCAGACTTCTTCAGCCGCACCCATAGCATTTTCTCCTGCTCCCCCCCACCCCATTGTGAAATGTTACATCCGCCCCTGACTAACCCTGACCTCCTGTTCGTTCTCCTCTCCAGGGCCTGAAGTTCAACGGCATGCTGTACATCGACATGTGCAAGAACGGCGACATCGACTTCTGCGAGCTCAACGCCCGCTTCGGCATGCGCTCCATCATCGCCGACCCCGTGACCTTCAAGACCAAGGGCAGCTACCTGGGCCTGGCCACGCTGCAGGCCTACACCACCATGCACCTCTTCTTCCAGTTCAAGACCACCTCCTCCGACGGATTCATCCTCTTCAACAGCGGAGACGGGAACGACTTCATCGCCGTGGAGCTGGTCAAAGGGTGAGTGGATGGGTTGGGACTACTCAGGGCCGGATCTAGGGGGGGGGGGGGGGGGCAGAGCTACACCCAAACGTGCGTCCTAACATGCCCACTTAATGAAAGGTAATATGAGTGGGTTTTCAACTAGTGGTTTGGGGACCACCAGTGGTCCTCGTGAGAGTGAATTCCAAGCTAAATGTTGGAAAGTTGGTTGACCAGATGTAACTCTTTGAGAGCGTAAAAATGAAACCAAATTGACCCGCAAGGGCCCATTTCGTGGGTGGAAGCCTGGAGATTGGGGGTGGGACAATTCACCTACCCCACGATACGATACAATATTGATATTTAGGGCCCGGAATCGATTTATATTGCAATTCTTAGCTATGCTGCGATTTGATTCGATATGTTGATGTATTGCATTTTTCCCCACAAATGACTGTGCTTTTATTATTCTAGAACAAGGGAGATTCCAACCATTTTCAAGATTTTTTCTGTGAGCGTACACATGGAACCAAATGGACCCTGACGGGTCCATTTGGTTCCATTTGTACACCCTCAGAAAAAAAGGTCCTAAAAGAAAAATCAAACAAACAACTTGATGATGTCATCATCAAGTAAAATACAGTAGGCTACAGTAAAATGTTGAAAATGGGTGGAATTCTGTACAATATGGACCATGACAAGTTCAATCAACTAGAACATTTTAAAGCAAATTTAAACAATATAAATAACAAAAAGTGCAATCATACACATCAATGCAGCCTGATAACATCAGTCAGTCTCTCTGACATGAACACATTAATGAATAGGACCTACATGAATATATATATAAAAAAAAAACGATTTTGAACCTGGCAATTCGATATTGATATGATGGCATTAAGAATTGAGATATATTGGCATTTTTTTGCCCAGCTCTACTGGAGACTCCTTTGTATATTACATATTACTGTATGTTCTCCTTTGAATTATACAACTAACCCAGGGGTCAGCAACCTGCGGCTCAGGAGCCGCATCCGGCTCTAGAACACAGCCCTAGTGGCTCCCTGGATGTAGCATTATTACATACACACACTGGGGTGATCCACGCCAAAATAATATAAACGAAATGTTTATATTATTTTGGTGCGGTCACCCAAAACGCGTTGCGCTGTCTGACAGTTGCCAGTTAAAGTAACACTTGGCCATGTCAAAAAAGCCCAGCAGTTATCAGAGGTGGAGCTTTCAATCTGAACCACCCAGTGCTACTTTAACAGTTTACTCAGTTTACTATGTCATTAATATACAGTACCTTAGAGATGTTGTGTGGACTAGAAATGGAGTTCTGTAAAACACCTTTGTTTGTTTGTTTTTTTAAGAAACTCCATTTCTGAAGGAAGGTTGTGTTTCACCATGTTAATGATTTTTTCTTTGAGGACCTTTTTTTCTGAGAGTGTGCAAATGGAACCAAATGGACCCGCCAGGGTCCATTTGGTTCACATTTGCACTCTCTCAGGAAAAAAAATAATAATAAAATGCGGCTCCAGACAGATTTTGAATTTAATTTTGGGTCGAAAATGGCTCTTTCAACATCTTGGGTTGCCGACCCCTGAACTAACCCAACATGTGCCGATCTCAACCCCCTGCCCTGTGTCCTGCTGCAGGTTCATCCACTACGTGTTTGACCTGGGCAACGGTCCCAGTCTCCTGAAGGGGAACAGTGACAACCAACTGAACGACAACCAGTGGCACAACGTGGTCATCACCCGGGACTCCACCAACACACACACGCTCAAGGTGGACTCCAAGTCCGTCACGCAGAACGTCAACGGAGCCAAGAACCTGGACCTCAAAGGTACCTACTGTAGGCCGTGTGGTGGCGGAAATGGATGTGTTCATTTTAAGGCTGAAAAATAGTTAATGGCATTAATTAATTTTGTTGATTAATTTGATTTCTTGAAGGCAATTAACAGGTGTGTGCACCGACTCAATCCACTGAGCAATTTCTTATTGAAAAAAAAAAATCAGTAGAGCACGGTTTTACAGAGACATATGGTAGCTGTGTGTCTCCCTGTAACCTGAGCCATAGAGTGTAGATCATTTTTCCCCCAGATGTTTTTTATTACTTTTAAAATGTTCAAATTACATAGTTTGAATGATTAGTTTTGAAGCTGTGATTGATCTGATTAAAATTTGTAATCAGTTAATTTAGTTACATTGACAAGTAACTGTACTTTTACTTTACTACTCACAAATATTGCACAGTTTCATTGCACAGCAGCTTAAAATTAGCCTGGAACTTTTGCTTATAACAAATCAGATACCAGGATTATTGGACCACCCCAACCCCACAGATCACTAATGGTTTATCTGTCGGCCCCTGGTGCACGTGGTCATGCCCCCCCATGCCCCCCATGCCTAGATCCACCACTGATGTGCACATTCACGAAGCATTCTACTCTCTTCCAAATAAAACCTTAATGTAATGTCCTCTATCCAATTTCCACTATGTCCCTCTGTCTGTCTATCTCTATCTCTCTGTCTCTTTCTCTAGGTGACCTCTTCGTGGGGGGTCTTGGCCCCAACATGTACCAGAACCTCCCTAAGCTGGTGGTGTCTAGAGAAGGCTTCCAGGGCTGCCTGGCCTCGGTGGACCTCAACGGCCGGCTGCCCGACCTCATCAACGACGCTCTGTTCCGCAGCGGTCAGATCGAGCGCGGATGCGAAGGTACAAAACACAACCTTTTTAAAGCTCTGAAAAAACCCAAAAGACCACACAGTGGACACACTGTGCCAATGAGAAACCCACACCTTACTGGAATTAAGCACATACTGTAACACCTTGACGGGTTTTTGAAAGGACATGTTCTGCCTGGTCTGTGACAATAACATGTTATTTGTCCTTCAGTCTGCGGGAGCCTGTTAGCCTTGTCTGTATGACTGTAGCGCGAATTTGCTGTGAGCTACGTGGAAGGATTTTAAATGAAGGTCGATTCTAGTTTGGTGAAGAGAAGTGACTGTAATTCAATATGGAAGCTAACTTCTTTTTAAATGATGGGCTACAGGGCCGGATTTAGCCAGCCCTACTAGGGTGGGCTGGAAGCTTCATATTTTCATATGAAGCAGTGGTTTTCAACCTTTTTGACACCAGGGCCCACTATTTATTCTGCATTTGAGCCACGGACCACCATTTGCTTTTGTTCACAATTCCAGGCTGGATTTGGGAAACAAAACCGTCAAACATACACATCAAATTGACCATTAATCTTCTACATTCTCTAATCTGTAGACTTGGACTAATTCAGATGATAAATATTTTAACTCTTGAGAGCGTAAAAATGAAACCAAATGGACCCTTGTGGGTCCAGTAAAATAGATCTTTAGTTTTGGCTCTGAGAGAATAATCCCCCTCAAATGGTGGTCTGTGTGTGGCTCAAATGCAGAATGAATAGTAGAGCCTGTTATCAAAATGGTTGAAAACCACTGGCATATATTAAAGCAGCACTGCCTCCCAGTGGGGTGACGTGGAGTGCACCATTCAGACAACTACAGTGCCTCTGATTAGATATACAGCAAATACATGCTGTTTCATCTTCCTTCGTATTTTTTAAACACACCCTCATTGATTGCACATCACGCCTACAGTGTGTTCTGAATGCTTCCTCCAATCCAGAGTGACAGAACTATTAATAAAACAGTCCTGGGTAATTCCAGTCCAATAAGGACATCATTGAGTTGTGTGAGTGGTGCAGTCCTGGTGCATACCGCTAGATGGCAGTGCAGTACAACCTTAATTCACTGTACTAGTTGTATCCTCAGGTATACTGCACTGCAGGCTTTCCCCCTGACGTCTTCCATTTAGACTACTGGTTTTCAGCCCTTTTTCACGTCCAGGCCCATCATTTATTCATCCTTTGAATCCGAATCTAAATTGGAGAGTCCAATTGATGAGATTTAGTCCCTAAACTCAAATAGGTTATATTTGGAGAAGGAGCTTTTGCCCACAATGCCATGCTGTATTGATGTTGATAACCTTACATGTGGGCCACCTGGGACCCCCTCAATCAGTGGCGTTTCTAAGCAACTTGGAGCCCTATAGGCAAGATTTTCCCTGGGCCACTGCCCAGTGTGCATAATGGCAAAAACGCCCCTGCCCTCAAGGACCACTGGTTCAAAACCACTGATTTAGACTAGGGGGTTTCAACAGGTGGTCCGGGGACCTGAGAGGGTTCCAGGTGGTCCCCAGCTAAGTTGGTTAACCAGATGTAACTCTTGAGAACGTACAAATGAAACCAAATGGACCCTTGCGGGTCCATTTGGTTTCATTTTCACACTCTCAAGAGTTAAAATATTCATCATGTGAATTAGCCCCAAGTCTGCACAAGAATGTAGAAGATTAATGGTCATTTATGATCTGTATGTTTGTCTGTTTAGTTCCCCCAAATCCAGCCTGGAATTGTGGACAAAAACAAAAGAAATCTTTAGTTTTGGGGTCTGTGGGGCTGGATTGTCCTCAACTGGTGGTCCGTGGCTCAAATTCTGAATAAATGGTGGTCCCTGGTATGAAAAAGGTTGAAAACCACTGATTTAGACAGTAGGACAGGAGGAGCACAAAGCCGTATACTAGAGCTTTATGACAGGACGTCATCCCTGTACCATTAAGCCATGTGGCTACTCTGCCATGATTTCTTTTCTGTGCTTATTAACAGATTAACATAATGCCCCCTCTCACCCTGTAAAACTGTACAGCGGTGGCTCCCAAACATTTCAGTTTCAGAACAAAAAAAAAGAAAGAGAGATTTTATTATAGCCGTTTGCCGGGAACCCAAACTAGCAAATATCTACAAACATCTACGGTAGACATCTACAAGACACACAATCTACAAGTTTATTAGCTTGTAGATTGGTTATTTTCACTACTTCTTTCTCGTCTTTTGTTCTCAAATTTTATGGAACTTCTTAGATTTCTATTTGATTTCTTCATGGAATTTCTTAAAAAAAAATGTAATTTTGTTTGTAATCAAAAATGAAATGTAGGAAACCAAAAAAAAAAGCTATTAAAACATACAAATCTGTCCTTGGCCCAAAAGTTGGTCCAGACTCCCGACACAGTGTTTGTGAAACAGTGCTGTACAGTAGTACTAGATGTATAAATAGCTCTTAACACAGATGATCCCTCACTAACCGATACTCCTTGTTTTCCACTCTGTTCTGTTCGTGTGTTTGTTTGTTTGTTTGTTTGTTTGTTTTCTTTCTGCACTAACATAGTTGGTTTCACCAAAGCCGACCTGCAAGGTAGAGGGTTCAACGCCCGCCTCTCAGAGGCCTATACAGTACCACCGGCCTGAAAGACTGCTGTGTGCAATGCATTATGGGTGTCACCATGGCAACACTGTCCCCCTAAAATGATGCGGGAGTGCAAGTGCTCTCTGAGGAGGGAGAGAGAGAGAGAACAGTTGCAACTGTATACTGTATATGCTGTATATTGAGAGAGACAGACAAAACATTTGGCATGTAAATCAGCTGGTATTTCAAATAGGGAGATACTGTATGTAATTGTCAATGCAGAGAGAATTCAGGCATGTCAATTTGAGAGAGTGACATCAGTATCTATCTATCTATCTATCTATCTATCTATCTATCTATCTATCTATCTATCTATCTATCTATCTATCTATCTATCTATCTATCTATCTATCTATCTATCTATCTATCTATCTATCTATCTATCTATCTATCTATCTATCTATCTATCTATCTATCTATCTATCAAGCTATCTATCTACAGAGAGAGAGCAGTTGGCAGACAAAGCAAGAAGAATTCACACTAAATATACAAACCAAAAATTAAAGGGGAATTCCACCCATTTTCATTTTTTTTACAAATGGAACCAAATGAACCCTAACGGGTTCACACTCTCAGAAAAAAAGAAGCGTCTAAAGAAATCCGTTAACATGGCGAAAATACATCTTGATGATGTCATCAAGTTGTTTCACCATGTTAGTGGCTTTCTTCAGACCTCCATTTCTTGGGAACACAGGATGGGGGAACTTTTTTATCATGTATATTAATGACATAATGTTGAAAATGGGTGGAATTCCCCTTTAAGTAAATGTGCACTGCATGCCGGCAAGACAGAGCATGGTCTAAAGAAGGATCTTCCGTTAATCAGTAGATGGGGAGTATTGAGGCTAGGATCCATAGAGGTGTTTTTTACCATGGATTCCCATGTTAGTGAGCTGCTGCTGTGTCTGCAGGGTGCTGTATGGCCTGTGTTATACTGTAAATACTATGGTTGGCATGTTGACATGCTGCCTGCGGGCCTGGATCAGTGGCCCCACATTCCCTCCTCATAGGCGATCTATACAAGGCTCACATCGCGGCCATAAAACCTCTCTGTGTACAGTGATCCATAACTCACACACAGCCGTGTGCACCGTACTCTATATAGTTCACACTGTCAAACTGTACAGGGCCAGGAATATAGTGAGAACAATCACTCAAAAGTTTTGTGAAATGCTGTTGTTGTTTTTTTTAAGTGATTTTTACATGATTTAATCTAAAGTACTGCAGTAACCTAAACTAGTAGGCTAGTATGTAAGACTAGGAAGGCTAGCTTGTTTGCTTGAAAACTTCATTAACACGATTAGTAACGGTACAGCTAGTACATTCCGGAGTTTCTTTCCACTGTATAGTCCATTGCAGTTTATTCAATTAGTTTGTAATAATACAATGCAATACAATTACAATACACCACACATAGTTGTGAGTTTGTTTACTGAGTTGAGAAGTGTTTTGTCTTTTCGTAAAGCCATTAATCCCATTTTGCCTTGGATTATAGTGTCATGATTGCTTTCTTTAGTGTCTCTATGTGAGTCCTAGGTGCGTGGGGTCCAGTCGTAGTCTGATTATCACGTTGTATTGAAATGTCTGTAGAACCTTGTTCCATTTCTTACAATCCACTGCCTGCAATTTACGTTGTACAACTTTTATCAGGCACTCTTTACTCCACAGCAACCCAAATCTGCCAACTGACTAATTGGCTGGGGTGTTAACTTTGTTCATAATTACACTTTGGAACGCCCACCATGCTGATGGCAAAGATTTCCAGTTAATAAGTTAATACGGTTTGATGTGTTTGATGCAAGACTCATCTATAGAGCCAGGGGTGGATGTAACATTTTCCAATTGGGGGGGCAGGTGAATCGTGACGCTTCGCGCCACGGGCGATGAAGTCGCACCCATACCATTTTCTGTTACAGGACTTTTATTAGGCAATTAAGCATCAATAATAACATCAGTTGTTGTTGAAGTTGCAACAGACACGCAGCATGCATAAAGCTAAAGGTCTGACTCAGAGAGTTTTCTGTTTTTGGAGTGATGAAATGCTGTTGGTTTAGTGGTGACACAGCTGTAGTTAGTTAGTAGCAGTAGTAGTGTTTCAAATCATTTTAACTACAAGCATTTTCATTTGAAATATCTTTGAAATTTGTGTTGTTTGCATGCCATGATGTTTGGTGGGGCAGTCAGGATGCATGCCCATGCCTAGATCCGCCCCTGATAGGAGCCGAGCCTTTCATATTAAACTATGCTTGGTTCCTTCCTACGACAGTGTTGTAGCCTTCCTGCATAGCTGTACAGCCTTATGGGCCTGGAGAGAGAGGGAGAGGGAGAGAGAGGGAGGGAGAGAGAGATGGATAGGGGCCATTACATTAGAGCTTCTGTGGAATGAACTGCGAGATTTGCAGTTTTCGTATTTTGATAGCACTTCACATAACGACAACATATTATTCCAGGGTAATAATGAAGCAATTACATGCTCATTTTAGAGGGGGCATGCACTTTGTAATCGCAAGTAACACCTGGGATTATTATTTATTATACTGCGTACATGGGCCATATTTCTTCTACCATACCCATCCCACATTTTATCAATTACTTAAAAAAATAAGGTCTTTTTACCCATGCAAAATTTCTTAGGTGAACAACATAATAAAAGTATATAATCACATTACGGTGCCCTATAGTACAACTAAACAGTTATTATTTGCATGGATCTGTTTTCAGGCTAGGGTTTGTCCTTAGAAAACACCAAAACAAATATATCATATGCTGAAGTGTGTTGCACCGCCATGCACTACTGCTTTGCACATTGGATAATATTTGACGGGATCAGTGGATAATCCCATACAGTATGACTGTTCTGTCTTTATTAAGGCTTAAGCTCTTGACTTTGTTCAGTTCACCTCCAGCAGGCAGGTAAAAAAAAAGAGTAAACAATCTGTTCTGGTGAGCGCAGCAACCTCGGATCAAAACAAACTTCTGCCACTCATCACGCAGACAGACTAGGTAGGGAGTCAGAAAAAAGCGATCCTACAAGCGTCGACAGACTCCGTGTGGGAGAGAGTATAATGGATTCAGGTACGGAACGACCGGGCCGCTGATGTTATACAGTAGTTCAGAGAGAATGAGGCTGTCACTGTGCATCTCTAAACACTGACAAGTTAGTGCGGATCTCTCCCTCCCTCTCTCTCTCCCTCCCTCCAGGGGCGGATGTAACATTTCCCAATTGGGAGGGAGGGGGGGCAGGAGAAAATGGTATGGGGTCGACTTCATCGCCCGTGGCGTAAGCGACACGGGCGATGCACCCATACCATTTTAGGTTACAGGACTTTTATTAGTCAAGTAAAGCATCAACAATAATATCAGTTGTTGAAGTTGCACCAGACAAGCAGCATGCATAAAGCTAAAGGTCTGACTCAGAGAGTTTCCTGTTCAACGATGAAATTCTGTTGCCACAGCTGTAGTTTGTTAGTAGCAGTAGTAGTCTTTCAAATCATTTTAAATATAAGCAGTTTAATTTGAAATATCTTGGGTTGTTTTGCATGCCATCATGTTTGATGCAAGGGGCAGACTGAGCATTTAGGGAGGAGGGCATTGCCCCCCCATGCCCATGCCTAGATCCGCCCCTGGCTGTCTCTCTCTCTCTCTCTCTCTGTCACTCTCTCTCTCTCTCTCTCTCTCTCTCTCTCTCTCTCTAGATCCGCCTCTCTCTCTCTCTCTCTCTCTCTCTCTGTCACCTGCCCTCCTTTCAAAGCCTGTCATGCTAGCTACTTCGGTGTGAGATGAGAAAGCCTTATTTCAGAGAGCACATTGTCTCCCGCTGAAAAACACTCCCCGAGTCCAGACACGCAGCCCAAACACACGGCTTTACACATACAGATGAACGAATGCACGCTGCCTCATGCGCACATTCATGATGCACGTGCTGCTGTTGCATACTGAAGCTTGTGCCACGCGCGCACACACACACACACACACACACACACACACACACACACACACACACACACACACACACACACACACACACACACGACAGATGCCAAACACACTTGGGAATGCAGGGCCGACATTTTCCATCATTTTGCATTACACAGTAAACGCACTTTCAGCCGGCCGATGTTGCTCCGTTTTTCAAATTCAAATGTCTTCCTCTTCACACCGTCTCATACAAGACATTTGCTCTTAAAGTACAGTTTTATTTTTTGACGTTTTGTATTCTGTATACTGTATGGTTATCTGGAGGTTTTTCAAGGAGATGTGTTTTTTTTTTTGCTAGAGTCCACTGGGAGTTTTGTGTCTTTTCATATGTCATTCAGTCGTCCTATCTGCATTCCCTCTCTCCGTATTCAAACGTTTCTGAAGCTATGTGTGGCGCAGGAGAATGGCACACATCCCGTTTTTTGGACTTTGAATACCTCCCCTCCTCCGTCTTCACACTTCCCTCACACCCCGCTGGAGTGCATACCGAAGGCTATGCACTCTGTCGTCCTGGAGTGCTGTTATCTTCTATCGTCTCCTTTCAGGGATTCTGGATGTTTTTGTGTGTGTGGATGTTAAGAGTGTTGCTCTTAAAGCGAGAGAGAGAGAGAGAGAGAGAGGATGTTAGAGAGAGAGAGAGAGAGAAAAAATGTTGGCAAAAATGATACTACGAGAGACATTTTTCTTGTGCTCTTCATAGATGCCGCCGCTCGTGAAAAGACGTACTGTTTGTGTATTTCATTTCATTTACTCCATGTCTCCGGTCATTCAGTCTCGTCGTGCCTGTTTTCACGGAAGGGAATGCAGCGTCTTATGACTTGTTATGCTTCGCTGGAACGGAACGTTTCAGAGCGCCACCTGTTGGAATGACACAATACGCATGCTCCTCTCGGCACAACCTCCACGACACGTCAAAAGAAGGACACGACAGTGTCCACAGTGTCACCACGGGACAAACCGCCCGCGCCCGGCCCGCCACCACCCACCACCCCACAAAGTTAGCCACAGTGCGGCATAGCGTACACGGCGGAGCCGTCTAATAGAAGAGTTGCGACATTGAGGGGGCAGAAAACAACGCTTGCTTGAACTGTAACAATTGGAGCTGGAAAAACATTGTTTTCAGTGAGGGTGGAGCTATTTTAGGCATGTGCGCAACATGTCAAAGGCTTTAAAGTATTGTACAGTAACGATTAAAAAGCAGGGGCGGATGTAACATAGCAGGTGAAAATTAGGGGTGTGAATCTCAGCCCTGAGGCCGATTCGATATGCATCTCGATACACTGCCAGCGATACGATATTTTAGCGATACATGTATTTTTTGGGCGATACGATGCGATACGATTCACCCTCTTCCCGATGCGATACTTTGCGATAACCTTTTAGCTCAAATCAATGCGATACGATGCGATACGATGCGATGCGATACGATACATGATTCAACCTGATGCAAATAAGCAAACATTTAAATAAAAAAAGAAGAAATTCAGTATGGTACTAGAAAAATGATTTGTTTTTATTCCATATGGTATGCCTAAAACTATTTTTGGCATCTTAAACAACATTTCTCAAAGTGTCACTTAGTGCAATTATATGGTGCATAACTCTGTCTGCCACACATATGAAGATTATGAACTCAATAGGTTCATAATCTTCATATGTGTGGCAGACAGGGATATGCACTATATAATTGCACTAAGTGGCCCTCATAAAGTATTTTTCCCCTTTATTTTATTATTTTATCTTTTATAACTTTACATATAAGACACTCAGTGAGGGTTGTCTGTTTAGTTTACACTACAGCAGCAGTGAGCCTGACTGCATTATTGTTTACAACAATTGCTTTGCACTAAACCCAGTTGTGAAAGGGTATACTTTGTTCTCACTATTGTGATGTTAACTACAATAGTGAGAACAATGTATACCCTTATATGACAAAGGCTTACAGCTGCTGTAGTGTAAACAGACTCTCACTGAGTAGCTTCTATCCAATGTCCATAAGCCATAAAAAAGCCCTCGTTTTCCACAACGCTATAAGGCTGGATGTCTTTGCATATGAAGTAGGCGATGGCCTTAGTTATAGCCATAGCGCGGGCAGAGGTTGATGGAAGGGAACTCCCAAAATAAGAGGCGGCACTTTTCAGTTCCTGACCTGATTTGCTTGGTTTATCTCCAGTATCCGAAGCGTATCGGTACTTGAAGGGGAAGCGGCGGTAGACGTGTCTGTGATGTTGTGTATTCTTTTTAAGTGGCTCTGCATGTTTGTCGTACTGCCCGTGTACGGCTTTATAACACGGCATTCTTTGAAATGACGTTCGTCTTGTCCAGCTTTCTATCAATCTTGTAGTATCCATAGTGTTTCCATACATACGACTTAAGGTTTGCATTAAATATAGTCTGCTGCGGCTCTTTGCTGCTGCTGCTGCTCACGCGTACCTCCATACTAGTAGAGCCATAGAGTATAGACAGCGTTACGCAAACCCAGTCGAATGGCAGCCAAGGCTTCTATTGAATGGGGACAACCAGCAGTTACGGAATGCATTGGAGTCTACGGGCTGATGCGAGTGCACAAACCACGTGACCAGGCTGTTTTCCGCCCCCTCAATATCCCACCTCTTGCCTCTGTGTAGTGTATTGTAGCTAGCCTATGAGCCTCACGGCTTCCGTCCGTGTTCAAAACAAACCTTGGAATGATGATGGTGCGTTCAAGGCGATTGGGAATCAAGGAGAAGCATAACATTTAACATGAAAAACACGGCGCTTGTATCGGATTTTGCCGGATTTACCATCGATTTTCGCCGATACAAACGCATCCATCGAGATGAATCTAGATTTCACCCGTCAATTGTACCGATACGTGGTGAATGGACCGGTGCACTCGCATCACGCACGTGGGTATCGATGTATCGATTAATACCGATGAATCTCCACACCCCTAGTGAAAATGGTATGGGTGCGACTTCATCGCACCCATACCATTGACTAATAAAAGTTACAGGACTTTTATTAGTCAAGTAAAGCATCAATAATATATAATAACATCAGTTGAAGTTGCAACAGACATGCAGCATGCATAAAGCTAAAGGTCTGACTCAGAGAGTTTTCTGTTTTCAATGATGAAATGCTGTTGGTTTTGTGGTGCCACAGCTGTAGTTAGTTAGTAGCAGTAGTAGTGTTTCAAATCATTTTAAATAAAAACACTTTAATTTGTTTTGCATGCCATCGTGTTTGGCATTACTATATGAAACAATCTAGAATGTAGGATTTAAGATCATTAAAGCTGGGTTGTTGCCCAGTGAACGGAGATGTCGCAACTCTGTCTATACAATAAGGCTTTGGGTACAACGCACAAATGTAAATGTAGAAATGGTATGTTTTATTCTCCAAAGCAATGGAGTTCACACTCCACTGAGCCGGAACAACGTTGCCTGGTTCGTTCAGAAGGGGGCGTTGCGTCGGTCCGGGCGGTTGTCCCGTGGTGCTGCTGTCCACTCCTCGTTCCTTCTCCTATGTAGGCACACACAATGCATAATCCTGGTTTATACTTCACAGTATGACCGCGAAGTAGTAAATGAGGTTATACTGTAAGTGTGCACCACCTGTTGTTCCTGGTGTGCATTTTGTTCTGCATGTTAAAGCTCAGTCCTAGTCCTATCGTTGGCTAACGTGTCTCCTTTGCTATCTCTCTGTCTCTCTCTGTCTCTACCTGTCTTTCTATCTGTTTGTCTGTCTCTTGGTCTTTCCTTCCTCTCTGTTTCTCTCTACGTCGCTCCTTTTTTTAACGCCCTCGCTTGTTCTTCCTCGCTCCTTCCTGTCCTCTATCGTCGCCTCATCCTTTCCCTCTCTTTTGCTTCTTCTCTCAAACTCTCTCCATCTCTCTCTCGTATCCCTGCCCCTTTCCCCTACATCCACTGCCATCTTTACTTTCTCCTCACTCTGTCACTGTCACTGCTGTCCTCCTCCTCCGTCCATTTTGCTATATCTCTCTTCTTCCTACCTCTCCCCAATCTCCTTCTCGATTTCCGTTTCTCTCGCTCAAACTTGGTCTCCGCACGTCTCTCTCTGTCTCTCTATCTCTCTCTCTCTCTCTTTCTCTCTCTCTCTCTCTCTCTCTCTCTCTCTCTCTCTGTCTGTCTCCACATGGCCCCCACCAGGTCCCAGCACCACGTGTCAGGAGGACTCGTGCGCCAACATGGGCGTGTGCATCCAGCAGTGGGAGAACTTCACCTGTGACTGCAGCATGACGTCGTACACGGGGACGCAGTGCAACGACCGTGAGTACACCACTTTATGCTGCTCCCTTCTAATGTCGCAATGAGAAGCTGTGTTGTGCTGTTCATACAGTACATGCACGCGATTGTTCACTCGCGCACACACGACACTAAAGGCCCTGATACACCTAGCAATATTTTGATCAATATCAACTTACAATGTCAACATCAATGGGCAACATGATGAGACTCATGGCAACAGGCAACACCTTCCATTAAATGGGAATTTCAGAAAAAAGTAAAAATCATTAACATGGTGAAGCCATATTTTCAGAAAAGTTTATCTGTGGGAGTCTGGGAGAAAGGATCAGGTGATGCCAAGGAGGGCTGTGATTGGAGGCTTCTGAAATGTTGACCAGTAGAACGCGCTAATGAACTGACTTTTCTGAACAACCAGGAGTTGATCATTTTCTATAGAAAACTGAAGAGACAACGTTGACAATTGATGTTGCTTGTTGATATTGATGAGAACATTGCTAGGTGTATCTGGGCCTTAGGTACCATGTGTGTCCCACTGGGTTTGCGCCAGTGGACCTGGACCTGTTGACTGTGTATGGGAGGCACCAGTGGCCCGACTGGTAATGCATACGTTCAGCTGCTGCGATCTTTATAGATGATGCTTTTGGAGACCTCGTTGCAGGTCTCAGCTGAGGGCTGAGAGCTGAGAGCTTTGTCTTGTTGCTGCTGGTTGTCGCTGGATGTCCCCAGCCTGGGGGGCTTTGAAACCATGACACTGTGACTGACAGGCCTGAAGAACAGTGGTTCCCAAGGTGGGGCCCAGGGACCCCCAGGGATTCCATTGGATCGCCAGCTAAATGGTAGTTTGGAACTAAATCTGGGCCCTCATGCCCTTGAGAGTGTACAAACGGACATTTGGTTACATTTGTACACTGTCCGAGTTAAGTTAACCTCGACTTTACAATATAATTTGGGGTGTCGGGGATATGAATGCCATTCAATGGGGTTACGTGCAGCGTATTGCATGTCAAAACGGGGATCCTTGAAATTAAATTTGTTGAGAATCACTACTCGAGCTGTATAGTACAGTATGTAACCTGTGCATACTCATACCGTAGCACATGTTAACGGGTAGTTTATGTAGTGTTAATTTGGAGGTCCTGGAATGTAAAGGTTTGGGAACCGCTGGTGTAGAATATCCACTTGTTCTGCCTCTGTCAACTTTTCATGAATGTCCTTCAAAGAGCCATCTGTGTGAGTGTGGGTGCGTCTGGGCGCGCATGTGTGTTTGTTTGTGTGTGTGTGTGTGTGTGTGTGTGTGTGTGTGTGTGTGTGTGCGTGCGTGCGTGAGTGCGTGCGTACGTCGTGTCAATCAGTGCATGTGTCCTATCGGTGTGAGGAGCGTGCTCTGTGTGCGTGGCATGCATGTAGCGATCTCTTTATTCCCGTGGCGACGGGGGTCTTCCCCCTGCAGTAATCATGGCTAGTGGTCTTTCATTTAATGGTTAATAGCGGGGGCTTCAGGGCTGTAGGGTTTGAGCTAATGAGGTGGCGGTGAGGAGGAGGCGCTCGGGGAGCGTCTGCATGCCGCTTGTCTCCTGGTGGTCGATTCACGCCTGCAACGGCTCCAAGTGTAATTGTTCGCGCGGCCGGCGGTTGTCACGTGGGCCCCGAAAACGTGCTGTGAGCTCTTGTGCATCGGCAAAGCCTTTTGCCACTTGCCAAAACGTAATGAATAATGATATGCCGTGATTCGATCTGTCCGGCATGCATGCGGTTTGTCCTTGATACTGTCGATTTTCCTACCGTCTTATTTTGATGTTTTCGTCTTCTCTGTCCCAATGTCCCGTGGTGCTTTGGTCCAGCGGTGACGTAGGGTGTTGTGTTGATACATATTAGCAGCCTGGGTTCGTATCCCCATCAAGACCTTAACTCAGGGGTCAGCAACCTGCGGCTCAGGAGCCGCATGCGGCTCCAGAGCACAGCCCTATAGTGGCTCAGTAGCTGTAGCATTATTACATACACACACCAAAATAATATAAACATTTCAGTCACCCAAAACGCGTTGCACTGTCTGACAGTTGCCAGTTAAAGTAGCAAGTTTCAATCTGAACCACCCATTTTCAAAGGTTTACTCAGTTTACTATGTCATTAATATACCTTAGAGAGGTTGTGTGGACTAGAAATGGAGTTCTGTAAAACTCCAAAGGTTGTGTTTCACCATGTTAATGATTTTTCTTTGAGGACCTTTTTTTTTTTTCTGAGAGTGTGCAAATGGAACCAAATGGACCCGCCAGGGTCCATTTGGGGGAGTTAACCCTTTAGTTACTAAATCTCCGAAATATGTGTGGAAAAAAATGTATACAACTGCTGTTTGTGATTGTTTTTGTTTTTGAGATCAATCAACAATTAAAAAGTGCATATGAATGGCACTCTGGACCAAATGGGGGCGCTACGGGCTGGCAAAATGGCTACCAAGGAGTTAATAGTGTTTTAGAGGCGACTGTGGCTCGTCTAATGACCCGAGGGGTCGGTGGTTTGAAATCCCGACTTCTCCTCCTGTCACCATGTCAAAGTGTCCTTGGGCACGACACCACCGAACCCCAAAATTGCTCTTTCTTGACGTGCTGGTTGGTGCCTCGCGTGGTTTCTGCTGCTGCAATCCGTGCATGTCAGTGTGTGAATCTTTCTTTCTTTCTTTCCTCCTGATGGGGTTGGGGATGCAGGCTGGGGTCTGTGCTGTGCGTTGTACGGAATACGGATTACGGACATATCGACAAGGCTGTCTCTTCATCTCTGTACGTGTGAGCCTAGTGGTGTCGGAGCTCTTCGCTCACTCTTAATTAGTAATGAGATGCTCTCATCATCCCAGCCTGCTCTGTGTGTGTGTGTGTGTGTGTGTGTTGTGTGTGTGTGTGTGTGTGTGTGTGTGTGTGTGTGTGTGTGTGTGTGTGTGTGTGTGTGTGTGTGTGTGTGTGTGTGTGTGTGCGTGTGCGTGTGCGCGCTGTATATGGTCAGACAGGCGTTTTCTGATTTGAAACACTAGGCTTCATCCCACATGCTGAGTTACAGTTGGATTTGGTTGTTCTCTTCCCCTAGTCGAGTAGTTTTCAACCTTTTTTCATACCAGGGCCCACTATTTATTCAGCATTTGAGCCACACAGACCACCATTTGATGACATTTTATCCCCACAGACCCCCAAAAACTAAAGATTTCTTTTGTTTTTGTCCACAATTCCAGCCTGGATTTGGGAAACAAAACAGTCAAACATACAGATCACAACTATCATTAATCTTCTACATTCTTTAGTTGTGTAGACTTGTGGCTAATTCAGATGATGAATATTTTAACTCTTGAGAGTGTAAACATGAAACCCGCAAGGGTCCATTTAGTTTCATGTTTACGCTCTCAAGAGTTACCCCTGGTTAACCAACTCCCCATCATTTTGCTGGGGACCACCAGGAAACCCTCTAAAGGACCACTGGTGTTCCCTGGAACAAACCTGTTGAAAATCGACTGTCCCCTGCCCTAATCGACTGTCTTTTTCTGCGAGAGATGTCGTTCATAAGCTGTACACCGGCTTCCCTATAAACCACTGCAGGGGAATGGATAGGCGTTAGAAACGGAGTGGCATTGTCCTTTACTTTTCCTCCACAACAACAACAACAACAACAACAGTTTGTTCTCGTGCCCATTTATTTTTTTCCCTTTCCATTTGCACTTGAAACTCTCTTCTGCGAGAGCAAAACCATGAATCAAACTGACTCAGGAGGACGGACATGCACGCGCACAGTCGCGCCCGCACACGCAGCCAGCAACACCCGCGCACGCCCACGCCACACAAATATAAATACCTTTCAGCAGCCTTTCAGTCAGTGTCCCTGCATCACTCTTTTAGCTGCTGTCTGCTCAAGATAAGGGCCTGGTTTCGGTTTCCACTGATTGCCCTGATCTTCCTCCACGTGTGTGCGTCTCTGTGTTGACTTAGACAACGACGAGGGGCTGCAATGCATGTCTGTCTGTCGCTGCAGCAAAGCAGGGGGCCTGCAGTTCAGGGAAGTGGCCACCAGGTGGCAGTAAAGCCACAGACTGCTCCGCACCGTAGCCTCCCTCTCTCTCTGCATTAGAAGAAAATGAGATGCAATCCCCTGAGCATGAAATCAGCTTTCCTCTTATTTTCCTCCCCTGCTTTTATTTCTTCTAATACTCTCTCTCTCTCTCTCTCTCTCTCTCTCTCTCTCTCTCTCTCTCTCTCTCTCTCTCTCTCTCTCTCTCTCTCTCTCTCTCTCTCTCTCTCTCTCTCTCTCTCTCTCTCTCTCTCTCCCTCCATCTTTCCCCACTGCAAACACGCAGCCCTGCAGTCTTCGTACTGTAGATCGTGAGCTTATGGAGAGAGTGCTGTGCAATCTCCAAAAACAATGCCGTATAGTCATATCTGCAATCAAGTTATTGTTAGATTGAAGTAGTTTGATAGCTCTGCGTGTGTGTGTGGTTTGTTTGTCTATGCAACGCATGCGGCTCAGCGTGAGTTTCTAATTCACGACGCGAGAGACAATCCTCCCTCGTACACTCTCTTCCCGTACATCGTGTACAACGCGCACGCGTGTGTGTGTCACGTGCGTGTGACTGTGCCTGATACCCTCTCCAAATTCGTCTCTCTCCGTCTCTCTCCCTCATATAGCTGGCAGCAAATAGCAGTAATTGTCTGCTTCTCAAACTCCCTCTCTCACCACTCTCTCGCTGTCCAAAAATGCTATTGCAACTTGAACAAAGTAAAGGCAACGTTCTTGCCAGTGCCACAGTTCTCCTGTGGTCTCTCCTACTACTTCAGTGTGTATACCGGTATGTGTCCTGTTGGCATCCGGCATGGCATATAACCTCTGTCTGTGCAGCTCTCCATTGTAGCCGGGGCCTGAGATCTGGTTGGTTTGTGTGGGAAATATTTCCCAATTGGGGGGGGGGGGGGGGGGGGGGGGGGGGGGGGGGGTGGTATGGGTGCGGCTTCATCGCCCGTGACACTTCGCGCCACGGGCGATGAAGTCGCACCCATTGCATTTTCGGTTACAGGACTTTATTAGGCAAGTGTAAGCATCGATAATAACATCAGTTGTTATTGAAGTTGCAACAGACACGTAGCATGCATAAAGATAAAGGTCTGACACAGAGAGTTTTTTGTTTTCAACGATGAAATGCTGTTAGTTTAGTGGTGACACAACTGTAGTTAGTTAGTAGCAGTGGTAGTGTCTCAAATCATATTAAATATAAGCACTTTAATTTGAAATATCTTGGGTTGTTTTGCATGCCGTCATGCTTGGTGGGGCAGTCTGGCCCATGCCTAGATCGGCCCCTGCGTGTGTGTGATCACAACAGTAGAAAAATATCCCTGTAGATGCGGATGGTCTATCCTTATATGCACTTTTGCATCAGCACACATTTTCCCTATATGTTTCCTCTGTGAAAACAACAGATACTCTGCAGTGGTCTTTTCCCTTAGGGATACCACACAGACTATTTCGTTGTGGTTTTTGCACATACACACCAGGAAAAAAAATATTCCGAGCTAAAGCTTCAATGCACAACATGGTCTGCTTTTTTTTTTTTTTTTTTAAGCAATGCGAAAATCACCCCTCCGCTCCCCAGCCTCCCCCGCCTCCCTCTCTCCGCTCATCCTCCTCTACTTTGCTTTCCTTTTCCTTTAATCTCCTCTTCCCTTCTGTCGTCTGTTTCTCCCTCCTCCTCCTCCCCCTTGCCTCCTCCCTCCACCTTTATTTCACCTCTCCACTTTCCTCCTCTCACCTCTCCTGCCCTCCTCTTAATCCGTGGCCCTTTCTTCCTCGTCCTCCCCTTCTCCCCCTTGTTGTCGATCCCAGTGATTATACACCACCGCCGTTTGTTTCATTGCGGTCCAAGAACGTGGGAGCTCTTTCTCTGGCTGCTGCTTCTTCTGCCGAACAGAGGAGGAGGAGGATGAGTACGGGGCGGGTGGACACTTTCCTCTCACATCCAGAGCAATTACTCAGCACGCATAATAGAATTACCCCCACGAAAGGTCACGGTGCCGCATAGTTCCACAGGAAACATTGTAAACAAACAAGTTAGAAAGGGGTAGACTCTGCGAGGGAGGAGGCGATGGCCGGTGTAAGGGGCCGAATAGACAACAAAAACACACAAACAAACAAACAAACAAACGGCCTCAACGGTTTGTTGCAGACGTCACTAACTAACAGTTTGTTTTCGTGGTGAGTTTCTCTGTCAAGGCCAGTGATGTTCACCGGGGGAAAAAAAATCCTTCACTGTCTTTTGTTGGTGCCCTCGGTGGATCGGGATGCGCATGCATGCATGCAGCTGCAGCTGCATCGCTTTTGCCATAATGGGAAATAATCATTGTTTTAAATGTGCCCGGTGGCCTTTTTTTACTTCATTGTTCACTTTTGGAGAGCAGAGGAGAGACAAAAGAGAGCCGCACAATAGCACCCTTCAGTATGACATGACGTCAATGATGAATGAAGGTTAGAGAAATGAGCAACAACACAACAATAAACGCCCCTGCACCCCGGCCATGAGACGCACGGATGATGATGACACAGAGGCACTGACTCACACAGAGAACACACACTTGCATCCAGTGCTGGTGGCTGTCCGTGAAGCACTGTATTATTCGTATTGGAGCTCATCATGCATAGTTGAGGAGTTTTTCATATGAACGTTTGAATAATTTAACCCGCGCTGTCCCTGTAAATGGGTTTAAGTAGCGCTGCCTGGCAAAGCCTGGCGAACAGGTGTTCAGCACTGGTCCGCTCATGGGCTACTGGACGGCGCGGAGGGATGCATTCTGCTTGGCTCGGGTTCAGCCGGCCACAGATGTGTGCTGGAGGTAACAAAAATCAGGCCGTCGTACCTGGGAATCCGTTTTGGAAGGCATGCAGTGGCGGTGCCGGTCGGTCAGCCCCTTTCAGAAAGCAAAAAAACGCAGGTGAAAAACATGCGGCTTGTGTAACAGGGGCTTAGGGGAATCGATGTTGCACTAAGACGGATGTTTTGAAAGGCTTTGAGACTGTTCCTGAGCAGAGGAATACCTCAAAGTTGTCCCCACTTCAAACTACTAGCAGCAAATCCAAGCCATTTAAAATACATATACTGTCACCACCCACCCATCCCTCCTGCATTAGTTGCTACAGGGATTTCCAAACGGCTGGAGCAACAGCAGAGTAGCAGTGCAGCAAGGATCCCCCCCCCCTCCCCCCACTCTCTCACACACACACACACACACACACACACACACACACACACAGAATGTAGTGTACCTCGGTCTGCCATACATGCAAACACATGAAATGAGCAGTAATCCATTTTTCGATGTTTGAGGGTGGATGGTGACACTAAACGGCTCACTACACCGCACGGCTGAAAGACTTCAGCTCTGATGCTGATGACGTGCTCATGTTTAGATGAACTCCACATATAGCATACTGTATATGAGAGCAATGCAACTCACTTCACTTGGAAGAAACATCTCCTTGCATCCCCGCCAAACTTTCCGCACTCGCACCGCCTTATTTATAGGCCTAGCTTATTCGCGTGCCAGCGTCATGAACTGAAAACACGACATCCGCAAGCTATCGGCACGTTGTGAGCTTAGAGATCTACCATGTTTCAAGGGTCGCGACAAAGCACGAGGGGGAAAAAAGTGAAATCAGGCATAACATCCTTTCCCGCCTCCCCCGCTCATTCTTTCTCATTTTGCATTCTGTTTCTTCTGGCCTTCGGGGCGTTTGGGCTGCCCAGCGCCACATATCCAATTATGCTGCGGCTTTGCGCTCGGTGGTGACACATCAATTGACACAGGCGACATCCAAGTCTTATCGCGGTGACTCGCCGCTGCGCCGGCCAAACCTCATTAGCCTGATCGCGGCCAATGGCGGCGCAGCTCGTTAAAGGCCCGAAGGGCTGGCCGGCGGAAAACCCTGGCTGTAATAGAGATATCATAACACAGACAGATAGATGGGGGGAAGGGGGAGGGCTGAGAAAAACGGAGAAACATGGATATATACAGCATATATATATATATATATATATATATATATATATATATATATATATATATATATATATATATATATATATATATACCGGTATATAAAGAGAGAGAGAGAGAAAGAGAGAGAGAGAGAGAGAGAGGGAGAGCACAAACCAGACCTTCGGGGGGGAGTGTTTTGGGGGCTCACGTCTGTGTACATGTTCACTGCGTGAATCCGTGCTTGAATGCCGTTTCTGCCATTTCACTGCGGGGAAAATCATACCAGCCCACCACCACAGCCAGCGATATGAAAGCCATGATGCCGAGGGGAGAAAAAAAAGGGGAAAGAAAGAAAAACAGCACTCTCTGCTTCCCTCCGAAGCAGCGGGCAGACATCAAACCCCTTCCATCTTCTGCCTCCCATCAAACCCAACTGTGTGCAGAGCCAGCTGTCAAAGCTCTCCCATACAGTACAGTACGTCTGTCTGCGTGGATGGATGAGTGTCTCTATAAGCCGCGGCGGACGGCGTGGTGCGACGATGCGCCAGTGGGATGAAGAGCTGCTCCGTTGCTCGGTCAATGGTGTGTCTCATGACCATTATGCGGTGGATGGGTTGCACCTCCTCCTCCTCATCATCATCGTCTATGATGAGGGATAGAGTGCATTACCCTGCCTGGCACTGTGTGCCACTGCACTACGTTATATATTTATGTCAATGTATACCTGCCGTAGGTTGTTGGTTCTAGACCAGTTAGTTCCACCTGTTTCGACCTATAGAGCGCTCTGCCGACCCAATACCAGGGCTTGACACTAACACTTGCCCGCTTGCCCGGGGCAAGTAAAAAAAAAAATGGTCGGGCAAGTGAAGACTGCTACCTGGTTGCCCGATCGGGCAACCGTGCAACTTAGTGCACTGTAACACAACACAATATAAATTTGTCTTGAAGGTAGTCATGGCACTCTGCCTCTGTGTCTTGCCCTGCTTTGGCTGGTTTTAGGGTGGATTTGGGAAACAAAACAGGCAAATTAACATACAGATCAAAATGACCATTAATCTTCTACATTCTCTAGTTGTGTAGACCTGGGCTAATTAAGATGATGAATTTTAACTCTTGAGAGTGTAAAAATGAAACCAAATGGACCCGCAAGGGTCCATTTGGTTTCATTTTTACGTTCTCAAGTGTTACATCTGCAAAATTTACAATATATTTTTGGGGGGCAAGTGACCATGAGCTGAGGGCATGTAGAACCTGACTTGCACTTGCCCGATGGGCAAGTGCCTCCGAGACCTTAGTGTCAACCCCTGCAATAGGGGTTTTCAACCTTTTTCACACCAGGGACTACCATTTATTCAGCATCTGAGCAGATTATTAAAATACAACATACAGTATCTTACTGGAAGAATAATCAAAACACGTGGTAATACCTACAATAGTGTAACATGTTGTGCATATTCCACTGATAATAAAAGGTATTTTTATGCGGTTTATTTAGGCTGCAGACAATCGCGTGTAGTTTCAAACAAATCTAATCAGACTATGAAAAGAGCCCACTGAATGGTTTTCAACAGTAGTGTATGATGAGGAACAAGCCATCAATGGAAATAATCAATGATATCTAACTATCGACTACTACTACTGTAGACCCATATGTGGGTCTGCAGTCTAATTTGGCAATATTTTAGCTGTCAAAAAACACGCTGCAGTTGTCCTTGCCCACACTAGGACATATCCATATTTATTGCATCTTCATACACCGAAAATTGTTTTACACAATGTATTTTCGAGAATAAATAAAACCAGAATGAATGAATATACAGTATGTACTGTGAAAATGTGACGCTCACTCTGCATCAAAAACCCCGTGCAGCCGTTGTGCCTGGATGAGACAAAGCTCATGAAAACAATGAGAGTCGCATATAATTCTGAGGCAAAAGGCTGTACCCCGAGGGCAAAAAACACCTTTCTCTCACCGGGACTCTCCCGCTGCGTTGGCCCATTTCTGATCTACCTCTTGGTATTTATAGACAAATGTTCCCATATTATTCCTCTGCTCCACTTTACCAGCCCCGCTTTAGCCAAAAGGTGCTCACATCATGGGCTCACATGGCTCCATCGCACATTGAAACGCTCTCACGCTGAAGCTCTCTCCCGCTGAGATAATCCCGATAATGTAGGTTTGTGTGACAGCAAACTAAGGGGGGGGAAAGGGGTGGGGGGCAGGGGGGGATCTAGGCATGGGTATGGGGGGGGGGGGCAATGCCCCCATAAATGCCCAGTCTGCCCCACCAAACAAACGTGCAAAACAACCCATGATATTTCAAATTGAAGTGCTTATATTTAAAATGATTTGAAACACTGAAACTTCAACAACAACTGATGTTATTATTGATGCTTTACTTAATAAACTTTACTTAATAAACTTTACGTAATAAAGGTCCTGTAACAGAAAATAGTATCGGTGCGGCTTCATCGCCCGTGGCGCAAATCAACACGGGCAATGAAGCTGCCCCCATACCATTTTCTCCTGCCCCCCAATTGGGAAATGTTACATCCGCCCCTGGGGGAGGGAGGGGGGGGGGGCGCTTGCTGCACTGCTACTCTGCTGTTGCTCCAGCTGTTTGGAAATCCCTGTAGCAACTAATGCAGGAGGGATGGGTGGGTGGTGACAGTATATGTATTTTAAATGGCTTGGATTTGCTGCTAGTAGTTTGAAGTGGGGACAACTTTGAGGTATTCCTCTGCTCAGGAACAGTCTCAAAGCCTTTCAAAACATCCGTCTTAGTGCAACATCGATTCCCCTAAGCCCCTGTTACACAAGCCGCATGCCTTCCAAAACGGATTCCCAGGTACGACGGCCTGATTTTTGTTACCTCCAGCACACATCTGTGGCCGGCTGAACCCGAGCCAAGCAGAATGCATCCCTCCGCGCCGTCCAGTAGCCCATGAGCGGACCAGTGCTGAACACCTGTTCGCCCGGCTTTGGCAGGCAGCGCTACTTAAACCCATTTACAGGGACAGCAGGTTAAATTATTCAACGTTCTTCTTCTTGTGTTCAGAATGGTGGTCCGTGGCTCAATCGCCGAATAAATAGTGGGCCCTGGTGTCAAAAAGAGATTCATATGGAAAACTTTGGAGTTGCCCACCCTGCCATTCTTCTAGCCGACCCTAGTAGGGCTGGTTAAATTTAGCCCTGTGTCGGATAAAACTCATTTCGGTCCGGTTGTATTCAGGACCTTGTTCTTGGGGGCATGACCCACACTTAATGACCACGTAGATGATGAGAATAGGAAACACGATTGACAGAGAGCTTTGGACTGTTATGAGCAAGTTACTTCACTTATCCCCTTGCAGCCCGCCTCGCACGTCTTGTCACCCACGGGACCAACAAACATCTCTCTCTCTCTCTTCGCCGCGGCTCAAGTGCTCTCCAGGTCGAGAATGATAGTGCCTGTGTAAATCCTGCTTAATGCACCCAGAGGATAGCATACAGTATCTGATAACTATACGTATCCACAATGTGACACACACGGCCATAACATCAACTTCATATATATCTCTCTCTCTCTCTCCGCACATAAACGGGCACAAACACAGACTTTGTCCAAAGTGTCATGGGGGGACTGCAGAGGAGGAAATGAGAGAGAGAGAGAGAGAGGGAGGGAGAGAGGGAGGGAGAGAGAATGATTGAGTTGCGCACATTACAGACAGTTACAGCACAGCATATCCATCTGTTTTGAGCCAGGAGAGGTAACCTTGAGGCTGTCACAGTTGTTCCCCCTGCATGGCCCTGTGCAGCGCTGTGCGGGGCCGTCCCACAGACCCATCCATCAATGCATGTTCCTGGACACACTTCACAAGCACCTCCACAACACATACAAATCACCCAATCAATACCTGCACAACAACTAGACACTCTTTCAGGGCGGGTTTTCGAGGTGACATTTCTTCCAGGAGTGTGTCTCAACTACATGTGTTTTTTTTTTTGTTTCTTTCATCTTCCCCCCCGCCCTCTCCTTTTCTTGTGAGATATTCCATTGTGTTGAGTTTTTTTTTCTCTCTCTTTCATTTCCTTTCATTTCCTTTCATTTCATTTCCTAAAGGTCTATTGCACTTTTCACAAACATGCAAGTTTTTACACTCCGGATGTCAGTAGTGAATAAAAAAGAGAGAAGACATACAGGTATACAGTAGTACTGTAGATAGAAAAAGGCAGCTTGTCATTAACTTCTGTTGTGACTTGTTGTTCACACGACTAATGTGTCACTGGCAGCTGCAGCCCTCCTCCTGTTTGACCAGAATAGGGACACAATGAATGAATGAATGAGTGAATGAATGAATAGAATTAATTAATGAATGAAACAATGAATGAATGAATGAGTGAATGAATGAACAGAATTAATTAAATGGTCAGTTCCACATTCAACTTTCTTTCTCCTAGGAACCATATGCAGTTTTAAACATAATAATGCTATGTTGCTATTTGACATATTTCCCATCCGTTGACATCTCATTTCCATCCTGCAGTTCCCCGACAGGTTATAGTTACATACTGAATAGCCGCAACAATACACAAAAACAATTGCACATACAATATAGCACACCATCACACATACTGTACACTGTAATGCACAATGGGGAATGTACAGTAAGGGTAGAAAGGCATGCATAATGTAGTTATGCATTAAAGCAATGTGTTAGTATAGCTAAACCATTGTTTTAATGCACCACTACATATTGCGTTCAAACACACAGCCAGTATTAGTTACAGGGGAATCCCACCCATTTTCAACATTTTCCTGAGAGGATACAAATGTGAACCATTGGTTCCATCTGTACCCTCTCAGGAAAAAGGGCTCTGAAAGAAAAATCATTAACATGGTGAAATACATCTTGATGATGTCATCAGATGTATTTCACCATGTTAATGTTTTTTTTTTTTTTTTTTTTTCAGGAAATACAGAATTGGTGGAACTTTTTTTATCATGTCCATCTCTAAGGTATATTAATGACATATTAAAATGCTGAAAATGGGTGGAGTTCCCCTTTAATCCATGTTTGTTTAGCCTGCTCCGTGTGTTGGTCCAGACTTTCCATTTTAGCGTGACAGAGGAAAATGAAAGCCTGGGTGTCGGGGCTAATTTTTGTTTAGACTTAAGTCGTGTTTTCACTTTGGCTGTGGAGCTTTTCAAGGACCTGCTACTCTTAATCTATGCTAGAAGTGTATTCCAATTGGGGATGTTGTGCAATGTCCTCCAAATGAACAGAATATTGTCCTTGCAGTTGTTCCTGTTTATGCCACTTGTCGTTTTTGGCCTACAAGAAGGCCAATAATATGGAAAGCAGGGTCAAACATGATTGCATTTCACAACAAAACACCGTAGAAACTCAGAAACAGACTTAGAAAATGTGCAATACCTGACCATTGTCTTTTATTAGAATGCTAACATGGTGAGTATCTCCCTCATCTTAAAGTCTGAGGCAGAAAAAACAAAAACAAAAACAATTTAGCCTTCGTTTTTTTTTTAAAGAGATTTGTAATGGATGTTTACAGTAATCCTCATTCCTCAACTGAGAGGACGTTTACATAATTTCACACAGTCTTTGTCTA
>CM076983.1:14203202-14243202 GCA_039105355.1 Benthosema pterotum | reverse complement strand
CTTTTACTAGCAGCTTCTGTTGCACACTTGTATTTGATTTCTGTGTTACTGGACATTGACACTTTGTCTCTATAAAGCACACATCTATGTGTTTACCGAGGCAGGAGTGCAGGAAGGCAAGGAAGCACACTGTCATATACATTATGGTTTGTACACACACACACACACACACACACACACACACACACACACACACACACACACACACACACACACACACACACACGCAGGCAGGCTGGCAGTAAGCACGCACACGCACACAAAGTAGGACACTGATGCCATTTAGATTAGTGTCCCATGTGGAAAATGCTGTCATGAATTTAGCGAGTGACAAGGGATCCAATTAAGGCTCTTTGTGGCTAGTCTGTAGCCCCAGCGTCTCAAATAGTATGCCAGGCGCCAAGCTAGGTGGATATTGTGTGTGTGTGCGTGTGTGTGTTTGCCTGCATGTCTGTCTGTCGGCCTCAGGGGCGGATGTAACATTTCCCAATAGGGGGGGCGGCTGTGTCGCTTCGCGCCACGGGCGATGAAGTAGCACCCATACCATTTTCAGTTACAGGACTTTATTAGTAAAGTCAAGCATCAATAATAACATCAGTTGTTGTTGAGGTTGCAACAGACACGCATCATGCATAAAGCTAAAGGTCTGACTCAGAGAGTTTTCTGTTTTCAATGATGAAATGCTGTTGGTTTAGTGGTGAGACAAGTGTAGTTAGTAGCAGTAGCAGAGTTTCAAATCATTTTAAATATAAGCACTTTAATTTGAAATATCTTGGGTTGTTTGCATGCCATTGTGTTTGGTGGGGCAGTCTGGGCATTCAGGCTGGGCGATCTGGGCATGCCCATGCCTAGATCCGCCCCTGGTCTGCCTGTCTGTCTTTTTGTCTGTGCCTCTCTCTCCCCTCTCCCGTCTCCATTATTGTGTCCGAGTGCGTCATAGCGAGGCTACAGATAAATATTAGGGTCAAACAAGACAGCCGACATCACTAGATTTGTAAAGTAATTTGCAATGACCGCTGTCACCTCGACGCGCAGAGAAATAGTTACACACAGACAGAGACAGCAGACACACACACACACACACACGCTCTGACACAGATACACACACACCTTCACAAAACCACACACACACACACAGCGGTGCACGTGCAGACAGACATAAACAGCCTCGTGTCCTTGACTCCAGAACTAATGCTGGCGTTCCTCTCCCAGCATGGTTGCCTCAGTGCTGGTTAGTATGTTGACGGCAGATGAAACTAATGGCTCTACTCACCAAAGCAGTGCCCTATTTCTAAAGCAAAGTTTATACCAGGGTGGATCTAGGCATGGGCATGATGCTCATGAATGCCCAGTCTGCCGATGGCATGCAAAACAACCCAAGATATTTAAAATTAATTTGCTTATATTTAAAATGATTTGAAACACTACTACTGCTACTAACTAACTACAGTTGTGTCACTAGTAAACCAACAGCATTTCATCATTGAAAACAGAAAACTCTCTGAGTCAGACCTTTAGCTTTATGCATGCTGTGTTGCAACTTCAACAACAACAACTGATGTTATTATTGATGCTTTACTTGCCTAATAAAAGTCCTGTAACCAAAAATGGTATGGGTGCGGCTTCATCGCCCGTGGCGCGAACCCTCTGCTATTTTATTCATCATAAAATAGGGTTCCAAACTCAATTTAGCGGATTTACCATCTGTGCGGGTTTGGGAAGTCAAACGCTACAAATCTTATGCAATCACACATTCAGTTTGTTTACATCTGCTCTAGACAATGTGAAAAGATATCTGTGGTGTGTTGTTGTCTGTAACTATTCCAGGTCTAGTTAACTGGTGTTACACCACTATGCCCCGCTTTTTCGCCTACATATTATCAACATCATTTTGTAAAAAACAAACAAACAAAAGTATGAGATAGTAGTTCATCCAAAAAATGTTTTTTTTTTATTACTATCAATTCAGTGAGCACATAAAGCCTTAAATTCATGGAGATGTTTTGGCTTCAGTCTCATTATGTCAATAATTGGACTGTGCACTGTCCGATATTATCAACCACCTGATATTATCAGCTGACATGCATAAAACCATTATATATTTAATATATTTATCGGAAAAAACAAATAATAATAATTGTAATCAGTATTACACAGTAATCCGTAATCATATTCCATATATTATTCAAAAATTAGAAAAGATATGTTATAATCGAATCATTAATGCACAGTAATTCTGCTTGTACAAAAAATGTGCAGTATTTTGTACATATTTAAGTGATGTTGTTATGTGACCGTCAGTGGGTTAGTGGGTTAGTTTCCCCCCTTTTGGGGAAAACCGTGCATAGAACAGTATCATCTGGTATCGGGAAAAAGTAGAAGTTGGACAATAGCGGTATGTCTGATTGATATTTGCAAAAAAGTAAATCTTTTGGGCGACATACTCCTTTAAGCCAGAGCCATGAGCGTAAATTGATCTCTAGCTTGACTGACAGTATGGCATCTGATGCCGAACGTGCACACATGAAACCACACATCATACAAGCCTGCAGCCCCCCGTGTATACGCTGTACGCATGTCCAAACGTGCCGAGGATTCACCGCGACACGGACGCCACCGTCTCAATAGTATTATGTCCCCGCAGGTGCTGTAAATCATTGTCCTCCTCCGACAGCACAGGCTTGACCAAATCACGCTTGATGGATTGATCCGACTGTCTTAAAGGGGATCCAGATAAAGACCCACCGCGCTCTGTGGTAGCGACATCGATTGTAATCAATCTTGGTTAGCTTAAGCTCAGCAACGTGCAATTGATTTGGACACTAGATTGCGACTGGGTGTTTCTGTGTGTGCGATGTGTGTGTGTGTGGGACTGTATGTGGGGCACGGCGTGTCTACACTTGCATTCCTCCGCGAGTGTGTGTGTGTGTGTGTCGCACGGCACTGCAGCAGCACTTTGAACAGTTGCGTGTGTTAGTGATCGCAACGCAACCCTTTCTGATCCCAGGCTGTTTTTCAGACCTGGTTGACTTCAACGCGCGCCCAAGAGCTCCAGAGCCCCGACTTCCTCAATGTCTCCATGGTGACGCGAGCGCGGCATGTAGTGTCGAATAATAACGCTTGTTTTCCACACTCCACCCCACCTCCCACTCTCCCTCTGGTCATCTACAACCCTCCCCTTCCCCAAGCACACGCACATACAGTACACACACACAGGCTCTTTATAACTCATGTCAACAGTGATGATAGCATCTGTCTGGGCTTTAAGAGGCACCGCCGGGCTCTGGGATCACATCAGGATGCCATATCAAACGCTATATGCCCATCCGTGAATGAGAGGAGAATGTCTAAGAGAGAAGGCATGCATGCACTCATGCACGCAACACATGGACACACACACACACACACACACACACACACACACACACACACACACACACACACACACACACACACCGGGGATGCGCTCCGCTCCCGGGTGCACTCCCAACGTGATTATCTATATGGGCTGTCAATCTCCAGTGACAAGTTTCCGTGATGTAATGTGATGTAATGCAGCACACACACACACACACACACACACACACACACACACACACACACACACACACACACACACACACACACACACACACACACACACACACACACACACACACACACACACACACCCTCACTGAAACCTCTCTGCACACGGCTGGTTTGGGGTTCAGGGGTTTTCAACCAGTGGTCCCTGAGAGGATTCCAGGTGGTCCCCAGGCTAAATGATGGAAAGCTGGTTTAACCAGATGTGACTCTTTGAGTGCGTAAACATGAAACCAAATGGACCCTTGCGGGTCCATTTGGCTTCACGTTCACGCTATCAAGAGTTAAACTATTCATCATGTACTGTATATTAGCCTACACGTCTACACAAATAGCGAACGTAGAAGATTAATGGTCATGTTGATGTTGGCTAAAATGTCATTAAATGGTCCGTGGCTCAAATGCTGAATAAACAGTGGGCCCTGGTATGAAAAAGGTTGAAAACCACTGCTCTAAATGGATATTTTACAAAAAAAAAACTCCATTTGATATACAGTAGTGTATCCTGTCCTATTTTGCCATCTGCGGATAGTAGATGGCAGTGTGGTTTCCTGTTCATTATTCACTGTGTGTGTGTGTGTGTGTGCGTGTGTGTGTGCGTGCGTGTGTGTGTGTGAGAGGAGAGAGAGAGAGAGAGAAAGAGAGAGAGGAAGGGAGAGAGAGAGATGCCCCGGGCCTTAGCCAGCCCATTACTCCCTTGCTGTTCGTGTGTGTGTGTGTGTGTGCGTGTGCACGTGCACGTCGCATGTTCCCACTGTCCTGATTGTCTCTCTCCTCCATATACTCATCCTCATTACTGCCCCCACACACTGTCACAAGCATCTGCTTCTCCCTGGCACTCCCTCCCTTATATTATAGAGTCCCCCTTTGTCAGGTACTCCAGACCACGTGGAGCAACGCCCCTGCTATTGTAGCGTTAGACAGACACAGTGGGGAGAGAGGGATAGAAGGGCTGAACAACGATAGGAAACGCGTGCGAGCTCCGATACAAACACGGCAGCTTGGCAGAGCGCCCGTTTGCCCGCACTGCTCCGTGCACTCTTGGCTGGCGGCGAGAGCTCCCGGGAAGTCCCCCCCCCCCCAACACACACACACACACACACACACACACACACACACACACACACACACACACACACACACACACACACACACACACACACAGCTCCCCTCCCCATCCCTGCCGTTTGGTGGTTCAGGCCCTGACCAGACCGGAGGCCAGGCTCCCAGCTAACCCTTTGGCCCCTCTCACTGTGATGCATGGTAGCAGGGGCGGATCTAGGCATGGGCCCTAAATGCCCAGTCTGCCCCACCAAACACAATGGCATGCAAAACAACCCAAAAGATATTTCAAATTAAAGTGCTTATATTTAGAATGATTTGAAACACCACTACTAGCTAACTACAGTTGGCTCACCACTAAACCAACAGCATTTCATCATCGAAAACAGAAAACTCTCTGAGTCAGACCTTTAGCTTTATGCATGCTGCGTGTCTGTTGCAACTAATTCAGAGGAGAGGTAACGCATAACCAGGCCATTTTCATTATTCTGTTGTTGTGATTCATGTGAAATGGAATGCGATTTCTAGTCTCCCATAGTAAAAACAAATAGTGCAATGAAAAGTCACTCTTGTCACGTACTGTACATGTAATTCCCATGTAAATTAATCAATCTCGTGTAACATAATAAGAGTTCAAGTCATAACATTTCATATTATGATGTTGAACTGAAATATGAAGAAATCTGTTTTTCTGTCTAATAACAACAACAATATACTCAACTAAATTAACAAATAATAATTGCAGCTTGCCCTGCGAGGGCAGCACTGCGGTTTCCATGTCTCCCAGTGTTTTATTAATAAATATGTATAGATAGAGATAGTAGGTTATACGTAGTGTGTAGGTGCTAACTGTTTAATGCCACTGTAATTATTGGATGACCCAGAGGTGTCTTGGCTACAGTAGACATTCTATAGGAAACGGTAAGAAAGCAATCCTTGGGTGCTTTTCGAGCATTTACAGTCATGTACTGTATGATTGTCTATTATATATCCTGGCAAAGAAAAAGTGAAGTGATTTCATTAATTTGATCTTTTTCTACTGATAAAAATAACTTTGTTTGAATGTTGAGTCAAGGTATTCTGTGGTATGCAGCATGACTTATGGCTGCTGTTCTCACCAACAGGCCTGTGTTTTGCTTGTTTAAGGAATGTTGGGTCAAGATTATTTTATACTGTAATGCAGGGTGGATGTAACATTTCCCAATTGGGGGAGGGGGGCAGGCCATACCATTTTCGCTTACAGGACTTAAATTAGGCAAGTAAGCATCAATAATAACATCAGCTGTTGTTGAAGTTGCAACAGACACACATCATGGATAACACTAGAGGTCTGACTCTGAGAGTTTTCTGTTTTCAAAGATGAAATGCTGTTGGTTTAGTGCCATCAGGATTGGTGGGGCAGACTGGGCATTTGCTGTAATGCTGTAAACCCTGCTGTAATTATGTATGGCATTACTCTATGCCATACATGTTGAATCCCCACAACCACATGTCGATATCATTGTCTCTTTCCTTGATGAAATCAATAGATCTAACACCTTGAGCATTATTGTTTTTTATATGTCATTACAAATCCAATCTAGGCTTGTGTAAAAATGAAATAAAAGACAAAGTTCACTGTGCAACCCCATTACCTGTATTAGTACTGACTATGACATCATATGTTCAGTTACAGATAAAAAACGCATAAAAGTATCGCAGTTGTCTTTTTTTTTTAGATGTCCAGGGCACATGACGTGACTTTTCCATTGTCACTGACGTGACATCATTAAATGACAGACATGCAATGCGCTGTCTATCAGACACATGCATTACACCTTGAACCTTTTTCCCAGCAGTGACGATCCACAGGTCACAGGCCATTGCATTACAGTACACCTATGACTCGACACCTCGGCACACAGGAAACTATTTGTCTTTTATCGGTGATCTAATGGCGAAATGGTAAACGACACTAAATCATCTTTATGGTTGAGCCATGTCTGGTGCAGGCTGTATTCCTGCTGACGAGCGATAGCACACCGCTGTGTTGGGGGAAAAGGTTTATGGGTTAACCTTGATCTTTTGGCGGGTTAGCTACTTTATAAAATGGCTATAACCCCTTTCCCCTTCCAAACTACTTTATAAAAACGCACATATAGCAAATGTGAGGCGGGGGTATATCGTTTTGTTCCCGTTATCAACCCACGGACATGTATATACGGACACAGCCAAAATCTAATTCCCCCGTGCTTGTGGAAAATGCACAAGGTCGAATCTGTTCCACCGATTACTGACATCTCAATTACACAGCCCTGCATTCAGAGGCAAATAAACTCCTCAAGGAATGGGTTCCCCATCTCCTTGTTGCCTGTAGCCACTGTAGCTTCCATCAGTAGATATCAAGAATTTAAAAAATCAAGTTTATATATTTAGACACCTTCCTGCCTACGGATCTATTGGAAAAAAGTACCTATTCTTTGGCCACTCATGGCTAGTTCTCCAACCTTGTACTTTGTAAAATACTGTATGTTGCAGGAGAATGTCTTTTTTCATAAGCATTTATGTTATAACCGGGATTTCAACCCGCAGGTGTTCTGTGTGGGAAGACAAAATTGCTATGTTAGTCAGGGGTGGGTGTAATATTTCCCAATTGGTGGGGCAGGTGAAAATGTTATGGGTGCAACCTCATCGCCCGTGGCTGTAACATTTTCGGTTGGACTTATTAGGCAAGTAAAGCATCAATAATAACATCAGTTGTTGAAGTTGCAACAGACACACAGCATGCATAAAGCTAAAGGTCTGACTCAGAGTTTTCTGTTTTTCAACGATGTAATGCCTTTGGTTTAGAGTGGTGCCACAACTGTAGTTAGTTAGTTAGTAGCAGTAGTAGTGTTTTTAAATATAAGCACTTTAATTTGAAATATCTTGGGTTGTTTTGCATGCCATCGTGTTTGGTGGGGCAGTCAGGGCATTTAGGGGGCCCCACACACAACCACACTTTATATGTAGCACTATTATAGCACCACCAGGAGGCATATGTTTATATCACTCTTATGCATTTAATGCAAACATCACAAACATCATATCACTGACCCGGTGGAGACCTGTGGTCCAAGGAGCAGTTTTTTTTTATAGTTTTGCTTCTCTTAATTGTTGGAAAATGGTCAGAAAATGGTCATGAAGTCAGCGCTGCGTGTTTAGCACATTTCATTGAGGCCCAAACGTTATCGCTTCGCATTACAATGCAACAGCAGTAGCTAAAACACAAAGAAGCACAACTGACCAGCGCGACCTCCCTCCCACACTCGCACTGCAAGGATTTTAAGAAATACAAATCTAAGTAAAAAAAGAAAAAGATGAATACATAAATAGAAAAATAGGCATAACCGAAAATCTTTTCATACTATTTTCTTTATTCTCAATAATACAGCACTTCAGGGTCATACTCTACATTTGCATATATACTTTATGTTTTGTACAATTTTTGTATTCATACGTTTTATCGTTGACTATTGTTACACAGTTTGTTGTTGCTGTAGCAGTAGGTGTTGGATGTCCCTGGAGTTTGGAAACGTATGGTAGCAAGGATATTTATTGGAAAATCGGAGAACATCCCTACATGCCATAATTCCGTATAGTTTTGCTTTAGTGTTTTCCACGTCTGGTTCACTTAGGCCCTATAATGCAAGTCACCTTGCTATACTGTACATGTTGTAAAAACTAATTTTTGCTTCATTTTATTCCCTGTCAATAACGACAGGCCCAAAATAGCGATGCCAGTTTTTTTTTTTTTTTTTTTTAAGTGCTTACACACGTTTCGCCGTCTCCGTGCCGCATGTTGAATATTTCCCCTTTGAGAGAGAGCCAGTAAACAAGCTGTGTGCCTTTACTTGCCAGGTTGCTAGCTTAATCCCTTGCTAGGAACCACGGTGGCGTTGCAGATAGTCTCCAACCTTCCCCAGCTTTTCTCCACATGAAACACGACGTAGGCCAGCGGGCGACGCTGTGCCTTACACGCCTCTCCAAGGAAGAAGCTTCCCCTGGTCTTGAATTCCTGCGTTCTCCTGTGGTATCTGGCTCAGCAAGTCGCACGCCGTTTCTTCCCTCCCGGTGGGTGCTTTCGTAACCTCCCTGGCACACAGTTAAAAAAAGAAAGAAAAAAGAATGACTTCCAAATCTGGCACCTTCCGGGGTGTTGTCATCCTTTTCCCTGCTAGCTTTCACCACCTCCTCCTCCTCCTCTTGTCTTCATTTTGTTCATTTCCACTTGGTCGGTTCCCCTGTTTCCCGTTAGCACTTGGCGGGTGGGCAGTGTGCAGCGTGCAGGGGCACGGGCGCCAGGCAGGCGGAAGAAGTGGGGAATGAGTTATTGTGTTTGTCAAACTTGCTGAATCTCACACCCTGGGTTCCCCTTTAGCTGTCGTGAGTGTGAATCAAAGCTGGTGGCAGACGCGTGCACGCGCATGCACACACACACACACACACACACACACACACACACACACACACACACACACACACACACACACACACACACACACACACACACACACACACACACACACACACACACACACACACGCTCGCGCTAGCACGAACAGAGGCCCAGAAGGCATCGAGTGTGTCACATCTATCGTCTATTATATTGTGTGTGTGTGTGTGCCAGGGGCGGATCTAGGCATGGGCATGGGGGGGACAATGCCCCCCTAAATGACCAGTCTGCCTCACCAAACACGGTGGCATGCAAAACAAACAAAGATATGTCAAATTAAAGTGCCTGCATTTAAAATGATTTGAAACACTACTACTGTTGTTACTAACTACAGCTGTGTCACCACTAAACCAACAGCATTTCATCATTGAAAACAGAAAACTCTCTGAGTCAGACCTTTAGCTTTATGCATGCTGTGTGTCTGTTGCAACTTCAACAACTGATGTTATTATTGATGACTTTACTTGGCTAATAAAAGTCCTGTAACTGAAAATGGTATGGGTATACCATTTTCCCCATACCATTTGCTGCCCCATACCATTTTCTCCTGCCCCTCCCTCCCAAAATGTTACATCCACCCCTGTTGCAGTGAGAGACAGACCTGTTTGTGTTGTACAAAACAAACCCAATGTTCTCATTAGCCTTTGGTGCTTTATGTGTTTGACCGGAGCGCCACCTTCAACCTCATACAGTAGCCGTTCATATTGTTGCTGGCTGTACACAATGTCGCCGTGACAACCCCCCAGACCCCCCCAACGCCCCCGCAGAGGGTTCAACATCACAACGCTGACCTTCCTCTCACCGTTTCTCCCTCCCTAGATGGTGCCAGATTCTAGTTTGTGGTACTTGTTTCTGATGCTAAATTCTGATTTCTGACGCTAGATTCTTGTTTTTTCCTGAAAAACCCATGCTTCTGTGTCAGTGATGCTCAACATATTTCACAGGACCAACAGAATTATTTGGTTGCCGACCCCCATCTAAAAAAAAAAAAAAAAACTTCTAGGGATCACCCCAGAAGCAAAGATTTGAGCTAAAATGTTTGATTCTGAAATAATATATTCAAAAATTTCTGCCACATTTTCATGATTTTTCAAAAATAGCAGAGATACAAGCTCATAGCGCGCCACTCGGTGGCGCGCTATGAGCTTGTAGATCTGCTATTTTTCAATAGTTAAAACTAGAGCTGTCAATCGATTAAAATATATAATCGCGATTAATCGCATGATTGCCCATAGTTAATCTTTGATTAATCGCAATTTAATCGCATATTTTCATGAGTTCTAAATATACCTTAAATGAGTGTTTTTCAAGAATATTCATATCAAGGTCAATTATTTATTCTGCATTTGAGCCACAGACCACAATTTGATGACATTTATTTAGACTTCCAGACCTAAATTAAAGAATTTGTCAACGATATCATTCGGAACGAACATGCACATTTTGTAGAAAGTTCTCTACATTCTCTAATTGTGTAGACTTATTTTAAAATAACTTAACTGATGCAGATATTTAAAAATTATTCACCTGCATTTGGCGAAATTGAACCAAATGGACCCACTCGGCCTTTGGTTTTACTGTGAGTTAATCTCGCACTAAAAAAATTAATCGAGTTAACTCATGGCTGAGTTAACTCGCGATTAACTAGTTAACTCGGACAGCCTTAGTTAAAACATAATGCTTAGAACACCAAAACGCGTTCAGTACACTAAGGGTTAATGTTTTGTAATAATAATCCAAGTACTTTGCTTCGATTTCATGCGGTTATAGTTGCGTCACACCACTGATTTTGGGAGGGGGACACACTCACACACACCAGGCCCGGATGTGACATTTCCCAATTGGGGAGGGGGGCAGGCAAAAATGGTATGGGGGCGGCTTCATCGCCCGTGTTGCTTTGCGCCACAGGCAATGAAGCCGCACCCATACCATTTTTGGTAGCAGGACTTATATTCGGCATCAGCATGCATAAAGCTAAAGATCTGACTCAGAGAGTTTTCTGTTTTCAATGATGAAATGCTGTTGGTTTAAGTGTAGTGGTGACACAACTGTAGTTAGTTAGTAGCAGTAGCAGTGTTTCAAATCATATATATTTTTTTAATATAAGCACTTTATTTTAGATATCTTTGAAATTTGGGTTTGTTTGCGTGCCATCATGTTTGGAGTGGGACAGTCAGGGTATTTAGGAGCCCATGCTTAGATCTGGCCCTAACACACACGCATGCTGATAGATAGGCATATAGTCAATGCGTTCCCCATTGTTCCTCGGCTGTTCTTCTGCCCCATTTCCAGCAGGCTGCTCCTCTCCTCTCCTCTCCTCTCCTCTCCTCTCCTCTCCTCTCCTCTCCTCTCCTCTCCTCTCCTCTCCTCTCCTCTCCTCTCCTCTCCTCTCCTCTCCTCTCCTCTCCTCTCCTCTCCTCTCCTCTCCTCTCCTCTCCTCTCCTCTCAGTGAATCATCAGGAAGCCGTTATATAAATGACTCTGAAGCACGTTGAGACACCATCAAGAGAAATTACACCATTCCTGAGTCACGCCTCATTTAATGGGCTGGCTGATTTTGTTTGGGCTCAGCAGTGTTGTTTCATCCCCCGGATCCTCTCCTCATCCCCAGGACACGTGGCGCTGCGAGGGGATGAGCGTGTGTGTGTGTGTGTGTGTGTGTGTGTGTGTGCGTGTGTGTGTCTGTGTATGTGTGTGTGTGTGTGTGTGTGTGTGTGTGTGTGTGTGTCTGTGTCTGTGTCTGTGTCTGTGTCTGTGTCTGTGTCTGTGTGTGTGTGTGTGTGTGTGTGTGTGTGTGTGTGTGTGTGTGTGTGTGTGTGTGTGTGCGTGCGTGTGTGTGTACACTCCGGCTCTGCACCGTGGCATCTGTGTCGGATTTGTGTTTCCTTTTCGGAGCATGTGTTGTTCCTACAGTGTATATGCATGTGTGAGAGAATCTGTGCGTTCTTTCAAGTGCTTCCAAGTGAGGTGTGTGTGTGTGTGTGGGGGGCGGTGTGCGTGGGGTGGGGGCGATCTGTCTCTGCTGCAGTGACAGTGAAACTGTATGATGGAATGGGGAACACCACTATGCACTATATTTAGTGCTATAATATATTTAAAGGGAAAATCCACCCATTTTTAACATTTTACTATGACATTGATATACCTTAGAGATGTTTTGTGGACACGATAAAAAAGTTCCTCCCCCATTTCCTAGAAATGGAAGTCTTAAACAAAACAATAACATGGTAAAACACAATTTGAAGACATCATCAAGTTGTTGTGTTTCACCATGATTTTTCTTTTAGGACTTTTTATTTTTACTGAGAGTGTACAAATGGAACCAAATGGACCCACTAGGGTCCATTTATTTGCATTTATGCACTCTCAGGAAAATCTTGAAAATGGCTGGAATTCCCCTTACGCATTTAAGCCTATACTACAGGTACATGGGTTTTCAACCATTTTCATACCATGGGGCCCACTATTTCCTCTGTATTTTAGCCACAGACCACCATTTGATGTTGAGTTTACTGTCTATTTTTTGAGTTTATGTCCATAATTCAGGAGAGAGAACTGGCAAAACGTTGGTCAAATTAAATCAATTCTTCTCCATTTTCTAATTGTGTTGATTGTTGAAGTCTAAGTCATTCAGATGTTATATTTTAACTCTTGAAAGTGTAAAAATGATACCATTTTACATTCTCAAGAGTTACAGATCTATAAGTCCATTTGGTTACCGACTGTCCATCATTTAGCTGGGGACCACCTGCAATCCTCTCGGGGACCACTGGTGAGAGGCGAAAAAAATAGCAGATCTTAAATATTTATCTGTAGGACCGAGTCAAACAAAATGCAATGCCTTGGAAAAAAAACGTTTTGTTATTGTTGTATATACAGTATTTTTTCTACATTGTTTTACTTTTTTGTATTTCGTATTCATTTTTGTTAATGGTTTGCGCTTTTCTCTTAGTTATTACCGGGTGCCAATTATTTGTTCAGTGCCCTGCACGCTCTTGCGTGCGCACACACACACACACACACATTCACTCACACAAAGTTTGGGGTGTGGTGCGTGCATACTCAGCTGATTGTCTTGTCTAGATGACTTGACTCTATATACTGTATATACAGTATGTGCCATGTCTGCCATTTGCTCTTTTCACTAGCCCTGAGGAAGACTCTTTGAATCGAAACATGTTGGCTTATTTTACTTAATAAATAAAGTACCTGGTTTTTATACTCCCTCTCCTTGTTTTTAAACTTTTTGAGTGCTCGGATTGTTGCCTTGTTTTTTCAATGAAGTCAATGAACTTGGTATTAGAACATCACATTAGGGGGTCGTGGACGGTTGTACACGGACAAATGTGCCAATCGTACACTCTCGGAGCTACATTTAATCTCAGGGTTTTATTATGTAGCTTTCACTTGCCTTAATGCTGCAGCTACAGTATAGGATTGTTCAAATTGCATTAATGATTGTTCATTAATGTTCCCCCTGAGCCATGAATTAACTCTGATGGGACGCACGCCTCTATTAAGAATAAATTAAAAAAGGAGAGAGAGATGCTGTGATCACTTCAGGGGATTTTGTGGGGATAAATGGGGATGTTAATTTGGGTGAAAAGTCTCTATCACGTATATACAGTAAGTGTATGAAGTGAAATTACTGACCTGTCCATGCAGTGTTGCCAACTTGGCGCATTTGACGCTATATCTAGCTTTTTTCCACCTGAATCATCTCAGGGACCACTGGTGTATCTTGCTTATGGAGCGCGGAGAGGAGGCAACAGACAAAGATTATGGACATTATTTGGATTACGGCCGGTATAGTTTACCCGCAAGGATCTACTAAAGTTCAACATTGATTTAAAAAGTACAGAGTCTGGCAGGTGCTTCCAGGTTCCAGGTTGCACAATGTGATGACCCCACAGATGAGTTTCTTCTAAGTTTCTTTTTGTAACATGTGATTAATTCACACGATGAGAAGATGTAAGAGGAGGAGGAGGTATCGATTGAACTGTCCTTGGCCGTAGGAAATAGCATGTGAGTTTTCCTAAGTGTAAGCGGTATTCCCGCAGCAATCGACGTGTGCGGTAGTAGATATTAGCCTTGGCTGGAGTTTCTTAAGTTTGTTGCTGTGAACCACCACCTGCATCCTCTCTTCTTCTGGCCTTCTTCTCCGTCTGCGTTATTATGAGAGCGGCTCAACATCGCACAGATATCTGTACATTTTTCATGGCATAAACATTGCGTTAACATTGTTCTAAAATGATCCCATCAGTCTACTGGGGGCTGCAAGGTCATCAAAGGGCTCTGGAATAAGCCGTTTTGCATTTTGTGAACATATTATAGTTTTGTCATTATTTTAGCTACCAGCTCAGTGGCCTTGTGGTTAGAGTGTTGGGACCCAATGCCTCCCTGCTTGGCACTCAGCATCAAGGGTTGGATTGGGCGTAAGTCCCTGCGACATACTAGCATCATGTCCAGGGGTGTACTTGTACATCAAGCTGCTTCACACTACAGAAATAGGAGATCTAACTCGAGAGTTAGATTCCATTTGGGGGTCCATTTGGTTTCATTTTACAATCTCAGGAGTTACAGATCTATATAGGGGTCCATTTGGTTACCAACTGTCCGTCATTTAGCTGGGGACCACCTGGAATGTTCAGTAGGGATTCAGGACAGGGCTGTTGCATGAACCTGGTTGTGGCCATACATGTGTTTGTGCAGCGTCGGTGTCAGCTCTTGATGGCGCTCGAGGGACGCCGATTATGAAAATATAGATATCAGTATTTGAATGCAGCAATCACAAGCTTTGGTTTGGCTTTCAGTGTAAACGAAAGGTTTTCTGCTCCATGCATGCCGGCATCAATTTTAAATAGGTATCACACAGCGATGATTGTATACACAGGTTGATGAAATGGGCTCTGATTTATTCTCCCTCAGCCATGGAAAACTCAGGGGTTATGTTTTGTGCTTGCAGTTAGAGAATAGAAGTGAAACTCAATAACCCCCAGTATCTCTCCCTTTCTCTCTCTCTCTCTCTCTCTCTCTCTCTCTCTCTCTCTCTCTCTCTCTCTCTCTCTCTCTCTCTCTCTCTCTCTCAAATGGCAGCCGTGGTATTAATTTTAGCTCCAGTTTCCTCCGCTATCTCTCTCAGCCCTACCCAACACATCAGGGCCGGATCTAGAGGGGAGGCAGGGGTGGGCACAGCCCACCCAAACGTGCATCCTGCCCACCCAATTTTGAAAGGTAATATCAGTGGTTTTTAACCAGTGGACCACTAGTGGTCCTTGAGAGGGTTCCAAGTGGTCCCCAGGCTAAATGTGGGAAAGTAGGTTAACCAATTAGCCAAAACCAACCTAACCAAAATAGAGCATAAACATTTTTACACTCTTAAGAGTTAAAATATTCATCATGTGAATTAGCCCAAGTCTACACAACTAGAGAATGTAGAAGATTAGTGGTCATTTTGATCTGCATGTTTGACTGTTTTGTTTCCCAAATCCAGCCTGGAATTGTGGACAAAAGAAGTAGAAGTAAAAGAAGTAAAAGAAGAAGAAGAAGAAGGAGTTTGCCATTCTTGCCCTGCCATTCTTCCAGCCCACCCTAGTAGGGCTGGCTAGATCCGGCCCTGCAACACATTCATTCTTACAGTGCCCCCCCCCCCCCCCCCCCCCCCCCCACCCCTCACACTCGGGGATCGCTTGTGAAATCAGATGAAAGAAATGATTCCGTTCCCTTGCGTTTGCCTCGATCGCGTGTCCGCCTGCCGCCGCCTTTGCTTTTCTGCCGTGGCAACTCTCTTATCGTCGTCATGCGGTGTTCTGGGCGGAAGCCATAATCTGATACAATCAGGCACGGGGTACAGTATTTACACTCTATGTACTGTATATACATGTATGCATGCAAAGGCACGAGAGAGAGCAAGCGAGAAAATGAGAAAAAATGCCTGTGTGTGTGCCTTTGTGTGTGTGTGTGTGTGTGTGTGTGTGTGTGTGTGTGTGTGTGTGTGTGTGTGTGTGTGTGTGTGTGTGTGTGTGTGTGTGTGTGTGTGTGTGTGTGTGTGTGCGCGTGCGCGCGTGTGTGTGTGTGTGTGTGTGTGTGGCCAGCCACAGATCTACAGTACATTAGCCATAAGGGGCAGAGATTGACAGGCCAGCCTGATAATCATGTTGGGAACGCACCTAGCAGCCACCCACCCCCACCCCCCAGGGTGGCAAATTATATGTTTAATACATAGAGGAGTGACAGTTCCAAAGTGTCCAGACGCGTCATTTGCCGTCCATATTATTCCCACGTGCCGACATTAACGGAATGCGGAGTTATGACACGCGACCATACCCGGGCCTGTCACGATTATTACTTATCGCAATTACATGCCCTAATTGCAATTATTTTTGCATAATCGTTTGAATAAATTACATGAATCTGCATAAAAAAACACCTGAATGAATGAAACCCAGATCAGAAATATGATATTGCCATTGTTATCCTCATGTTGCTGTCCACGTGCCTCTGTGCCACAGGTTTTTACATCTGCCGTCCATATTTTGGGCATTTAGTCCAAAGAAATTCAACCATTCTGATTCTACAAGCTCACACATTCACAATGCACCACAATTATGGCTGAGTGGGGCGCTATGAGCTTGTAGGTCTGATATTTTTTAAACAATCGTTAAAATGTGGCCCAAATATGTGAATGTATTCTTTTGAAAGCAGCAAACATTTTAACTCAAATCTCTGCTTCCGGGGGCGTCCCCAGAATGGCATGTTTTCAGATGGGGTCCGCAGCCAAATATAGCTATTTCTGGTGGTCCTTTTGGCATGAAAAACGGACACTGATTTTTCAGAAGAAAAAAAAAAACAATCTAGTGTCAGAAACTAGAATCTAGCGTCGGAAACTAGATTCCAGCGTCAAAGAAATAGAATCTAGCATCGGTTTCAAGCTAGTGATTTATGGCAAAGTAACTCAGGGAGTCATTGAGAACTGCAATTCTATAAAAAAAATATATATACTGTATATATTCTCCTTCTCTCTCTCCCTCCACCTCAACTCCAACCACACACTGCGATGGCTGGAGAGATTGAGAGATGTCAGAGAGATGGACATTGTTGACAAATGGACCTTGAGCAGGCTGCAGAAATGTTCAAAATGGCACAAAAGAAAGCAGCAGTTATTGCTTTTCAAATGTTCTGAGCCTTTATTGGTAAAGGTGCCCGTTTATATTACTCACTCCGCTGGAACGGGTTCTGCTGTCCAGAATTCTGATCCACCAACGGGTCCTTTTTACCTGCTCGGGAAGCAAATGATTTAACTCAGGTCTTTGCTTCTGGGGGATGCCTAGAACAACATGTTTTCAAGAGAGGGGTCCGCAGCCAAAATGTAGATATTTCTACATGAAATATGTTGAGTATCACTGACACAGGAACATAGATTTTTCCAGAAAAAAAAAAAATATATAATCTAGCATCAGGAACTACAATCTAGTGTCAAAAACTAGAATCTAGCATCAGGAAGTAGAATCTAGTGTCAGGAACTAGATACTAGAATCTAGTATCAGAATCTAGTGTCAGGAACTAGAATCTAGTGGCAGGAGCTTGGAACTGGCGTCGGGAACTAGAATCTATCTTTAAGTTGTTTAGTTATTTGTCCTGTGCTTTGCTTACAGCACCTATAAAGGCCATACAGCTTCCTGCGCAGCGGTTGGCACCCCTCGAAAGGGTCATCTTGGTGCTAATGCAATCTCCTCATCCTAAAGTCACAATATGTATCTGTACTTGAATGTCCTGCTGTGCACTGTAATCGTTTCCATGTGTACATCACTAACAGTGTGTAAAATACATACGGTAATTGGACTATTTCATCTGCAGTCGGTCTGAGTCAAGTGCATTAGCTTGCTGCGCAGCCGGCTCTATAAGGGAGCCTTGACCTTAAGATGGGTTGGAAACAATACATCACAGACAAATTACTGTCTCTGAAAACCCTTTCGGCCTTCGAAAGACAATATTTCTCATGATTACCTCATTGATTTCACCTCTGACCGTCATGCAATTTTCCTTTTCATATTTTACACAACAAGTTCCAGTTGCTTCCCATTATCTGAGATGTTGCTATACTGTAGTGTTGGTGAATGGCTGACAATAATGGCTTTACAATGGCTGTGAGCGTACATAATATATTCCAGATAGACTGCATACATTCTAAAAAGAAATAAGCCATTTTTCTACCCTGCAAACAACCTGCATAAACCAGAGCATTTTCCTTAAAACGTTACTAAATTATTATTTGCTCAGTCTCTGTATAGCATTCATAAGCATGAACGTTATTTTGAGAGCTTTTATTGAAAATCACTTCGCTTTGCCCTAATATTGACTAAACAGTTTTGTCCGATCAATACGCAGAACATAAACAAATCTATAAATTCCTCAAATCTCTTCTTTTTTTGGCTGTCCTTCCCATAATCTCAAGAACTGTTAATTTAATCAATGTCATATCTGGTTATAGCCGAGGACCCGAGAAAGCGCTGTGTCGATTGTGAAGTCAACTGGAACGGCTCATCCAAAGGACTTCACTTCACACTTGCATGCAGGAGCGGATAGGCATGGGCATGGGGGGGCAGTGCCCTCCTAAATGCCCTGACTGCCCCACCAAACGTGACAGCATGGAAACAACCCACATTTCAAATATGTTTCAAATTAAAATGCTTATAATTAAAAAAAATGATTTGAAACACTATGCTACTAACCCACTACAATTGTTGTACCACTAAACCAACAGCATTTCATCATTGAAACCATCACATCACATGTCTGTTGCAACTTCAACAACTGATGCTGTTATTGATGCTTTTCTTGCCTAAAATAAGTCCAGTAACTGAAAATGGTATGGGTTTGACTGACGCTTCACCCCACGGGCGATGAAGTCGCACCATAACATTTTCTCCTGCCCCCCCCCCCCCTCCCCCCATTGGGAAATGTTACATCCGCCCCTGCTTGCATGAAGTGTACACTGCACACACGGCCTATTGGGAGAATATTGAAAAAGCGTGTTAATGCAAGATTTGACAAGCAAGTCGGGAGCACACAGACACAACATTTTCAGCACCAGATTCAGGGACCAGTGATAGACTGTTTGCCTGCCCTCGGCAACAAGTGTGTTCAACTACAGCAAGGGTTGCCTAGCGGTTGCGTGAGTCTCAGGGGTGGATCTAGGCATGGGCATGGGGGGCAATGCCCCCCCTAAATGCCCAGTCTGCCCCACCAAACATGATGTCATGCAAAACAACCCAAGATATTTCAAATTAAAGTGCTTATATTTAAAATGATTAGAAACACTACTACCGCTACTAAGTAACTACAGTTGTGGCACCACTAAACCAACAGCATTTCATCATTGAAAACAGAAAACTCTCTGAGTCAGACCTTTAGCTTTATGCATGCTGCGTGTCTGTTGCAACTTCAACAACTGATGTTATTATTGATGCTTACTTGCCTAATAAAAGTCCTGTAACCAAAAATGGTATGGGGGCGGCTTCATCACCTGTGGCGCGAAGCGACACGGGCGATGAAGCCCCCCCCCCCCCCATTCCCCTGCCCCCCAATTGAGAAATGTCGCATCCGCCCCTGATGTTAAGTACTCAATTCGCATTATTATTTGGAGGAAATTTGACTGTGACACTGGCAATTTAAATACATATGAAAAACTCACTGCACAAGGCATGCTAAAATCAACAACCTTGCAGTATAGTCATAGCTTAGGGGGAAAAGTTAGGGGTAGCTTGCACAGAGCTAATTTAACGTGAAGCATGTGCCAGCCATGCTTTTGTCCCAAAGGCATAATCACACTGATTACATCTATTGACACTGTAACTACAATGTGTACTTGCTAGGAGCAAATATAGCCTGCACGCTGTGTGTGCAATTACACAAGCAAAAGCATGATACCAACTTCTGACATTTGATTGCACTCTGTGTGTGTGTGTGTGGGGGGGGAGTGAAAGAGAGAGAGAGGTTATATGGCAACTAGGCAAGTGGTCATTACTGCATTTCAACATTCATTTTCAGTGAGAACCCAATCAGTTGTGCTCAGGCCATTCCTTAAACCAGCCAATTTATGTGGGAGTTGTGTCAGGGCCGGATTTAGCCAATCCTACTAGGGTGGGCTGGAAGAACTCCAAAGTTTTTCATATGCAACAACGGTTTTCAATCTTTTTCATACCAGGGCCCACTATTTATTCAGCATTTGAACCACAGACAACCATTTGAGGACATTTTAGCTCCACAGACCCCAAAACTAAAGATTTCTTTTGCCTTTGCCCACAATCCTAGGCTGGATTTGGGGAAACAAAACAGTCAAACATACAGATCAAAATGAGCATTAATCTTCTAGTTGTATACTAGTTGTATAGACTTGGGCTAATTCAGATGGTGAATATTTTAACTCTTGAGAGTGTAAACATGAAACCAAATGGACCCTTGCGGATCCATTTGGTTTCATGTTTACGCTCTCAAAGAGTTACATCTGGTTAACCAACTTTCCACCATTTAGCTGGGGACCACCTGGACCTCTTACCTTTCATTGGGTGGGCAGGATGCACCCCTGCCCCTTTCTAGATCCGGCCCTGAGTTGTGTGTGTGTGTGTGGTGTGTGTGTGTGTGTGTGTGTGTGTGTGTGTGTGTGTGTGTGTGTGTGTGTGTGTGTGTGTGTGTGTGTGTGTGTGTGTGTGTGTGTGTGTGTGTGTGTGTGTGTGTGTTTACGTGGGCAAGTGGGCGCCACAGTGCTTGTGCGGTTGGCATGTGTGTGATTTGATGTGTCTGGTTTGCTTACGTGTGTGCGTGCGTGCGTGCGTGCGTGCGTGCGTGCGTGCGTGCGTGCGTGCGTGCGTGCGTGTGTGTGTGTGTGTGTGTGTGCGTGCGCGTGCGTGTGTGTGTGCGTGGGTGTGCGTGCGCGTGCGTGCGTGCGTGCGTGGGTGTGCGTGCATGCGTGCGTGGGTGCGTGTGTGTGCGTGTGTGTCACTGTGACCTCTTGTTCAACCTCTGCAGGAACATCCATGCCAGTGGGAGAGCATGATGCCAATCTGGACAACCATTCATCATATTCACACTGAGGCCTTGATGAGAAACGCTTTAATAATACATGCGCCGTAGAGATAAAAAAAAAAAAAAACCGAGAGAGGGAATATTAATATTCCGTGGGCTTGTCAGGCTCATTTAAGTGAGCCCCATGTTTCACTGTGTGGCCCCCTGACATAGATGATTGTGTGGGCAGCTATGCTGTTTTTCCTCATAATTAACTTTCCGTCATACCGCTCTTGTCCATTGTCAGCTCCAATAAGGCATGAGCGTGCTCTGCTCTGTGCCAGAGACGACATAAGGGGGGGATCGAGAGAGAGAGGAGGCCTAAGCATTGAGAGAAAGAGAGAGAGACAGAGAGAGAGAGAGAGAGAGAGAAAGAAAGAGAGACCCAAAACAGGAAGATTAGATGGTCCCTCGAACTAGACTAATTGAGCGGTAAAGTTGTCCGACTTGTCAAGGTGTCAAGATGCTTGCTGCGATCTCCAACGCTATCATAAAATGATTACTGGTAATTTTCTAAGCCTGAGATCGGTCAATTTAAACAGACTCGATTAAAGCTACAATCCACGAGTGCCGTGTACAAAAGTAGTGTCTTCTCCTCCGACAGAGAGAGAGAGATCAAGGTTCAGTCGGGGTCTGCGGAGACAGATTGTAGACTTAACCGTTGTCACGACAAGTGGAATTCAGTTCTACTCGGTGCTGGTGGCTCCCGCTCCGCTCTTAAGGATGCTTCCTGATTTAGCGAGCATAGCGTCATGCTAAAGCTCCAACGGCGCGCAGCGAGTGAAGCTCCGACGGGGATGGCAGAAGTCCCCCCGTGGGTATACAAGAGTGGGCCTGAAGCAAGACATTGAATTTCAATTTAACCTTTGAGCCAACGGAAGCATTCTGAGCTGGAAAAGGTAAAGGGTGTGGGTGGTGTAGGCAAAGCTTTGCCAGCAGCAGCAGCAGCAGCATGTGGCAGTATTGGTTTCCGTGTAGGAGTGGAGCCATAAATGTTTAAACCGACTGTGGCTCGTTGTTGTGAAGGGCCCGAGTTTGGCGTTTTGTTTCTGGGCACCGATCTGCACAGAAACAAAACAAAACAAAGCAAAAAAATATATCCACGGATTCAAATCTACAGTACATGGTGTGTGTACAGTATGAGGTCATTTTTGGGTGTGAACTACTCCTTTAATGGGGAAGTAACATGAAATTCAACTTTTTTATTGTCTCCACCCAGCCATAGGCGTGGCGAAGAGTATGTTTTGCACTCCGTCCGTGTGTGTGTCCATCCTTCGTCCGTCCGTCCGTACATTAACAGTATCTCTGCTAACCCGAGCCAAAGTATTTTTTGGGAATTGTTCTTTTCTGTAGATTTTTTTAGGCAAGTGCCTAAACCGGTGAAAGTGTTAACAGCTAATACAAGGAAGAAATGACAAGACTGGTTACATCAGAAAGGTTATTGAGGCTCAAACCCTTAGAAATAACCTTGAGGGACATGTCAAATTTTAGGCATGTATGTTGTTTGTAGAGCTTGAACTTACAATATGCAACATAATGCATTAATTGCAATGATGACCAAACTACAATAATAAAGATCTTAGCGGCATATCTAAAGTCCATTTTGGCACGTGGCCTGCTTGCAGACAGCGCCGCAACTATGCTATTTATATTGTTAAAACACTCTGCCGTGCGTTAAGGGCTAAAACAATGTTTCAAATTCAATAAAACGTTGTCCTGAATTGTTAGCTTTCAAAGCTCTAATGGAATTACTGTGGTGGGTGTAACCCCTCACCCTGTACTGTATGCCAGCCAGCTTCTGTCTGGTCCGCGTGGGCGTTGTTAACAACATGTCACTGTGTTTGATATGGAGGTACCGACAGGCAGGGGCGGATGTAACATTTCCCAATTGGGGGGGCAGGAGAAAATGGTATGGGGGCGGCTTCATCATGCCATTTTTAGTTATGGGACTTTTATTGTAAAGCATCAATAATAACATCAGTTGTTGTTGAAGTTGCTACAGACACGCACCATGCATAAAGATAAAGACTCAGAGAGTTTTCTGTTTTCAATGATGAAATGCTGTTGGTTTAGTGGTGACACAGCTGTAGTTGGTTTGTAGCAGTAGTAGTGTTTCAAATCATTTTAAATATAAGCACTTTAATTTGAAATATCTTTGGTTGTTTCGCATGCCATCATGTTTGGTGGGGCAGACTAGGCATTTAGGGGGGCATTGCCCCCCTAAATGCCCATGCATAGATCCGCCCCTGCCGACAGGCCCACTCTCTGATACAAAGAACACATTATCCCTAATGAACAGCTCCCATCCCCCCCACACACACACACACACACACACATGCACGCATATGGTCACACATGCACGATACGCACACTCTTGTGGGATGCACCCCAATCAAGCAAAAATAACTGAGGTAATTTTCTTATTTCCTCTTCATGCTATACTGGAGAGAGAGAGAGAGAGAGAGAGAGAGAGAGAGAGAGAGAGAGAGAGAGAGAGGAGAAGAGAGAGAGAGAGAGAGAGAGAGAGAGAGAGAGAGAGAGAGAGAGAGAGAGAGAGAGAGAGAGAGAGAGAGAGAGAGAGAGAGAGGGAGAGAGGGAGGGGGAGTGGGAGTGGGAGTGGGAGAGGGAGAGGGAGGGAGAGGGAGGGGAGGGAGAGGGAGAGGGAGGGAGAGGGAGAGGGAGAGGGAGAGGGAGAGGGAGAGGAGGGAGAGGGAGAGGGAGAGGAGAGAGGGAGAGGGAGAGGGAGAGGGAGAGGGGGAGAGAGAGAGAGAGAGACTTGGCTGGCAGTGTGAGTAATTTTAATTGAGTGCGTTGAATGATGAACTTGCTTGGAGGTGCTTTAATTTGCAGGGCTGGCTAAACAGCTGTAGCATCATAAAGTAATGTAATGGAACCCCCCACCCCCACCTTCCCATCCCATCCCCCGTATCCCCCTGGCACCTATAGACATAGAATGAGTGAAAGATGGGCTTTTTAATGCTGAAATATATTTGCGTGAGTGTTTTTCGTGCCTGTTCTTTTTTTTTCCTTCTTCTATTTTTGAGTCTGGAGCAGAGGCGGATCTATGCATGGGCATGGAAGGGGGTGATGCCCCCCTAAATGCCCAGTCTGCCCCACCAAACACAGTGGCATGCAAAACAACCCAAGATATTTTAAATTAAAGTGCTTATATTTAAAATGATTTGAAACACTACTACTGCTTACTAACTAACTACAGCTGTGGCACCACTAAACCAACAGCATTTCATCATTGAAAACAGAAAACTCTCTGAGTCAGACCTTTAGCTTTATGCATGCTGCATGTCTGTTGCAACTACAACAACAACTGATGTTATTATTGATGCTTAATTGCCTAATAAAAGTCCTGTAACCGAAAATGGTATGGGTGCAACTTCATGAAGTTGCCATTTTCTCCTGCCCCCCCAATTGGGAAATCTTACATCCGCCCCTGGTCTGGAAGCCTGGTACGCCTCAGCGTGTGTTGTGCCTTTTTGGTGGCGGTCCGTGTTGTACAACACACACGAGTACTGTAGGCGATCTCCACATGTATATGTATGTACTAGACTAGTGTATTCCTTTTGAAGTGCATGTACTGCGATCACGTCTCCTGTCGAGAGAACGAGCACGCATGTACTGCTTTGAAGTCTTTTGCCCGTCCTTTCATCATATACCGCATGTTTTTATTTGTTTATTTATTAATCGGCGACAATGCACATTAATCAACACGTCAATTTTTACATCCGTGCAAATGGGCCGGAGGTTAATTACTGTAGAAGAAGACGATTGCTGTGATGGGAGGCTGTGTGTTTGGTATGAGTGTTTTGCCAAACACACACTACCTCTGAATCGTATACCTGTAGTGTACTTCGCAGTTCCCCCTGGTAGTTGCCCTTGTTACTCTTTCAGCACCTTCCCTCCGGTCTCCGGGCTGTTTCAACTCGTGTACAGTAGGTGCGAGCCTGTTTTAAATGTGACACAAGCAGCTGCGTAATGTTTAAAGCTATCATGTTTGTTTGTGAACGGGTTGTGAAGTAGGATGTTTGAAAAAGATCATGGCCTGGGTGTAGAGTTTATCTGTGTCTGTTGTTAGATATGGTCTCGTGTGCCTGGCAAACTGAATTTGAAATGTGAATTTTCAAAGCATTTTTTAAACATTTTAAATTCGGATACTACCTGAATATGTTTTACTTTTTTAACGATGTCAGTATGAGTCAGTGGGTTCCCATCAGAAGAATATTCTCTTTTGTTTGTGTTCAGATGGAAACATGAGTTCAGAGCTCCTTAACTAATCAATTACATGGACCACGGCAGCATGTATACCATAAAGGACTGTGTCATCAGCATACGTTTGTATGGACTCAGTTGGACAAACAGAAGGCAGGTCATGAACTAAAACAAAAATATTGTTGACTTTTAAGTATTACCAACACTTCAGTTCATCATGAATTCATCCATTTGACTGCTTCAGGAGAACAAATTAAAAGTGGAGCTCTGACAGCTTTTAGATCCAGCAATCCTCTGTGCTGTGCTCTCCACGCCACCTGCGTCTGACCTTGACTTCACACTTTACCGAAAGTAACAGTTTGCTGTTTTCTGTTGCATGGTTGGAGCGAAAAATGGATTGCAGCGGCGGGTGCAAAGGAGTGTGGCCTGTGTTCAAATGAGTCAGACCGTCGCCGGGGCAATCCATTTTGTCCGCCACCTACGGCTACAGGTAGAACGCTAGTGTGCCGATAATTTGCTGTGTGTGTGCGCGTGTCTCAATAATAATAATAGCATATTTTGTTGTATTTTTAAAATGTGCTCTACTGTATGTTCAAGTCCAATTTGAAGAGAGCAACATTTAGTTGAGTACGATTTTTTTTTTTTTTTTACAGGTATATCTGTACTTTGTCCACCGCTGGCAGGAGAGGGTGGTGGGGGGTAGAGAGGGTGCCAGTGAACCGGTGTGGGCTAGATAAATCCAAGGTTAACTGTTGTCAAGCCAGCCCTCAGGCCAGGACAGTGTTCCAAGGGCCATGGAGTGCTCCCTTAAGAGAGGCTGCTGAGCCTTGCTCCAGCTGTCGAGCCGTGCATGGAACCCGCACGCCCAAACCCCAATCCCTGTCAGCCCTGGCATACTGTATGTCACGCTCCTCAGCATGACCGCGGTGGGTGGGTGGGATGGTGGGATGGTGGTGGTGGGGACTGTGACACAGAGGAGGTGGCACAGATTCTCGCCTCGGCCAATAAAAAAAAAAAAAAAAATACCCCGAACCGGCCAGGAGCAGTGCCATGTCGGGGTAGGGGGAGGTGGGGGGCGTGGCGCCGTTACAGGGATTTCACAGCGTGGCAGGCCAAAAACCACACGGCGCGGGGCGAGGGGCGAGGCCCCGGACCGGTCCGGACGCGAGCCCTTCCCTGTCAGAGAACACGAGCTGGCAAGGTGAACGCTGTACGTCTCAGCGCATTGGCTCGCACCGTGACAGATGGAGCCCAGGTGCCATTAGGCAGACAAACGATGGCTTCATTAGGACGTGCCACTAGCAGGTGATGAATGCTGCCCTCTCTCTCTCCACCAGCAGCCCCGTATACAGAACGGGGATAACGAATGGGGGAAAGGGGTTGCCGCCGCGCGGAGATGTTGGTGTGGTCTTATGGTGCGGTTGACGTATGTATCGCTTGGGGGAGGCGGGGTTGATTTGCTTTAGGGGGGAAATAATTAAACCTGCCGATATAAGAAAATGGATCCATTGATTGAATGAATGAAGGAATGACTGACGCTCTGGAGATCAGTATCTTTGACTGCAGAGAGTCGGAGAAACAAAGCTTGGTGCATTCATTAATGCATCTCGATCGTGTGTGTGTGTGTGTGTGTGTGTGTGTGTGTGTGTGTGTGTGTGTGTGTGTGTGTGTGTGTGTGTGTGTGTGTGTGTGTGTGTGTGTGTGTGTGTGTGTGTGTATGTGTGTGTGTGTGTGTGTGTGTGTGTGTGTGCATGCGTCGCCATGGTCGACAGTGAGTAAAAACGCTATCAGAGTCTGTGTTCTTTCCCAAGGTCGACGTTGGTATTATCTTTGCGTTTCACGCGTCAGAAAGGGAAATGGTACAATGAACAGAAAACATGTTGAAATTATGGAACGTTATCTGCAGCGCTGCTGCGCTATGAGCTCCCATTAGTCCTCACACACATGTCCATGTCCAATCAGGCTTTCAGTGCAGTTCATGGAGTGCACCAGCAAAATATTCCTCCCACTAGCTGTCAGCCGCTCATCCATTTCGTTCTGGTGTAACATCATGTGCTTTCACATGACTTTCTGCTGAACCCACTGAGGTGGATTGTACTGTACAAAATGCCCTCTAGATCTTGTTTCAAACATGTTTATTAAATGCTATTTTTAAAATATGCTGTAACCGAAATACAAAATGGCACAATTGTCAGTTGTGTGCCATAACCTGTGGAATCAACTTTTGAGTCATTTGATTTCACAATCAGTGCTGGGATTGCTTGGGACAAAAATAGAATACAAAATGTTTCACATTCACGTGAAATGCGTTTCACCTTAACCAGGTGTAACCAGGCTCTTAGATGCCTAAATTGTAAATTGTTTCCCAAATCCCGCCTGGAATTGGGTGACAAAAGCAAAAGAAATCTTTAGCTTTGGGGTCTGCATGGGGCTAAAATGTCATCAAATGGTGGTCCTCTGTGGCTCAAATACTGAATAAATATTGAGCTCTGGTATCAAAAAGGTTGAAAACCACTGTCTTAGAGAGGTGGCAACAGGGAGCAGCTGGAGACTAGCTGGATTGACTATAACGTCTATATGGTGGTGGTGAAACCCCCCAGAGATTGGACCTGTTGGGGGTCTGTGTCCTCAGCCGATGCGAGGAGGTGATGAGCACACTGTAGCCCCCTCCCCTCGCCTCCCGCCATGTATAATGTATGAGTGGTCCCGTATATAACTCCCTACAAGCTGATATTGTAATCATCCTCCCGGCATGGCAGTTTCTCCTGCAGTTTATCGCTCGGATTGCACTATGGCCCGGTTCACAGAGGGGTTCGGAAAATCTAGTTGTTTTTCTCCCACGCGAAGGTTGAACAATTTGCATGTTTTTTTGTTTCACCCTGCGGCTTATATTAACAACAGCTGTACCTCCCCCTGACCCCTTTAACTAAGGCAGAAATGCATTGTTTTGATTTGCATTGGCCTCTTGGACCTTTAGCTTTTAGACATTGACTTAAACTGAACAGGAATTTTAACACAGCCAAACCCCGGGTGTTCATTCGTCCACTTTTAGGACATGCACCAAACGCGAGGGTTCAAGAGGTTAATGTAAGAGTGGACGCCTGAGTACAGTATTCTGTGAATAAACTTTGTGAATTATTTTAAGAAACCAGTGTGTGTCTTGTGAATACGGACGGCCTTGATAGTAGAAGTGGAAGGAGCAGTGACCTAGCTTGAACTTGCATTAAGTCTGAATAGGATATTCTGATGGCACTACGTTTAACCTAACCACTTGAACCATATTCTGTGCCAATGACGGCGTTGCACAAGAATGGCAAAAAAAAAAATATGTAAAGGCTCTTACATTGGCTACTCCAGGGTGAAGTGAAATGGTTTCACCATTTAACCAACTTTTCATTATCATTTAGCCTGGGGACCACCTGGAATCCTCTCAGGAACCACTGGTGGTCCCCAGACCACCTGTTGAAAACCCCTGCCCTAAGAGGAGGAGGAGAGAAAGCGGTAGGGAGGGAGGGAGGGAGAGAGCAGTGTCCCTGAGCCATGACGGTTTCCACTCTGTGCTCAGCAAACCATGCGTCACCTTAAACCGTGTTGCAAATGAGGCTGTACACGTGCTCTCTGCATGGGGACACGTCAGAATGTATACACAGTACACACGCTGACGGGATAGGATGGCCCTGGCTGTTTTGCATGCAGTGCGTGCACTGCGGTCACTCTTCATACCGGGGCAGAGAGAGTTCGTTCTGCTTTGCATCTGAGAAACAACCTCCCCTCCCCCTGGTAGGGGTTTGCCCATTGTGTCCTGATCAGATTCTAGTTTCTGATGCTTTTCACAATTTTTTCAAAAATAGCAGAACTACAAGCTCATATCGCGCCACTCGGTGGCGCGATATGAGCTTGTAGATCTGCTATTTTTCAACAGCTTAAAAACACCAAAACGCGTTCAGTACACTAAGGGGTTAGACCTTCAGGTTTTATTACTGGAGGATCCGTTCCATTTTGAAACGCTCTTCACTCCAAAAGTCGTTTTTTCTTTTTTTTTTTTTTTTTTTTTTTTTTTTTTTTTAATACATTGACGACATGACACTTTTGCAAAAAAATATATATAAGAAAAAACAAAGATATAAACGCAACACTTTTGTTTTTGCTCCTATTTGTCATGACTTGGACTTAAAGATCTAAAATTCATTCCAGATACACAATATTACCATTTCTCTCAAACATTGTTAACAGATCTGTATAAATGTGTGATAGTGAGCACTTCAGGCTTTGAGATAATCCATCCCACTTCACAGGTGTGCCAGATCTGACATCATGGCTAGTGCACAGGTGTGCCTTAGACTGTCCACACTAAAAGGCCAACCTGAAATGTGCACTTTTTTTGCTTTATTTATGTATTTATCTGGGGGCTCAGTCAGTATTTGGTGTGGCTACCATTTGCCTCATGCAGTGCAACACATGTTCGCACAGAGTTTGTGATTTTTTTTTTTTTTTTTTCGGAGTGAATTTTAGATCTTCCATCTCATGAAAAATGGGAGCAAAAACAAAAGTGTTGCATTTATATTTTTTGTTGAGTGTACACATATGTATATACAAACTACATTATATAATCTATAATAGAAAGTGGTGTACTGTACATGGCTATATATTTCTCCATGGCTATAATTCAGTTTTTGACCGACCAGATGCTTGTTTTTCTGTAGTGTCAGCCGTGCCTACAGTATATAAATCCTGTGTAGTATTACACAAACTGTTACAGAAATACACTGGCATAATGGATCCTTCCCACCAAACCATTTGATGCCATGCAAAGCCAGGCGTGAATGAGTGAATAAAAGAAGGGCGGCACCGCGTCACTTTCTATCGGGGTCCTGTATAATACAACATTTAGCGCTTTTCTTGGCAAATAACTGGCATTAGCGATAAACACATTCCCCCGATCACTCGCCCGTGTTATTTCAGTGATTAATTATGTCTCAGTCACACTCTTTCCCTCTGAAACCGCTGTGTAATTTGACTTCACTGAATGGCCGGGAGTTGAGGGAGAAAATCATGAAAGGCTCTCTGGAGTTGAGTCTGGCTGTTTGATTTCAACCCCCCTCCTCCTGCCGCTCCGGAGAATGCTGCTCTTTGATGTGGATTGGAGGGACAGGATTCCACCATTCCGTCTTTAAAAATTCTTTCATTTCCTTATCTATCGCGCCTCAGCAATTTGAAGCTAAATTCACCGCGAGGGCCACTTGAGGATGTCTTGTCACATGGCGCCGCCGCGCTATAGATTGTGTTTTGTGTTTGCCTTCTGTTCCTGTCCCTTTTTCCCTTTTTCATTAACCTTTTGTGTACTTCACACGTTTTGGTGTTCTGTTTATTACTATGCTTTAGCCATTGAAAAATATCAGACCTACAAGCTCATAGCGCGCCACCGAGTGGCGCGCTATGAGCTTGTAGGTCTGATATTTTTTGAAAAAAAATCATGAAAATGTGGCATAAATCAAAAAACATTTGAACTCAAATCTTTGCTTCTGGGGCTCTCTCTCTTGCAGCGAGTCTCTCCTTCCCTGTCTGTCTGTCTGTCTCTCTCTCTGTCTGTCTGACTGTCTCTCCTCTCCCATTGTTCCCAGTGCTTCCATTTCGGGGAGGGAGGCAGGTGCTTGGGTTAAGGTTAGCGTTCTGCGGTGCAGGCTCTGATGGGACTGGCGATGCATGATATTGTGCATCAGACAGAGGGTCGCTTGGCTGCAGACAAGCAAATGGATGGCAGCCCCTCTATGCCCACTGCCCAGAGAGAGAGAGAGAAAAGAGATAACAGCCTACACATTTTCAAATTCACACTGAATTGAGTCTGATTGTTTTTGTTTTTTTTTCATCTGCATCACCCCTCCCATCCCTATACTGTGTAATGTCATACTGTGTAGGTAAACACAGGGGCAGATCTAGTCATGGGCATGGGGGGGGGGGGGGGGGGGGGGGGTAAAAAATGCCCCCCTAAATGCCCAGTCTGCCCCACCAAACACGATGCCGCATGCAAAACAACCCAAAATAAAAAGTCTGTATATTTTAAATGATTTGAAACACTACTACTGCTACTACTACTACTTGAAAACAGAAAACTCTTGAGTCAGACCTTTAGCTTTATGCATGCTGCGTGTCTGTTGCAACTTCAACAACAACTGGTGTAATTATTGATGCTTTAGGACTAATAAAAGTCCTGTAACCGAAAATGGTATAGGTGCGGCTTCATCGCCATACCATTTTCTCCTGCTCCCTCCCAATTGGGAAATGTGACATCTTCCCCTGCTGTGTAATGTGATACTGTGTAGGTGACAGGTGTCAAACATACGGGCCGCGGGCCGGATGCGGCCCGCGCAATGATTTAATCCGGCCCCAGGCTTGTAGAGCAAAAATGTCTGAGTCTATCAAAAAAAAAGTAAGTCTCTAGCACGTTCCTATCAAAAGTTATGGTCGTTTAAAGAAATGCTTCCGAGTTCTCTTCTCTGAGCACTAGTCCGGTAGCTTCACAGCTGGGAGTGCTTAATTGATTGGAATGTTGACTCGCAGAGAGTGGAGGGGGGAGGGGAGGGGGGGTGTACTGGCGCTGCAAAGTGAGAACTATACTTCAGCAGTAACCTGACTCCACCAGATGGGGCAGCAGAGAGAGGAGTATCCCCTCCTCCTCTCTCTGCTGCCCCATCTGGCGGAGTCAGGTTACTTCACCAGTATAAGGGTCTATAACTGAGGGATCATTCAGATCACAGCTTGGCTATTTAAATATAAACACGGGTAATAATAATAATCCAATTCAGAGTTTAAAAATATACTGTATTTTAGAAGCATTAGTTATTGTTATTCATCATTATTTTTTAATTTCGATGATCCATCACTTCAATAAAAAGCAGTTCTGCATAATTCCATGGGTTGTGTAGCCATTTCCAAATTTCAGCTAAGACACTATTTGAAATTTATTTATTTTTTTACATTTTTGACTGGTTTATTGGTGCACTGTAAATAAAAATAGCATCTCCCATAGCAAATGTCTTAATCTAGTCTACAAGTATAAAACCAATATGAAACTAGACTGGAACTATTAATAGCTACTCTTAATAATAAATAATAAAGGTGATTGTGTGATACTGTAGCGTAGAATAGAAGTTACGGCTGTGTACATAAACATGCATGTGCATGCTTGCAGTCTGTGACTGGTCTGGCCCCCATGAAGTCACATTAAGTCCAATGCGGCCCCCACCCAAAATGAGTTTGACACCCCTGGTGTAGGTGAACAGTTCACATGCAAAAGACGGATGCGAGGATGTGGCCAAAATGGCAGATTCACATAACCTCCAGAATAGTCTTATCTGTAAGCTCGTAACACGTGGCAAAGTGGTATGTTATGTGATGAGAGCTTATAAATCTACAGTGTTTAGTGGCAACAGCTAGCCCTTGGTCAATTATGCATTCGTTTACGGAGAATAGAGGGTTTGATAAGTGGCCGAGAGGTGAAACCCCAAACAAACCCTGTCCAACAGCTTTGTTCATGTCCAGCCAGCTGGTAATTCACACCCAGCGGCTCAATCCAAGCGGAAATGGAAGTGGAACCCCCGGTGAGCTCTATAGCGCCCCGGCACACCAAAACGGCTCGTCTGGCTGGCTGGCTGGCTGGCAAGCACCGTCTGCCCAAGCAGGCCAGTCATTTAACCCATTGTGTCCAGATTCTAATTTCCGATGATAGATTCTAGTTTCTCATGCTAGATTCTAGTTGACCGATATATTCTAGTTTCCGACGCTAGATTCCAGTTCATTTTGCTAGATTCTAGTTCCTCTGAGTAGATTGTAGTTTTGAAGGTTAGATTCCAGTTTCTGACACTAGATTCTAGTTCCCGACACTCAATTCTAGTTTGTGACACTAAATTCTAGTTCCTGCCGTGAGGTTATAGTTTTTTCTGGAAAAAATTCTTTCTGTGTCAGTGATGCTTAACATATTTCATAGGAAGGACCCCCAGAAATATCTTTATTTAGCTGCAGAACCTCATTTAAAAGCATGTTGTTCTAGGGATCCCCCAGAAGCAAAGATTGGGTTAAAATTTGTTGCTTCCAAATATTCAATTCAGAGATTTGCAGCACATTTTCAGATTTTTTTTTTTCAAAAATAGCAGAACAACAAGCTCATATCGCGCCACCCGGTGGCGCGATATGAGCTTGGTGATCTGCTATTTTTCAATAGCTAAAACACCAAAACGGGTTAATATGCTGTTTGACTAAAAGCACGGCCCTTTTGGAATGGTTCTGAAGGCGGGTTGGTTGGTGGCACTGATCAATGGCATTTGTTTCCATTACAAAGAGCCATTACCGGCAATCTAACATGCTGTTTGCATGGCGGGGCGTCGCACCCACCACCCGCTGGCAACGGCCACTTTGATTAGGTGGAGATGGTCCAACTGTCGGCACGCCACTGCAGCCAGGGTGGCTTTCACTCTGATGGCTTCTGAGGTCTGCCCATGCACATGAACACGCACACACACTGCAGACACACGCACACCCATGTACAGCACACACATGCACATATTTCCAGCATCCATTACAATGTGTGGCATAAACTCATAAACTTGTGCGCAAACAAACCCAACCTCCACAGACTTGTGATACATGAATACAAATGCATGCTAAACCTGCATACGCTATGCAATCTTGCATGTACACTAGGGATACCGCTTTGGTATCATAAAGGTATCGGATCGCCCCTTTTTTCCATCATATTGGTTTATACTGGTATCGGCAAATGCCATGTCTTATCCAAAAAGTATTAGTATCGGTCCTTATTTGTCAGTATTGGGAAATATGCCAGTATTAACCAGCGATACGACACAGGGTTAAGGGGATGACACTATGGCAGCTGAGACAATTTTGGAGCATGTGGAATTTGCTTTGGAGTTTACTTTGGAATTACAACATACACACATACATCCAAAGTAATGTATCACATCTTCTTTCTTCCCGCTTTGTAAAACAAACACAAGGCCTTCGAAGGAAACAAAACAAAACAAAAAAGAATCTTTTTGGTTTTATTTTCATCTCCCCGGCCGTCATTGACTCTCACCCTTGGCAGATGTTCCGGAGGAAGGTCATCCCTTCCATGTGCTCAGCGGCCATCGTAGCATGACAAAATATGGAACATAACAGAGAGGACGGCAACCTGAAGGTCAGAGAGGGAGGCGTTCTGATTCGCCGGAGCGGAGCGGCTCGGAAAATCCGGGCAGGGGGGGAGGGGCATGTCGTCACCGTTACTCTCATCTTTACAAATAACCAGCATTAACGGCAGCTTATCCACCAGGTTTATGCCGTCCAAGCCTTAGCTGCAGGCTATACAACTAATTGCCCTCAATGTTCCTTTGAGCAAGTCTCTTCCCCCTATGTTGTGTAGCAGCATAACGCCCTTGCTCTCTTGCACCACTCTGAGTGTTGGCTTTTAACCTACTGGTACCGGGAAAGCACTGTATCATGTTAAGAGTTTTTGCACTGACTATTCAAAACCTTTGTACTGTGATGTGAGCAGCTTGTAACGTGTTATACCGGGGGTTTTCAACCTTTTTGATACCACGACCCACTATTTATTCAACATTTGAGCCACGGAGGACCACGATTTGAGGACATATTATTCCCACAGAGCCCAGAACGAAAGATTTCTGTTGTTTTTTTGTCCACAATTCCAGGCTGATTTTTTTCGCAAACAAAACAGGCAGACATACAGAAATGTACATCAATCTGCTTCATTGTGTAATTGTGTAGATTCTTAATGAAGTGGTGATAATTTAGATGATGAATATTTTAACTCTTGAGAGCGTAAACATGAAACCAAATGGACCCTTGGGGGTCCATTTGGTTTCATGTTTACGCTCTCAAGAGTTACATCTGGCTAAACATCTTTCCATATACCGGTAGTTAACCAACTTAGCTGGGGACCACCTGGAACCCTCTCAAGGTCCACTGGTTGAAAACCACCATGCTATAATTTCGAAATGTTTGGACAATGTGAGAACAATTTTACTTAGAAGGCGTTTTGTAGAAGAAGGCGCAGACCTTGCTGGGTTAAAGCTGTGATTTTCGATTTGTTCCTCGGCTATTTGTGCTGCTTTCGCCATGGACATCAACCAACTGTGACCGCAATGATAAATATGCTCCCCCAAGTCCTCCTCCTCCTCCCCCCCGCCAATGTCTCATCTTTTCCTTGATTTTGGAACAGTCACGGCCGTAGTCCAAACCAAACCGCCTTTTTGTCTGCTTTGTGCCGTCCATGAAAATCACATGCTTTTCAGGGACCATGTCATTGCCATTGAGTGTGTGTGTGTGTGTGTGTGTGTGTGTGTGTGTGTGTGTGTGTGTGTGTGTGTGTGTGTGTGTGTGTGTGTGTGTGTGTGTGTGTGTGTGTGTGTGTGTGTGTGTGTGTGTGTGTCAGGGACGGATGCAACACTTTCCAATTGGGGGGGGCAGGAGAAAATGAAGTCGCACCCATACCATTTTTGGTTACAGGTAAAACATCAAGTAAAAAACATCAATAATAACATCAGTTGCTGATGATGATGCTGTTGGTTTAGCGGTGACACAGCTGTAGTTAGTTACTAGCAGTAGTAGTGTTTCAAATCATTTTAAATATAGACACTTAAATTTGAAATATCTTTTACCCCCCATTTACCCCCCCCCCCCCCAATGCTCATGCCTAGATCCGCCCCTGGTGTGTGTGTGTGTGTGTGTGTGTGTGTGTGTGTGTGTGTGTGTGTGTGTGTGTGTGTGTGTGTGTGTGTGTGTGTGTGTGTGTGTGTGTGTGTGTGTGTGCGCGCGCGTTCGTGGTGAATCTGCACGCGTTGCGTCCCGCGAGCACGGCTGTGTTGTTTGCACCTGTGTGCGTGTCATGCACACGTTGTGTGTCCCTTCCCTACCAGGACGGCGGTAGCATGGAGCGAGGAGAGGAGCAGTGCACCCATGCTGCGTGTTTAGCTCACCAGGTGTTTTGCAGGGGTGAAGGCGAAGCTTATTTTCCAGCTGGCTGAGCACACAAATCTCGGGGATTGATTTTTCCCATGCAGGCCTGGCTAACAAAAAGGGAGCTGTGATTACCGTGCATACTTTAGTCAAACTTTAATAATAACAATTCATTACCCGCCTCTCTCCCTTCCTTTCTCTCTCTCTCTCCGTCTCTCTGTCTCTTTCTCTCTATGTCACACGCCCCTATCAAGCACCATACCAGCTCTGTTAATTGTTGAAAGATAAGAAGATTTTTTTTTTTTTTTTTTCTGGCTTGGAAGGGTGCCTGCAAAAACCGGCAGAGGCACAATAAATGCGCTGCAATATACGGAATGTTATGGATCCAGACACTTGCTGTAAACTGAGAGACGGAGATTTTAAGTTCCTGTCAGCATCGCTCTGACATTAATTTAAAGTCGTAGTAAACATCGTTGCTGTGCAGCAGATCAGAGCACAGCGCAGGCACTGCCGTAAGTTCACTGTTTCCCCCAAACCGTGGGTCCGGTGCCCATTTGTGGACCAATGTTTATGGTTTAAGACTACATTTTATTTTCCTTCCTTATACTAAAGAAATGTATTTCATATCATGCTCAACAAACATATAAATGCAACACTTTTGTTTTTGCTCCCATTTTTCATGAGATGCACTTAAAGATCTAGAATTCATTTCAGATACACAAATACAGCTACATATATTGCCATTTCTCTCAAATATTGTCAACAAATCTGTCTAAATGTGTGATAAGTGAGTACTTCTGCTTTGCTGAGATAATCCATCCCACATCACAGGTGTGCCACATCAAGATGCAGATCTGGCATCATGGTTAGTGCCCAGGTGTGTCTTAGACTGTTGAGAATGAAAGGCCACCCTGAAATGTGAAACACATCTTCTTCCCATAGAGTTTATCAGATTGTCAATTGTGGCCTGTTGAATGTTGGTCCACTCCTCTTCAATGGCTGTGTGAAGTTGCTGGATATTATTGGGAACTGGTCCACACTGTTGAAATGAGAGCCAGCGAAATCCAAAAGCGACCTCGCGCGGGGCGCCGGTTTCAAAAGCGGCGCCCGCTTTCACAAAAACGGGCGCCCGGTTTCACAAAAACCGGCGCCCGTTTCACAAAAACGGGTTTTCACAAACTAGGCTATGCCTAACCTAACTCTAACCCTAAACTTAACCTCAGTAAACCTATGCCTAAACCTAACCTAACCCTAACCATAACCTTTTGAAAAGGGCGCCCGTTTGTGAAAACGGGCGCCCGCTTTTGAAAACGGGCGCCGTTTTCAAAAGCGGGCGCCCGGTTTCACAAAAACGGGCGCCCGTTTTTGTGAAAGCGGGTGCCCGCTTTTGAAACCGGGCGCCCGCGGGCGAGGTCGCTTTTGGATTTCGCCCCTGCTGGTCGAAATGGCGATATTGTGTATCATTTTTTAATAATTAAAAAAAATCCATGAATAGCCAATGTACAAGCTTGCAACCGAAGCTCTTGTAGATTTGCTTTTTTCACTATAGTTTGGATCCAACGGGAGCCGTTTAGTTCATTGTTTGCTTCATGCAAACTGACAGTGCGGTTCAGTCAGTCCTTTGGAGGTAATTTCAATGGAAAAACGACCTGGCAGTTGATGAGGAGGAAACCTTTCCAGTTGTTTAACTCAACACCTGTATACAGTGAGATAGGGAGGCAGGTGGTGGGCTATATGGCATGATTGATCCCCCCCCCCCCCCTCCCCTACATACACTCACACACAGAGAAAAAACACCTGCCTGTTGACTCACTCACTGGCTCACATATGTCAAACTCAAGGCCCCGGGGGCCAAATCAGGCCCACGTGAATGAATTATCTTCGGCCCACGGGGTGATATTGAATTAGTATTAGAACTGGCCCTCTGGTATATTGCACACACCATGATAAGAAATGAGTGCAACTCATTGTTTTACTTCCTCAACTCAGTCTCATTTACTTTCTCAATTAACTATAAAGCAGCACTTGGTGAGGATCATAGAAGAAAATAAAAATTCCTGAAAAAATAGCACCTGCTAATACCTGCTATTTTTTTCATTAAAACTTAAAACAGCTTTTAATGCAGGCAGTTTCATCTTTACAATTACCATTCCATTAAGATACATTGATTTTTGAAGGGAAATTACTTTTTTTTTGCTGTTTGACAGGGACGTCATTGTAAACCGGTGTTGAAACAAAGACCGGTATCTCTGGCCCTCGACTTGTACCAATTTTTCTATTTTGGCCCACTCTGTATTTGGGTTTGACACCCCTGCACTAGCTTATACTTCTTAGCAGTAAACACATAACCAGTAGGGAGGAGGATAAACGGCGATATCCATAGTTCTCTGGTTGGCGTTGAACCTTTCCTGACCTCAGATTGTGTAAGCATTAAAGGCATCATCGCACTCTGTTAGACCCCCCCCAAAAAGCATACCAAATCATCGGGAAACAATTTCCATATTCATACAAAAAAAATGTCTCCCGATAGCATTGGCAGAGCCGCATGAGGCATTTTTCTCATTTCTGCAGCGGGAATGATACCATACTTTGTAAACTCCCCACCACCACCCCTGCACGGCGCATACACGCATACGCACACACATGCATGCGAGCACGCACACGAGCACGCACACAGGCTCCGACATGCACGCACACACAGACACACTGTTAGGGCAGCATGTAGGCTACTGTATCTCCTCTCTCTCTCTCTCTCTCTCTCTCTCTCTCTCTTCTCTCTCTCTCTCTCTCTCGTTCTCTGCGGCCTGTTATTTAGTCTTCAACGCCACGCTGCGTTGGAGGTGAAATAACTGTTATCATTATGCCTCACGACATCTGTTTCAACATTTAAATGGTGCCATTTATTTTTCCCAGCCCCCCCGCCAACACCTAGCAACCCTCCCTCCCACCGGCCCTGCGTATACAACCCCCCCCACACACACACACACACGCACACACACACCACCCGGTTACCATTCGGTCCCGTTCGCCCGCTTTGCTACAGAAGTGCGGCGACGGAGAGAGGCTCTGACTCATAATTAATCCGACACATATAATTGCTTTTCAATCCATCTGGGCCCTCTCTCGCAACAACGACGATGCGATCGCTCGTTGCATCCATTCGGTATATTGCCTCTTACATCACGATCCCTAATAAGCCTCGATCTGCGAGGAAAAAGGAAGAAATAAAAAAGCTTTGCTTGAACGGAACGTGACGGCCTTGCGTAAACGACACGTCGCGCTCCATGACACGGCCGTGCAGTTTAACCTCTCCTGAATCCTGTATACCCGCCCAATGTGACTCTACCAAACGCGACTTTTTTCCTTATACGCCGCGACACACCACATATGAATCATCTTTTGACTGCATATAACTGTGATACGTGAGGAGCAGATGAGGCCAGGGAGAGAGAGGAAAAAAAGAGGCCAAGAGTGTGAAGAAAAGATAAACTGTACAGGCAGACAGAGACAATGAGGGTCCTGTGTAAAGAAAAGACGGGGCCCGACAGAAGACACACACACACCACAGGGGGCGGATGTAACATTTGCCCATTAGGGGGGGGGGGCAGGAGAAAATGGTAT
>CM076983.1:14146329-14202702 GCA_039105355.1 Benthosema pterotum | reverse complement strand
ATGAGTTGATGATGGTGTTTCAGTTTTCATTTGACAAAACAGCTTTTATTACATTTCACTGTTTCCATGGCTCATTCAGAGATAAATGCATTTAAAGTTATACCGTTTATCATTTATCAATTATAGCTGTAAAGTGTGCGAGGTGTTTTCTGGCTTTTGTAGGACAATCCCCACTTAAAGGACTTCATGAGGTGGTGTGCAGTGTGTTAATGAGCTTGTTAATAAAACAAAACCTAAAATGACTTTTGGAGTGATAAGCAGACAACAGTATAATCAATCACTCGAAAGGTCATGGTAAATCTGTTAAGGAGTTAAAAAGGTTAGTTTATAGGTCAGTTTTAGTTAGTTCATAGGGTTTTTCTTATTTAAATTCACTAAAAAAGTCATTTGAAGTATACTTTAGGATCTGCTCATGAAAGCTAAAGGTCTGAGTCTGTTTTCAATGATGAAATGCTGTTGGTTTAGTGGTGACACAACTGTAGCTGGTTAGTAGCAGTAGTAGTGTTTCAAATCATTTTAAATATAAGCACTTTAGTTTGAAATATCTTTGAAATGTTGGCTGTTTTGCATGCCATCATGTTTGGTGGGGCAGTCTGGGCATTTACGGGGCATTCCCCCTCATGCCTATAGATCCGCCCCTGGTTTCAGTGCATTTTGGGTGACTCCTGCTACTGTATGTCTCTCTCTCTCTCTCTCTCCTATGGTCTCCACTGGGTTCCCCAGCAGCCCCAGGCCTGTATGCCATGGCCTTGCCCATGAGCGATGTGAGAGAGGATGGATGCAGATGGCCTTATAATGGGGTCTGGGGGATGGGAGGGGAGGGGAAAGGGGGAGGATGGATACAGTCATTGGTCTTAATGGGAGTCTCACCTTTATTTATGAGACAAGACAGTGTGGAGGAATAATGCTGTCACTGTCACTGTTATACTGTCCTCCTTCTCCTCCTCCCCCAAGTCTCCTCTCTCTCACTCACACCCACACACACACACACACACACACACACACACACACACACACACACACACACACACACACCACACACACACACACACACACACGCTGCACCATCACTCCATGTGGCTGGAGCTGTCTGCCTGCAGGGGTTGTTGTTGGTGTGTGTGTGTGTATGTGTGTGTGCGTTTGCGCATGTGAGTGTGTGCATCTGTGTATCCGGTGAGAAAGTGAGATGCCTTCCAACATTCTGTGAGCTGTGCATGTGTTTCCACTGTACAGTATGTGAAAAAAACATTTGTGTGTTGAAGTGTGATGTAGAACTTAGTTGAGGTGCGTGCGTGCGCATTTGTGGATGCTTGTGGATGCACGCACACACACACACACACACACACACACACACACACACACACACACACACACACACACACACACACAGGCGTGTTCAAGAATGAATGAGATGTGTGAGGGGTGTTGCATTGAGGTGTTCCATGTTTGTGTGTTTGAGAAAGAGCTTTCTATCTATTGTGCGTCCGTGTATGCATGACTGTGTGTGTGTGTGTGTGTGGTGTGTGTGTGTGGGTGTGTGTGTGTGGGTGTGCGCGTGCGTGTGTGTGCGTGCGTGTGTGCGTCCACTCAACGGCAGCCACTTTATTTGCCCTGCTGGAGTTTTTTCATTTCATGGACGGGAAGTCTTTAATTTGACGGCGCGGTCCCTGCCGGCTTCCCGACCGACCGACCGGCAGACAGACAGGCAGACAGGCAGGCAGGCAGGCCGTCCTGGCCTGTCTCTCTGTATGGTCTTTTGTCGCTCTCTCCAAGTGGAAATCGATTGCTGATTGGCCGCTGCGCCCCAGAGCCGTAGAAAGGAGAGAGGTGGCGACACGCTTTGATCTCGCCGGCCGCAGAGCGGGATGCATGCCGCGCTATGTATGCAGGGCTCTGGGTCCAAACATTGGGACTATACTGTATCCCAGGGGTTTTCAACAGGTGGTCCGGGGACCAACAGTGGTCCCTGAGAGGGTTCCAGGTGGTCCCCAGCTAAGTTGGTTAACCGGATGTAACTCTTGAGAACGTAAAAATGAAACCAAATGGACCCTTGCGGGTCCATTTGGTTTCATTTTTACACTCTCAAGAGTTAAAATATTCATCATCTGATTAGCCTCAAGTCTACACAACTATAGACTATATACATTTGTTGTACAGCACTTTGTAACGATGTTTTGAAAAGTGCTATATAAATAAATTATTATTATTATTATTATTATTATTATTATTATTATTTATTATTATTTTATTATTATTATTATTATTATTATTATTAGCCCCAAGTCTACACAACTAGAATATGGACAAAAGCAAAAGAAATCTTTAGTTTTGGGGTCTGTGGGGCTAAAATGTCCTACAAATGGTGGTCCGTGGCTCAAATGCTGAATAAATGGTGGTCCCTGGAGTCAAAAAGGTTGAAAACCACTGCTGTATCCCATTGAGACAGCATGAGCACTTCCACATGCCAGTGTTACCAAGGTGATTGATGCTTGTGTCTCCACTCTCATAGTGGAGATCACGCTCGACCAGTGGCGCTTTCTAAGCAATTTGGAGCCCCAGCTAGGCAAGATTATCCATGGAGCCCCTCCTTACCAAATGGACCCGTAGGGTCCATTTGGTAAGGAGGGCTCCAGGGAAAATCTCCTGTGAAGTCATACCTATGACAAGCACAGTAAAACGGGCCCCCAAGGGATAAAAAATATGAACTATTTTTTAAACTAATGAACATATTATATATGTTTTAAATGTTCAATTCTAGTTATAGAGGACAAGTATGTATTGCATGCATTTATCCAAATGAGGCTTATTAGCATGGGATTCTTTTAAAGGATTTTGAATTTGTAAAATGGGATATTCTGCAATATGAGCACTTTTTACCTTTAGTACTTTAAGTTTACAGTTTGAAGCCGATGCTGTTTTTTTCATTAGTCGACATATGCGTTTGTAGTACAACGTCTAGAGTACATTGCAATATTTATAGTAGTACTTAAGTAAAAGAAAAACACGTGAGTACATTTTTCCACCACTGCCAAGCGGGTAAATGTATTCAACGGGAGCAATGCGATCAGACGAGTTGAAAGAAGAAACACAGTTCATATGGCGGAAGGCGTATAGTGAAATATATTGATTTTTCTCTTTCCTTCCGTTTCTCCTTTTGACAGAAAGTCATCATAGGCACGACACACACACACACACACACACACACACACACACACACACACACACACACACACACACACACACACACACACACACACACACACCACACACTTCATGTGTGTGTGTGCGTGTCTGTACAGCGTCGGCAAACCTGCCGTCAGCATTTATTCTCTGCTGCTGCCTTTAGCATTTTGGATTATTTGTTTGTCAGAGTTTCAACTTAAGGCAGGGAGAGGGGGTGGGGGGTGGGGTGGGGGGGTGGTTCAAGGAGGCTGACCCCAATCGATGGCGTATCGACGCTCGTTTGGGTACACAGCTGGAGCCTGCAACTCATAGAAGTGCTCTCAAGGCTCTTTCTGTTGTGATCGGCAGCAGCAGCAGCAGCAGAGGTGGACATTACAACAATCATCTGCTGCTGCGTTCACCTTGAATCCTCTTATTATTCCATCACAGCACGTCCATCCGTCCATCAAGAGGAACGGTGTTATTTAACAGACAGTGGTTTTCAACCTTTTTCATACCAGGGCCCACTGTTTATTCCGCATTTGAGCCACGGAGGACCACCATTTGAGGACGTTTTAGCCCCCACAGAACCCAAAACTAAAAGATTTCTTTTGCTTTTGTCCAACAATACCAATACCAGATTTCGGACACAAAACAGTCAAAGTGACCATTCATCTTATACATTATCTAGTTGTGTAGACTTGGGGCTAATTCACATGATGAATATTTTAACTCTTGAGAGCGTAAACATGAAACCAAATGGACCCGCAAGGGTCCATTTGGTTTCATGTTCACGCTCTCAAAGAGTTACACCTGGCTAACCAACTTTTCACCTGGCTAACCAACTTACTTACAGTAGCTGGGGACCACCTGGAACCCTCTCAAGGACCACTGCTGGTCCCGTGGACCACTGGTTGAAAACCACCATTATATAATATACATTATTGAGTAAAGGCAAACGGCTCAACGGGTCTGGGGTGCTGTAGGGTATAGGTGGAAGTAAACAAGAGAGCGGTGCTGCTGCTGCTGCTGCATTGATAGTTGTTTGTTTATGCAGCTGTCACAACATACCTTGGATGTGCTTCTCCTCATTTGACTCTAGACGGCAGATTCGCGATGCGCCGTGCACTGTGTGTGTGTGCGTGTGTGTGTGTGTGTGTGGGGGGGGGGGGTGTTGTGTGTGTGTGTATGATTTTGTGCAAGTGTCCGCCTTTTTATTTTATGTTTGTTTTAGACGCTCTGCTTTGGTGTAAAGCTGTTTTTCCCCACCGGTTGTTTTATTTAAAGTGACAGGTTACTCAGCCTTAACACTCTCTATATCTCCTCTCTCTCTCTCTCTCTCTCTCTCTCTCTCTCTTCTCTCTCTCTCTCTCTCTCCCCTCACCTCCCCCCTTCTATTTTTTCCTGCCCCCCCCCCCCCTCCCCCTTCCTGGTCATTTCTCATGTGTGCGTTCACATTCCTCATAGCGTCGGTGGTTTACAGAAGACGTCATGCATAATTCAGCCGTGGGAAGCTCTGATGAATTGACCTTGAGGCAGAGCCCAGGCCTCTGATTACACTCCAAGAGACTAATGCTATAGGCACTGGGAAATACAGCATGCTTTATTTAGGGTCCATTGCTACCGATTTACTGCCCCGATGCGGTACGGTATGGAGCGGTTATTTGTGGCTCCGGGCACATTTCTGTGTGTGTGTGTGTGCGTGCGTGTGTGGTGCGTGTGTGTGTGTGTGTGTGTGTGTGTGTGTGTGTGTGTGTGTGTGTGTGTGTGTGTGTGTGTGTGTGTGTGTGTGTGTGTGTGTGGTGTGTGTGTGTGTGTGTGTGTGTGTGTGCGTGCGTGTGTGCGTGTGTTCATTCTATGGAAATGGACTTGTTTGTTGTTCACCAATATAATTATAATTCTGACCATTCTGACAAAAAGCATATAAACGCTGGATTTGGAAAAAAATAAATAAAAAGCAATGGCTCTTCCAAAATAAGGGATGTACCGTTGTTGAAATGTTGGCCCATATCCCAATAGAAACAGCTTGAATATAGTATTTTTGTATGTTCCAACTTGTTGACCCTTTTGGGGTAGAAAAAACACCCCCAGAAAAGAAAAAAAAAACTCATAGAACTTGCAGCCTTCATTCTCACAAAAAGTATTTTGATTGATTTTTTTTTAATGAAATAATGGCTGAAACCAACATATTTTCTTTTGATGTTGGTTTTAAGGCCATTGTTGTACCAATCGCAAAGTGATGGAACAGTCAACGATCACCATGCCCATGTCTTTGTATAAGTTCGACCGAATAAAGTAATCTCTCCACACAAACTGCAGCACACTTTTATTCAGTCAGTCAGTCAGCCAGTCAGTCTAATAGACAGAAAGACAGGCCGACACTCCGTCACTTTACTTTTAGAGGCTGAAGTGACTGGAATGAAATGTGAATGGGAACGGTGGGAGCTCTGGTTGGCTATAGCTAACTGCTGTTGACAGCTCCGTATTCCCCACAGTTCTGCGGGCCTCGCTTTGAAGACAGATTGCTCCGGATTAATGCAGCTGGCAGTCTTTTTAGAGTTTACGACTGTGCCCTTTCACCGGACTGGGGAGCAAAGAGTCAGCTCAGGTCAATTAAAAGGCGGTCCCATTTCCTTCTCTGATCCACACACTCTCTCTCTCTCTCTCTCTCTCTCTCTCTCTCTCTCTCTCTCTCTCTCTCTCTCTCTCTCTCTCTCTCCCTCTCTCCCTCTCTCCCTCTCTCTCTCTCTCTCTCTCCCTCTCTCCCTCTCTCCCTCTCTCCCTCTCTCTCTCTCTCTCTCTCTCTCTCTCTCTCTCTCTCCCTCTCTCTCTCTCTCTCTCTCTCTCTCTCTCTCTCTCTCTCCCTCTCTCTCTCTCCCTCTCTCTCTCTCTCTCTCTCTCTCTCTCTCTCTCTCTCTCTCTCTCTCTCTCTCTCTCTCTCTCTCTCTCTGCACTTCAAGCATCCTGCCCTTCTCTGACTTCCACACCCAAGAAGTGTTGCCCTAGAATGCACTAGAATGCACTAGAATGCGCATTGGGTTTTCAACCATTTTCATCCCAGGGCCCACTATTTTATTCTGCACTTTAGCCACGGAGTCTCTCAGACTAATTTAGGAGAGATAACTGGCAAAATGTTGGTCAAAATAGCAATTCTTCTACATTTTCTACATGTGTAGATTCTTGAAAATGAGGTAATTCAGATGTTTAAATTTAACTCTCGAGAACGTGAAATGAAACCAAATGAACCCGTAAGAGTCCATTTGGTTTCTTTGGTTTATCTCTGGCGCCTGTCAACCAATTTCACCCCAACTCACCAGCAAAAAAAAGGATAAATATAGTGACAAATGCGCCAAGTTGGCAACACTGCACCCTAGGAAGTTGATGGAGGAGGTCAGAATGCTTCACGGGATTCTGTTAGTTTGAAACCCCCCTCAATGCCGTCAAGCCCAGAGTGTGTTGAGAGTGTGCAAATGTAACCAAACAATGGAACCCTTTGCGGGTTCCATTTGGTTTAACGTTTTGCATACACTCTGAGTGTAAAAAAAAAAATGGCGCAAATTAACCCTCGCCCCTCCTGGGTCTCCGGCTCTATTTGGGTATTTTTAACAACATAATGATTATGTAAAACACACGGCTCCCATCATGCTTTACGGTTTGGCCAGCTCCTGCTTTATGCACCGTGTGATTACGCTTCTTTAGGGCCAGGGGGCGGATGTAACATTTCCCAATTGGGGGGGCAGGAGAAAATGGTATGATGAAGCCACAACCATACCATTTCCGGTTACAGGACTTCTATTATACAAGTAAAGCATCAATAATAACACCAGTTGTTGTTGAAGTTGCAACAGACACGCAGCATGTATAAAGCTAAAGGTCTGACTCAGAGAGTTTTCTGTTTTCGATGATAAAATGCTGTTGGTTTAGTGGTGACACAACTGTAGTTAGTCAGCAGCAGCAGTAGTGTTTCAAATCATTTAAATTATATTATTAAGCACTTTAACTTGAAATATCTATAATAAATTTGGGTTGTTTGCTTGCCATCATGTTTGGTGGGGCCTAGGGGGGGGGCATCCCCCCCCCAGGCCCATACCTAGATCCGCCCCTGTGTATGGCTCTTTTGCAGTGCAGACTAGTGCTTTAGGGTCGGGGGCGAGGCATGGCCAGGCAGTGCCCGGCGCCGGCACCGCTGCTACCGCTCCGTTCCGCCCGTTTGCACATGTGCAAACATCTGCATATCATTTCGCCGTGGCGGCGGCGGCTCCCCATTTATCCTCGCAACATTAAATCCATTTACCTCACACCCCGCCACCAGTCTAAATCTGGGGCCGCGAGTAATTAAATGCCATTCTCTCCCTCCATTAGAGAGATAATTAAGTAGGAAACCAGCGCTCGCCTCGTCGTTCTGTTCACGCGCGCAGGGAAGTATAAACGCCTTGTCAGGCTCGGCCAGCGTGTGCAACAGACGGCTGCCGTACCTCAGATGTCTCTCCGTTTGGGACCCATGCTAATAATTAATCAAACTCTGACGACGGTGTATAGGTGTACCTAAAATGTGTACGCGCTCCGAGTTACGTTTACCAGGTTTTACAGTGCGCCATACCTTTTTATGTCTTTAAAGGGGAAGTCCACCCATTTTCAACATTCTAATATGTCATTGGTATACCCTAGAGGTGTTGGGTGGACATGATCAAAAAAAAATTCCCCCATTCTATGTCCCAAGAATTGGAGGTCTGAAGAAAACCAATGGTTTTCTTCAGACCTCTTCAAACCAACCAAACTAACATGGTGAAACATCTTGATGACATCATCAAATGTATTTTCACCATGTTAATGGATTTCTTTAGATGCTTCTATTACAAATGGAGTGTACAAATGGAACCAAATGAACCTGTTAGGGTTCATTTGGTTGCATTTGTACACCAGAAAATGGGTGGAATATCCCTTTAATTCAAGCTATGTCTCTGCAGAGACTGAAAGCTGCATACTGTTCATTCATATCAACAAATGGTGCCGTCGACCTTGATGACGCACGACTTAAAATAAAATAAAAAAGAGCATTTCCAGAATGAGTGCACAACACTTAGTGGCATCAGTGTTGTCCTCACAATACGACTGTGGAAAACATCACACAAAGACACACACACACCTCCATCATAACGGTATATATGTGGATTGGAGGTGCTGAAGCGATGAAAGCCAGCGGTGGGAAAAAAATGGAGGGGAGAGAAAATAAAAATACATTTGACGAAAATCTCACCATTGGTGTTAAACCCCAACAAACCATCCCCCCCTGTCTATTTTAGCGCGAGGCTATTATCCTGCTGGGGATTATTGGAGATTAGGGAGCCATTGAAAAACGGCAGTCTAAACATGCAGAAGAATCCTGTTAGCGATCTAAAGAAGCATGAAGCTTGTATTAGATTGGGTGAGATTGAGTGATATTGGTTCCCGGAGATGAATATTCTCGTCTTGGGCCAGGCAGGCAGTTCTTCATTTTGTGTTTGAGCGTGTCTTTTGTTCGGTAGATTAAAAAATGCTATTTCCTACCGAATCTTTTAACCGGGAAACAACGGAGTCCAGAGAGTGAAAGCTTTAGGATTTCCTTAGCAATTGGAATGCACATGCACCAGCTATAAGCTCGTTAGAGGTTTGACCAAAATGAAACTAAACGGTCTGTGTTTTGTGGCAGTGGGTCTCAAAGTGGGGGCCGGGGGTCCTCAAAGGGTTCTTGAGGGGGTTCAAGAGGGCCCTCAGCTGCATTAGTAGCATAAACGTCATTTTAACCACTTTTTAAATCAACTTTATGGAAAATTATTGATGTTTACAATTGATGCAGTCAAGTCAAGTCAACAGTACAGTAGAAAGGCATTTCGATTCAAGTAATAAGAAACCACTTTAACCACTTTCCCCCACTCTGAAATTATCTGATATTGTGAGCTTGATGATCGCCTGTTTTCCCCCCACGATTTTGTAACCCATTTTTTTCTCACCCAGTGCCTGTTATCTAATGTGATCCTGGGCTCAACACACCCAACCTGCAAAGGCAGCAGGCTGGCCTCATGCTTCCTTCAATGTATGAGGAGTCCAAGCTGCATTCTTTTCACTCGACAGGAGCGGGGGGGTTCCCTGTTTGGACGTAGCATGTGGAAGTAACACATTATTACAACCAGTACAATAATGTGTAATGAGGTGTAATTGTTCTTTTTATCCCAACATTTTTGTAACCCATTTTTTAAAAGTAAATCTTGTATGGGGTCCCTCACACCACAAGATATTTTAAGGTTGGCTTCCAACGGGCCAAATATCCTGTCTCCTAAATGTGTGGGTCCTCCTCGACATGAGGATGTTTGGGAACATTATGTCATTGTCATGCCAGGCCCACAAACATAGGCGAAGAAAGAGGCAACGTCTCCAGCAAATGGGAAGCCAATGTCTTTTTAAAAGCCTAGCGCTGTCGTCAGCATGTGCAATGTTCAGAGACTTTCAGGCAGATGTTCCTACTCAGGCCTGATTGCGTTTGCCGAGGCCCATCAGGGATTGCACTTAGCCTCCCGCCGAAATAAAAAAATAAAAAGACCCCGGCCGGGGCCATGTGAGTTATTTTAGCTCCACTCCGGTTCCTTCCAACGGAGATCGGCTGAAATATTGACGCTGTTTGTTCTTTTCTTCGCTGCCATCTTCCTCCTCCTCCTCGGCTTCTCATTTTGGGTAGCTGGGGTTAAAGATCAGTTTTTACCAGATGCATTTTTCATTCTTTTCTTCGCTGAGTGTTCTTCTTTGTTATAGATGTGTCGAGCCACAAATTGGACATTTGCTGGACCTTGTGAGATGTGGGTTTGCCCGTTTGATTTATCTGTTGAATCCCTAGCATTGCCGTTCCGGCAGTTGTGTACGCTGGCAGCTCTCGAGTGATTGTTCCTTTTGTTGCTTCAGGCTGTGTTGTCCGGAGTGTGTGTGTGCTCTTCGTTTAAATTATGTTTACTTTATTCCCGATGGCCTGTAATGTGTGTGTCTCGAGGCAGCAAAACAGTGGTTTTAGCCAAACAACCTCGAATGGTCTTCCCGAAGCTACATGTCTTGTTGTATACAGTATGCCTAGATTTAATAAGAACACATGCACCGACTTACAGATGAAATAAACAGTGGATAAAAAGCAGATCAGTCAGAAGGGGATGCTATTCCAACCTGAAATGAATGCAATGCATAAAAGATCCAGGTTTTCTAATTCATTTTAGACAGTATGTCAAAATATCTTTACCAAATATCCAAATTTCTTTTCCAAAGCTAGCATGCAGATCTGCAAGTTCACGCTTAGCTGAATTTTGTCAGAACATGCACCCCATTAGGGATAGAAATGTGCCATGTTAAAGACATGTCTCAATAAGTGAGCGTCCGATGATGAACTAGATGGATGGAGAGCTTCCATCTCATGAAGTGAATGTGAACATTTACACATATCCCACCCTATCATCATCAACGCCTTTCCCAAAAGCAACCTAAAATCACAGCCTCCCTGTGTGGCGAAGGAGAGTGCCCATAACAGGCCGTAATTACCCTGCTCCATATTCATGAGAGATGGATTCCTGCACCAAATGTCAGGGTTTCATACCGCGGGTCACTCTCTCCTCGCGGCCAATCCTAATTGGACCGGAGCGGGAGTATAAGTGAGGAGAGAGAGAGAGAGAGAGAGAGAGAGAGAGAGAGAGAGAGAGAGAGAGAGAGAGACACAGAGAGAGAGAGAGAGAGAGAGAGAGAGAGAGAGAGAGAGGCGGACAGGCCTGGACGGCGGTCAAAGACGCCCGCAGTTGAATCTTTATCGCCGCGGCGCAGTATCCATCGTATCAGGTAATTAAAACATGTCCTCCTGGTAATTTCCGCCCAGCTGGCCAGGCGCGATTCCATTTGTAGGAATGCACTTAAAGTCAAGGTTATAATTCTCAGTCGCGCGTGTGTTTTGTATTTTATTTTATTTTTTAAACAAAAGGGCTTTGCAGTTTGTGCATGGGACAACACCCTGCACATCGCCACAACCTTATAGCGTTTGCCTTTTATGCTGAGTATTCATTCATTGCAGCTAAAAAAGAAAGAAAAGGTGTTGCAGTTCACGGTGTATATGATGTTACCGGCGCGTTCCCCTTGAGGTATGACCCAAAACATCCATACAAATCATACAGTACAGAAGCACGGCCCCACTGACAGTTTCTGCAGTGACAGCAGTGTTGTGGTATACACCTGGCGATGAGAGAGAGAGAAAGATAGAGGTCTGGACGCCTACTGTACACCAGCATCTGTTCAGTATCTGCACGATTAAGTGTGTTTTGATGCAGACAATCGCACGTGCATGGCCAGCCGCACACACACATAAACACACCTGTGCGCACACACGCACGCACGCACGCACTGTAGTGTGTATTCACATGCATGCATGACCGAGACCGCTCTGGAGTCGAGCGTTCTCCGTCGTCTCTGGGCTCAGTGAAGCGAGGCGGTGAGAAAGACTAAAAACAAGGCGGATAGCTTTTTAGAAGAGTTTAGGGTGCAGAGGAATTGTGTGCGGAGGGGTTGAGGCAGGGGGGGGGGGTGTACTTCAAAGCCAGGTTATTGTCTATTGTCCTGCAAATTAGCTGCCAGTCAAGCCGAGGCGAGCCGGTGGATGTGCTGTATGTCAGGGGCAGGGTGCAGAGCAGGGGCGGATTGGCACATATTTTCCCACCGGGACAATTTTGCCTTTGCCAGGCCACCCTGGTGGTGGGGCAGCTGGTTAACCAGATGTAACTCTTTGAGAGCGTAAAAATGAAACCAAATGGACCCTTGCGGGTCCATTTGGTTTCATTTTTACACCCTCAAGAGTTAAAATATTCATCATGTGAATATTTTAACACATCTCTACACAACTAGAGAATGTAGAAGATTAATGGTCGTTTTGATCTGTATGTTCCAGGCGAGCATCTAGCACATTCTAGGGCATTTTGGAAGTGCCACTAGTGCATTTTGGATCTTGTCCAGGCCACTAGGTGGCGCAGGCCACAGGGAAAACTCCCTGTACTCCAGATGGCCAATCCGCCCCTGGTGCAGAGGGTCCATATACAGTAGTGGCCAGCATGCACACCAGGGGGCTCTCGCACATTTTCTTGCGCTTTGACCGCCAAACAAAACCGCATCTTAAAATATTTTGTGCGAGGGATAGGGCTTGATAAGTTTCGAAATGATTACAACTTTGAGGTGTTCTGAAGATAATGCAGGCTTGAAAAACGCAATGCATGCTTAAAAAATTAGGGAAATGTGTGTGTGCTTTTAAGTTAATAGAGGCAACTTTTTTGCCAAAAATGAATATAGATATGTACAGTAGCTATATTTTTTTGCCTTTTCACCCTTTATGTTGCTTCTACTTTGATGCTGCAGCTGTTTCTCCGCAGACAGACACTTGCTTTGTCCTGCAGACGGTCCAGAACTTTGTTGTCGTTGGTAACAAATCACGACAACAAAACATTCGTCGGGGCTCAGGAAAGGCGGGGTTAATTTGTGAGGCGGGGGGGCGGGGTTGTTTGGGCCAAGGCAGCACAGCTGTTTGGGCCAATCGCAGCACGGCAGTCTCCAGCAGATTCATAATGAGCCTCTTGAGACACCCACATTTATTTCTCATTTTAAGATCACGTAAAGATCACCTATGCCTCTTTATGGCTCCTAAGATGAATACTAGGATCCACAAATGAGGCGAAGATTTCAGCTTTGTCTCATTTATCTCTCAAATACAGCTGTAACAGCCAATGGAGAGACTTCAGCTTTGCCTCATTTATGGATCCTAGTATTCATCTTAGGAGCCATGCAAATCTGTTTAGAGACACAGTGTTGGTACACACTAAAGTTGCCTCTTATTACTGGGTATGGTGCTTTGTGAATGGTCCGCTGGTGGTCACAGACATGCTGATTACAAACCAGAGTGGGCCGTATAGCGTCAGCCCCTCTCTCTCTCTCTCTCTCTCAAACGCCCAGGAATGAGCTGAGCAGCACATGCTGTATATAGGGACCACATCATGAGGTGTGAAAGAGTGCCTGTGTGCGAAAAATGTGGGTTTTTTTTCCACGGGGGACTGATTTATATGGCAGGCAGGTATGGCTTTTAAAGACAAATACACACCCGGCTCCCCTCAATTTCTCTTTTAGTTGAAGGCGACATTTCAGCTCCGGGATGGATTTCTAAAGCTATGCGTGCAGCGTGTGCAGAGAGCATGTGTGTGTGCTCGTGTGTGTGTGTGCAGAGAGCATGTGTGTGTGCTCGTGCGTGTGTGTTTTGGGTGCATGCCAGGGGTGTGCATACAGGCACATATCTATGCCTGTCCCGCTGCTTCCGCATTAGCGTGGGTGCTTGTGTTTGTGATTGCATTTGTGGCTGTGTTTATGCTAGTGTGAACATTGAGAACAGGCAACGCATGCACCTATTAACGTGATGATGACCTTTCTCACCATAACCCTCACATAAGCAATCGTTTCTCTTTCTGTCTCTGCGCCTGCTCAGGCACTGTTTGTATCACTCATAACACACACACACACACACACACAAACACACACACACACACACACCACACACACACACACACACACACACACGCGCCACAAATACCCCTGGCACTCTCTGCCTCCAAGAGCCATGATCCATATTTCATATATTGGCTGTAAATCGCTCAGGCTGAACCATTTTGCCAAAGCCCAGGTGGCAGTAGGGGGTAGATTGGCTTTGTACCTGTTCATACCTAGAATACAAAACAAGAGCTGCATTGTATTTAGCAATTGTAAGAAGAAAAACACATTGTGTGTTCAAATGCAATGTCCATCTGTATGCCAGATATTTCTATCAATGCATTTTAAGTTAAAGAACCTGCACTATCCACAAGTTTCACACATACATTATGTACTGTATATACAGCAATAGATTTGCTAAATAGCTGTATCGGTTTCAAATCATTTGATCATATTGTATCGCGAGACAGGGGAGCAGGAGAAAATGGTATGCCATTTTCATTTACAGGACTTTTATTAGTCAAGCAAGCATCAAAAATAACATCAGTTGTTGTTGAAGTTGCAACAGACACGCAGCATGCATAAAGCTAAAGGTCTGACTCAGAGAGTTTTCTGTTTTCAATGATGAAATGCTGTTGGTTTAGTTGTGACACAGCTGTAGTTAATCAGTAGCAGTAGTAGTGTTTCAAATCATTTTAAATATAAGCACTTTAATTTGAAATCTTGCGTTGTTTTGCATGCCATCGTGTTTGGTTGGGCAGACTAGGCATTTAGGGGGGCATTGCTCCCCCATGCCCATGCCTAGATCCGCCCCTGGTATCACTGTTAAAATAATATCGTTACACCCCTACTGCATATACAGTACCTGTTGCAAAACCGTCCACTTAAAATGTTATAATAGATAGCTCCCATTCTAAAGCCATTCTTAGTCAACTACAATAGAGGAGTGTGTCGACTAAGTGATAATTAGAATCTATGCATTTTAGATTGTGCTTGCAGCATATGTTTGATTGTACAGAGACCCAGCCATTTCTAGTCCAATGCTGAATTGTCAGCAGCTAATGGAAGTTATAGACCCACAGAAATATAGGGTCTTAGTTAAGAGTTTACAAGATATGTGCATGTGAATGAGCAGGCTGCATAACGCTTGATCCGTAAAATAAAAGTATTGACTGAGGGCACCCGGCACATCCATAACTGCTAAGCTTGTGTTTGTACAGTTTGCCTGCAGTAATGTGGCGCTCATGTTATGTAGGAAAACCCATACCTCCACTCCTCTGTCATCTGCCGGGTGGAAACCTACTTGCAAAACTACTACTTTTAAGGATTCATATCCAAACATAACAAAGGCTGCAGATGTACGGAGATCATTGTGCTGCTTCACACCATGCAGTACTTTTGTAGGACGCCGTTGTAGTAAGGGCATTCATTTAGGAAGATAAAACCATTAAAAAAGCATAAAAAGCTAAAATATGTATATTGGAGTTAAGAGGTTTCTGTGAGAACAACAACAATGCACTATATTGGTCCATAAGCATGTAAACGGTGCCTGTGCTCCAGCCGTTGCAATGCAGTGATCGGTGAAGTCGGTTAAGCTTTTTGGAATGCAACGCCACTCTGTCACGCCATCTCAGATGCCTGGTCTATCCTATCTATTTTGATCGCTGCACGTCACTGTTTATCACTTTCACTTTTTGATAGAGTGGCATGGTGCGTGCCCTCTCTCTCTCTCTCTCTCTCTCTCTCTCTCTCTCTCTCTCTCTCTCTCTCTCTCTCTCTCTCTCTCTCTCTCTCTCTCTCTCTTTCAGTCTCTCTCTCTCTCTGTATGTGGGGCATTCGTTTGAAGCTGGATCACCTTGAGAAGAGTGGCTTGGCAATGTCATCTGAGAGCTACAATAGGCCTATATGCTCTCCAACCACATCTGAACAAAAGGCAACGTAGAAGAAAAGAGAGCAATATATAGGCAAAAGACAACAGCATCTTCTGTGTGTATTCTGCATATGTCTTTGTACATTCCATACTGTATATTCCGCACGGCATACAGTGAATGTATTGACACATTAAAATAACATACTGTATATGACGCAGACTGCATGAAGATGAAATGATTCACAGCCCACTTTCCATGTGTTTGCATTTATCTCAAGGAATATTTAAAGAGACTCCCATCTGTAACAACAATACATCACCACCAACATCATATAATAATAACATCTCCCTTGAACGTTTCTTCACGCCGAGACCTCGCTGCTGCTGCCGCCGCATCTCTTCCACACGCAGACACACGCGCGCGCAATGCGCTCTCCGCGCGTTATTGAATCTGCATAATGAAAGCAACGGCGAAGATTACGTTGTATTAGCGCCGCTTGTTTGTCGAGAAGCATTTGTCAGTGCTCAACGGAGGAGTGGACGCCCGGAGGCATGACATCACCCACTGCAAACAGATGGCACACCGTCACAACAGCACTTTTCTTCATTCACTGCCTAGCTCTTCTTCTTCGTTTGGGTGCTACAGCTATAAGCGATCCAGCGCATGTGATCCTCCCTCCTCGCATGTTGTGCTGCAGTGGTGGTGGGGGTGATATCTCTCTGAAAATAGACTGTTTTTTTTTTTACCGGCAGGATTATAGCGACACAATGGGTGTCAGGAAAAAAAGCAGACAAAAGGGCCGTGGAAACGGCCGACGCGTACGAGCTCACGACGTGTCGCTGTGCGGTTCTTTGTTGAGCTTGCAGAGCTGTTATTTCATATAGGTGGTCCGGGGACCACCAGTGGTCCTTGAGAAGGTTCCAGGTGGTCCCTAGGCTAAATGATGGAAGGTTGTTTAACCGGATGTAACTCTTTGAGAGCGTGAACATGAAACCAAATGGACCCTTGCGGGTCCATTTGGTTTCATGTTCACGTCTCAAGAGTTAAAATATTCATCATCTGAGGTAGCCCCAAGTCTACACAACTACCGTAGAGAATGTAGGAGATTAATGGTCATTTTGATCTGTATGTTGGACTGTTTGGTTTCCCAAATCCAGCCTCATGGTATTGTGGACAAAAACAAAAGAAATCTTTAGTGGGGCTTAAGATGTCCTCAAATGCTGGTCCCTGGTTCAAATTCTGAATAAATAGTGGCACCTCGCACACAAAAGGTTAAAAAACACTGATGGGTGACAATTTTCCCTCTGCGTGCATGCATGCTCCAGGCTGCTCACAGTGGTGTGCTTACAGTGGGTCATGTTCAGCCGTCTTCCTCTTGAGGCAATTTATTTCTTTTTTCTTTTCTTTTTTTTTACCTTTCTTTTTCTTCTCTCGCAGAGGCGTGTCAAATCAATTCACACTATTTTTCAAAGTAATATCTCCAGGCCTTCTGGGTTTGTGCTGAGCACGGACGGCCATGTGTGTCCAGTGTGATGTGATGGCCGCCTGCATTGCGCACGTTCCCTACAGCCTTCCCTTCTAGCCTGTTGCCAACGTGGTGAAAACATCATCATTATGTTCAAGGGGCAGGGGCGTTTTTGCCATTAACTCCTGATTTGCCATTGAAATAGATCTACGTCTCCCGTTATCATTATGAAATATAGTTATGACCGATGCCTCTAAGTTGAGCTACGTCTCTCTACGTCGCTTACCGTCGTTGGTTTGATACGATCCCCATGATAACAGCAGCGTGCAGCGACCGCATATTCCATTGACGGACCATAATAAGGGACGGACCAAACCGGAAACCGGAAGTGTGTGTTGCCAACTAACTTGTCCGTCAGGAAACATGGACCGAAATATGAAATATGACTTTTAGATAAAAATCGCTGGCACTGGCTACCTCAAAAAAATATGAAAAGGGGCTGGCACTGGGTGAGTTAAGCAGACTACGCAGTTGCCATGGGGCGCGTGAGGGGAGTGGGCGCCATGAGGGTAGTATGGATAAATACTGTACATTATACTTGCCCTCTATAACTGCTATTGAACATAAACCTAAAAATAGTTCATATTTTTATATCTTGGAGGGGGGAGTGGTGCCATTGTCTGGGAGGGGGGGTACTTCTTCTTGCCTATGGCTCCAATTTGCTTAGAAACGCCACTGATTGGTACAATTGAATTGATCCATCCATCCATCTTCAACCGCTTATTTGTAGACGGGTTGTGGGGGCAACGGCTCCAGACTTCCCTCCTCCAGAGCAATATTAGTAACTTCCTCCTTGGCGGTATCCCAGAGGCGTTCCAAGGCCGCGAACATTAAAGCCAAGTCGTGATTCGTGATTTTTATTCTTATACTTATTTTGCTCATTTTGTATGAAGTGGATCAGAGCTACTAAAACGAGATGGTACAGTACTTGCTTACATTTCTGTCTTCTACAGATTACTGAAGTGCTGCGTGTGTCTCTCTAAAGGCTAAAATATGGGTTTTCACACATTCCACTCATTCTCGGCTCAAAATACATCTTTGGGGAGGAGAGGAAAAAAAATAATCTCTTCTTTGAATTGATGTATTTGGTTAATACTTCAGCCAACAGAGAAATAATAGCTCGATTTTGCTCCAGCGGCAGCCAATTTGTATCAGGAATGATGCAATAATTAAACTATCCCTATTCGCCCAGTAATCAAATATAAACACGTTTTGTTCTCGTTAATCTCTAGCCTAGAACCCTTTTTCCCAGAATCCAATGCGCTTGAATACCTGCCTGCTCATCCTCTCCCGCTGCAGCCAGCCAGCCAGCCAGTCAGTCAGTCAGTCAGCCAGCCAGCCAGCCAGCCAGCCAGCCAGCCAGCCAGCCAGCCAGTCAGTCAGTCAGTCAGTCAGTCAGTCAGTCAGTCAGCCAGCCAGCCAGCCAGCCAGCCAGCCAGCCAGCCAGCCAGCCAGCCAGCCAGCCAGCCAGTCAGCCAGCCAGCCAGCCAGCCAGTCAGTCAGTCAGTCAGCCAGCCAGCCAGCCAGCCAGCCAGCCAGCCAGCCAGTCAGTCAGCCAGGCCACAGAGCAGGCTGCTGTCTGCCCTCTTCCTTTGTGCCAGTGCAGCCATCAGGCTCCACCACCACTGACCTCCATATGAGGGTATAAAGACCTTCTCCTTCATTGTCTGGTTCTGTTAGCTGGGATTACTGACTCCTGCTCCACTCTGGTACTATTCACTACAGCAGGGGCGGATGTAGGCATGGGCATGGGGAGCAATGCTCCCCTACTACTGCTAATAACTAACTACAGTCATGGCACCCCTAAACCAAGCATTTCATCATTGAAAACAGAAGCAATGCATGCTGCGTGTCTGTTGCAACTTCAACAACCACTGATGTTATTATTGATGCTTAATTTCCTAATAAAAGTCCTGTAACTGAAAATGGTATGGGTGCGGCTTCATCACCATGCAGGCTGGTTTTGGGAAACGAAACAGGTAAACATACAGATCAAAATGACCATTAACCTTCTATGTTCTCCAGTTGTGTAGACTTGGGCTGATTCAGATGGTGAAAATTTTAACTCTCGAGAGTGTAAACATGATGTACATGATGAACCAAATGGACCCTTGCGGGGTCCAAGAGTTACATCTGGTTAACCAACTTTTCCACCATTTAGCCTGGGGACCGCCTGGAATCCTCTCAGGGACCATGCACTGGTTGAAAACCCCTGCCATAAACTATGCTCTCAATATGCTGTACTCCACTGGCTCGACTCCAGCTGCGATCACACTATAAATGTTTCTCTTCTGTTCTTCATCTGGCTTTTTAGCAACCTGTTCACTTGAACTATTCACATCTTCATTAATTCATTTCATTATTAATGCCTTTTTCTGCTCTTACAACACAGCAGGTGGCTTCGTACTCATTGAATTCCTCTCACCGTTTGCACTCTAGAATTGTGATGTAACGAGCAGCGGGGTTTTTAGGAACGTAAGAAGTCAAAGTCTTTGGCTTTCTATAGTATCGGTGGAGCACATACTGTATGTTTTATAACACAGGCACAGGCCAGGCCTGTGCTATACTCCTCACAGTACCCTGTAATTACCATTATTGGTTGGATTGTTATTCCACAAACAAACCTACACAAAACAAACGGCTAAATGAACGACACGAGACAACATAAAACATTAACTCCCCTAAGACATTCCCCCATAACAAATGACAATGCAATAACACAATAATAACTGCAGTGTGTGTGTGTGTGTGTGTGTGTGTGTGTGTGTGTGTACGTGTGTGTGTGTGTGTGTGTGTGTACGTGCGTGCGTGCGTGCCCCCGCGGCATGCTGAAAAGACTCCTCTCCTCTGCACACTAACCGCCTGGGATGTGAATTGTCCCTATAACACTATGAGTTTAATTTCAAAACACTGGTAAATAGCGCTGCACACAAACAGCAACAACAACAACAACAACACATAAACGCTGCCTTTTGTATAGATATGGCTATAGTTACTTAGTGCTAATAATAGACCACAGAGTTGCACAAACTTGTTTATACCAACTCTTTATGTTGTGCCTATATAGTTTATAGAGATTCATCCGACACATTTTCTATTTATCTGGAATAAAAAGCAGAATTGTACACAGTGTGCGTGCGGGGATAGTGTCTCCTTGTAGAATGCTGTGTACTTTTCTGGGCTGTCATACTGTTGGCAGCACTGCAGATGGTACACAGTTATCTTCACTCCACTTAGCCCGTTTCAGACCTCAGGCTATTTCTACAAATGCCTTCTAAATCAGTAGTTCTCACATTTTCTTTTTCACCGAAAATGTTCAAAGATAGTAGATGTACAGGGAGGTTAGACATATAGCAGGGGTTTTCAACCAGTGACTCGCAGGATTCCAGGTGGTACCAAGGCTAAATGATGAGAGGTCGGTTAACCAGGTGTAACTCTTTGAGGGCGTAAAAATGAAACCAAATGGACCCACAAGGGTCCATTTGGTTTCATTTTTACCCTCCCAAGAGTTAAAATATTCATCATGTGTATTCTGCGTCATGTGTATAATCTGTATGGTTGACTGTTTTTGTTCCCCAAAATCCATTCTGGAATTGTGGACAAAAGCAAAATAAACCTTTAATTTTGGGGTCTGTGGATGAAAATGTCCCCAAAATGGTGGTCCCTGGCTCAAATTATGAATAAATATTGAGCCCTGGTATCAAAAAGGATCTCTAGGCAAAGGGTTTGAGGTTGTAGTTATCTGATCAAAGTGCTGCATGAAGCGACGCACCGTGAGCTGCTCTTTTTGAACAGCCGATGCTCAAATGAAATGGATGCTAAGCAGATCTACAAGCTCACAACGTGCCGCTTGTAGTTCCTGTGTGAGATTTGCACCTCCAGCAAACGCACAATGCAGGGTCACGGTCGAGTCCGACGTAGCCTTGGAGGAGCAGAACGCGCTATGGGTACAGGTACATATCAGTCTTGAGTCTGTTTTGGGACAAAAGTGTGGTTAGTCATCGTAGTGCAGTGACCTGCAACAACCACTATCTTATTAACATTTTAAGCCAGGACAGAAAGTTAATTTTTCCAATATCCCAAGTCAGTCACGAAGAGCAGCGTTGCAAAATCAATGCAAGGCAAAAAAGTGTTCACCGTTTGGCCTTTATAGTAGCTATAAGGCCCTTTGGATCCGTGCGTGGACCCACAAGGTTCCACCCCCGTAGATCTGTAGTGCTGTATACTTTACCTTGGAAAGAAAAAAGTACAGGTATAGGTCAGTAGACTTAGTACTGATGGGGGATTAGAACGACTGTCATGGATTTGAGTGTCGGACGTTCAACTTTGGAATTTGCACATCCACGTTCCAGTGTTTTAACAGTACAGTACAGTACAGTACAGTACAGTACAGTACAGTACAGTACAGTACAGTACAGTACAGTACAGTACAGTACAGTACAGTACAGTACAGTACAGGCTGTGCTCGTCATCATAGGCCTCTCTGGGCTATAGCGTTTCGGCTCGGTTGAGTTCAGCTCGGTTCGGTTCAGCTGGGGTTCTTCTCATCTTCTTCCAGTATGGGGATTCATGGGGGCTCATTCATAAGTCATATGGGCTTTGCTGCATTTTTAATCTGTCAAACGGATGGCCACGTTTCAATTGCCACTTGTCAGTTTTGATTTTATGATTCATTCATTATTAAGTGTGTTAGTCAGGTACTGCAGTGCTGTGCGATGGTTGGATTACTGCGTTGTGGGCTGCGTGTGTGTGTGTGTGTGTGTGTGTGTGCGTGTGCGTGTGCGTGTGCGTGTGCGTGTGTGTGTGTGTGTGTGTGTGTGTGTGTGTGTGTGTGTGTGTGTGTGTGTGTGTGTGTGTGTGTGTGTGTGTGTGTGTGTGTGTGTGTGTGTGCAGTGTGCACGTGCTTGTGCGACAAATCTATGTCCTTGTGTTTGTGTGGGGCGACACTGACAGTGTGTGCCATATATAACGTTCAATATACAATAGAGCCGGCCTTATCGGCTTCTTTTATTGCGTACTGTATTTTATAGATGCTTTCTTACTTATCTTGCTTGGATATTTTCGAGAACTTGAAGTGTCTATCTTTTTTTCATTCAAGTCATTATTCAGTGTAATGTACTAGCGTCCCTGAGACAGACCCCTATATGTGCACAGCACAGCTGTCTGCAAAAGCAGTTCTGATGCATGTATTAGCACCTGTGCGTCAGGGCTGGATGTAACATTTCCCAATTGGGGGGCAGGAGAAAATGGTATGGGGGCGGCTTCATCGCACCTTTTTTTGGTTACAGAACTTTTATTAGGCATTTAAGCATCAATAATAACATCAGTTGTTGTTGAAGTTGCAACAGACACGCAGCATGCATAAAGCTAAAAGTCTGACTCAGAGAGCTTTTTGTTTTCAATGATGAAATGCTGTTGGTTTAGTGGTGACACAACTGTAGTTAGTTAGTTAGTAGCAGCAGTAGTGTTTCAAGTCATTTTAAATATAAACACTTTCATTTGAAATATCTTGGGTTGTTTGGGTTGTTTGCATGCCATCATGTTTGGTGGGCTGCAGTCAGGGCATTTAGGGGGGCATTGCGCTCCTATGCCCATGCCTAGATATGCCCCTGGTGTGTGTGTGTGTGTGTGTGTGTGTGTGTGTGTGTGTGTGTGTGTGTGTGTGTGTGTGTGTGTGTGTGTGTGTGTGTGTGTGTGTGTGTGTGTGTGTGTGTGCGCGTGTGCGTGTGTGAGAGAATCTTTTTGGTTCCAGTAAAAGTTTTGCGTCAGTCATAACCGCGCCCTTGCACGCTGAGCCCAAACACTGCAGCCATGCAGTCACAGTCGCAATCTCATAAGCGCTGTAAATGAAAGAGCATTTATTTCCCTCTCATCCATTCTCGGCGTCTGTTCGGGGCACTGAGGCGTCCAAACCAGTTGAGTCACCCGTTACATTGCTTTATGCAGTCACTCACGGCGCAAATGAATGCGTCATTGGGCAGGTTGAGGTGAAACTGTCACTCGCTTCCCGTCCTCGTCAGACTGCTGCTGCGCGTCGCGGCTGTCACATTTAAAAAGAACTGATGCCTGTGTTAAAACATGAAACGGCTCAAAAACCCCTCAGAGCTGCCGGCACAAAGGATTAACAGTGCTGTTGTTTATGAAGTGCAGAGTGGCGGATGAAATAACACGGCTCTGCCGTGCGCGCCGACACGCACGTATACAGACACCAGTGTCTGAACACATACGCCACGCATGCATGCATGCACGCGCACGTGCGTGCATGCGGGCAGACACACTACTGGTGAAGGCCAGTGGAGCCAACTTGAATTCCTGCCATCAAATGCTGTTTACTGTGCTGTTTTGCAGTTTTTGCTATTGTTTTCACTGTCACTTTTCTCTGGCTCCTGTCATCAGTTCACTCACACTAGACTTCACTCACGGTGCCAACCTCTGATGTCTGAGAGAGAAACATTCAGAGTTATACCTCAAAAACAGGTACGGAAGTCTTGCAGAGTTGTCTCCGTCGCAGGTGCAAACATCACACTCTGGCAGTAGCTCTCTCATCTTCCGCTTTTAACAGTCTGTATTTGTCTTCCACCATCCACACACGCACACACACACACACACGCACACACACACACACACACACACACACACACACACACACACACACACACACACACACACACACACACACACACACACACACACACACACACACACACACACACACACACACACACACACACACATTCACAGGCACAGTTCAGGTGTCACAACAGCTGTCAGAATTAATATCCTTTTCCCCCTCTCGATAAGATACTGACAAGTGAATTCCTTATTTTTCCCCACATTTGTAATGTGCATTAATTGCCGCCATGTGATCCAAATTTGATGGCGTTCATTATTTTTAATTGCTCGCCTTGTCACCGAAAAGTATTTCTTTAATTGGCTAACTTTGATTTGGATATAGTTCTACATTTTTTTACTTTCATGTCACCACAACATTTTTCGCCCTAATGCAAACCGAAATGTTTTTCCAGTGACAGGTGCTTTAATTACGATTCCAGTAAAGGTAGACCTTTTCCACAGCCCTGGCCCTGTACTAGTAGGGTAAACACAGTTGTTACCGGTGATACTAATTAACGTTCAAATCCATTTAGTTCACAGCACATGTTAGCACCCTGACTCTGTATGACCTACAGGGAAAGGAACCTTAATTAGGATCCTGCTATCGCATGTTGAAATGGATGTTGTGAAAAGTGTAACAAGTTGCTAAACTATCTCTCTCTCTGTGTGTGTGCAGGGGCGGATCTGGGCATGGACATGGGGGGGGGGGGGGGGGGGGAGGGCAATGCCCCCTAAATGCCTCCTAAATGCCTCCTAAATGCCCTGACTGCCCCACCAAACATGATGGAATCATGCAAAACAACCCAAGATATTTCAGTGCTTATATTTAAAAGTATTCGAAACACTACTACTGCTACTAACAAACTACAATCGTCTCACCACTAAACCAACAGCATTTCATCATTGAAAACAGAAAGTCTCTGACTCAGACCTTTAGCTTTGTGCATAGTGCGTGTCTGTTGCAACTTCAACAACAACTGATGTTATTATTGATGCGTTACTTGCCCAATAAAAGTTGTGTAACCGAAAATGGTATGGGTATGTGTGTGGTGATGAAGCCGCCCCCATACCATTTTCTCCTGCCCCCCCCCCCCCCCAAGTGTGAAATGCTACATCCGCCCCTGTGTGTGTGGACTGTGTGAGTGTGCCATTGTCCTGGGGGAGCAGAAAACATGCATGTATCAGCAGTTTATGGGAGTACAGATATGGTCATATATAGTTATATACAGTATGTCTTTGCACAAACTAATGGTGTCATTGGCCATGGACCTGCAGCATGAAATATTAATATTGAATTGCAATTTGACAATTGAGCATTTGAGATGAATATCCATAAAGTCCATACCAATTATCCATAATGCATAAATGATGGATATGGGGGTCAGGGGGCACATAGGCCTTTTGGGGGAGGGGGGTGATGGAAAATTATAGACTTAGATGATGATTCTTGGTCTCGTCTGCTTCAACCTTGACAAATACAACTACTGTATTTGCCTAGATCAGTGTTTTTCAACCCTTTTTTGATACCCGGGCCCACTATTTATTCAGCATTTGAGCCTCGGACCACCATTTGAGGACATTTTAGCCCCCACAGACCCCAAAACTCAAGATTTCTTTTGATTTTGTCCACAATTCCAGGATGGATTTGGGGAAGCAAAACAGTCAAACGTACCGATCAAAATGACCATTGATCTTCTACATTCTCTACTGTAGTTGTGTAGACTTGGGATAATTCACATGATGAATATTTTAACTCTTGAGAGTGTAAACATGAAACCAAATGGACCCGGTAGGGTGCAAGAGTTATACCTCGTTAACCAACTTTCCGTCATTTAGCCTGGGGACCACCTGGAACTCTCTCGAGGACCACTGGTGGTCCCCGGAACACCTGTTGAAAACCCCTGATCTGGGGCATCAGGTAGAGGGTGTTGTGAAGGGGCAACAACAACAAAGTTATGGACTAACAGTAGAGCCATTATGGGAGGTTTTTAGGTTAAAGTGAGGACGGATGATTTGTAGTTATGGTGCACTTTTCCCCATGTATCCTCATAAGTGTGGCGCGTGGGCGTGTGTTCCTTGGAACACTCACACCACCAGGCTGATATTTCACACGGTGTCATGGGACACCTCGGATGAATCATAGTGTAAAACACTAATTAGCCGTGATCTCAACATGTGTTCATCATTACCAGCCCCAGCGTGAACACCCCTACATGCTCCCTAAGATCCTCATTGGTTGACTTCTTGTGACTACCTGGTCGGGAGAGCTAGAGGCTTTGAGTTTGGGGAGTGGAGGATTAATTACTTGTGATCCGCTGGGTAGACCCCATTGTACTGGTAGAATTGTGTACGCAAGCTGTTTACGCTCTGCTATGTTTATTTGCCTGTGCAGCGGGTGTGTGTCTCATGCTTGTAGCTCGGGTGCTAGCCTGGTCCAGACAGGGGCGGATCTAGGCATGGGCATGGGGGGGGGGGGGGGGGGGGGGGGGGGGGGGGCAATGCCCCCCTAAATGCCCTGACTGCCCCACCAAACATGATGGCATGCAACATATTCCAAATTTCAACAATATTTCAAATTAAAGTGCTTATACTTCTACTAAATATAACTACAGCTGTGGCACCACTGAACTGACAGCATTTCATCATTGAAAGCAGAAAACTCTGAGTCAGACCTTTAGCTTCATGCATGCTGCGTGTCTGTTGCAACTTCAACAAGAACTGATTATTGATGCTTTACTTTCCTAATAATGTCCTGTAACCTACCATTTTCAGTTGAAGCCGGATGAAGCTGCCCAATACCATTTTCTCCTGCCCCCCCAATTGGGAAATGTTACATCCACCCCTGGGCCCAGACATTGCTTCAAGCAGTGGATATGCCCTTCATGAGCGTGTGACAACATAGATTCATCTACCCGGCCGTGAAGTCCATTCTCGGACTTCCAATTTGTCCTCAGACTTCGGGATACTTCATAGACTCACCACCACACAGAGATGCGAGCAAGCATCCCCATGCATTCCAAATTAAACCTGATTAGCTAGTATATGATTATGTTTGGAGGAAAAACCCACACTGCTTCACAGGCCATTTTCTGCTGATGCTCGACTATTCCCTTCTAAAGAGTGGTGCAAGTAGGATTCTTCTACTATAGTACTGTAGCTCATTACAAACCATTAGGCCTGGAGGCCATTTTCTGAAACGTATTTATGAGGGCTGCACTAAGCGAATACAAAGAGCATTTGCATAGCCTGTGCAGCCAGGCTCTACTGAGATGGAGTATGGGTTATAACTACTACTGTATATCAAGTAGCAATTGGACTTTTTTATATACCTTGGATTTCACATAGTTACTTGCAGTGCTGGTGTACGTTCTGTTATGTGGTACATGTATGACTCCATCACCGGTATGTTTAGCCCATTAAACGACTCAACGATACAATTGACATACTTTCCAAAGAACTAGCCGTGGCGTGCACATTAAAGCTTTTTTTTTTTGCCTTTTTGAAGAGTGCCTTCAAAAAGGCATTCGTTTTGCTCGTATTTTTGATGCTTTTCCACTTTTTTTAGACCAAAGAAGAAGAACCTTCCAATAACTTTTCTTCATCAATAGCCTTGGAAAGCCATAGCCACCCCTGCACGCGTTTCAGATTATTTGCATATTGTGGTTTTGTTTGAGCTTTCAGGGATAGATTACATTTTTAGTACAGCATGAAAATACAACATGATGGTGACACAGCCAATTAGAGCACTCACTGGATACTGTGTGCGAGTAATGAGCACCTGAGTTTGAATCACACTTCTGTCCAGGGCCGGATTTAGCCAGCCCTACTAGGGTGGGCTGGAAGAATGGCAGGGCGGGCAACTCCAAAGTTTGTACATGAAGCAACGGTTTTCAACCTTTTTGACACCAGGGCCCACTATTTATTCGGCATTTGAGCCACGGACCATCATTTGATGGCACTTTAGTCCCACAGACCCCGAAACTAAAGATCTCTTTTGATCAAAATGACCATTAATCTTCTACATTCTCTATAGTTGTGTAGACTTGGGCTAATCAGGTGATGGATATTTTAACTCTTGAGACTGAAACCAAGTGGACCCGCAAGGGTCCATTTGCCTTCATTTTTACGCTCTCAAAGAGGTACATCTGGTTAACCAACTTTCCACCATTTAGCTGGGGACCATCTGGAACTCTCTCAAGGACCACTGGTTGAAAACCACTGATATTACCTTTCATTGGGTGGGCAGGATGCACGTTTAGATCCCCCCTCTAGATCCAGCCCTGTCATGCATGCTTCTACTGTCTCTATGTACAGTTGTATTCTCAACTAAATAATGAAGGCTTCCCCGACCGTTCAATGCCTGCATGGCTCCTAGACACTGAGGATGACTGAACCCCAAGTAACTGCTCTCCTCTGGGGGTTGTTAATTATTTGCCCGGTGCTCCTAACAGTTAGGAAGGGTTAAATGCAGGGGACAAATCCCAGGTATGTGCAGAAACTGCTAGGCCAATACCCCAGCAACAACAACTAAAGGGGACACATTATAATTAAGCAATAACTCATGACAACCGCCGCTTCGCATCGGGGCGAACAACACCCCTTAGCTGCGATATAATCACAATATATCACGGCATGGCGTGAGTTATTGCCTTTATAATGTGCTTATCAAATCTAGTTATAAGACAATTGTAGACCCACCCCAATTAAAACAAAGTGCATTGTTTTCCAGATAGAGTACTGTATATATAAAGTTGTTTATCCCACTTATTACCCCTTGCATAACCACTTAACAGTCATTAAAGTAGGACTGTAGTGTTTGTATGAAGGCCTCTATTTTGGGGCAATGCGCTCTTTGTAGCTTTGCGATTTCTTTAAGTGTGGCATACCGTATTCATGAAAATTACGGCCGTTACTGTTATCTAATAGAGATATTGGATCTGGGCAGACAAAATGCACTCTGTTTAGCAATGCGTGAGAGGATGACAACATCGTGACATCAGCTCAAGCCAGGAGTGACGTGAAATGTGAAATCACTTTAACGTGGCATACATTACAAATATATGACAGCGTTCTCACCACTCGCACGGCTGACACGACAGGAGATGGGGAAGAATGGAGAAATAAATGAAATAAAATTGAATAAAAGTGCCAAGATGTTACGCGTCAAAGCTAAAGGCAGTGACTATCACGGGCCGTGCATGCCGCTGAATCTCAACAGTGTGATAAAAAGCAGACAGGAAGCGACAAAATGAGTGAAATGTCACGGATCGCATGGCGTTGACAGGAAAGGAAAGGAGTGCCGGCTGCTGTTGCCAGCTCACCTGTTAAGAGACAGAAGATTTATTATGTTAGAACATACTCACACGTGAACAGGGACCCAAGAGGAATCAGCCTTGGAATTTACATTGGAGCCTGCATCTGTCCAAAATGTATTGACACAGAGCTATGGGGGTGATGGTAATACTGGAGTAGTTTCCCTGCTGGTCAATGCCGGTATCACAATGTAAGGTATTTCCACAATGAAGCTTTTCCACAATGGTTTAGGTAGTGGGTTAATGTGACAAGATTTCAATGACAAATATACCCAGTATATCTTCAAGAGGTTATATACCGTAGTTAAAGTATGCAGTCGATACAGATACAGAAAAATGACAAAAAATGAAGTTACAGCAGCGATAGAGCACTGCAGTCCGGACGTCACGCTCATCGCCTGGTTCCAAGGGGGTTTCGCAGAAGTTTCTTCTCAATGTGTGGGTATACTATACTATAGGGCCTACAAGAGCAACCCCCCAAAGCAATTCATTGAATTCAGATTAACTCCATGGAACCGTGGCAGAAAATATCGAATTTCAGTTTAACTTTTAAGTCAAGCGAGACTCGTCTCAAAACGAACTAGGAAAAGGTTGGAGGAGTTGAGGTTTTGCCAGCAGCATTGTGTGTCAGCGGAGATGCAGCGTAGGAGGGGAGCCATAATACTTAAATGGACCTGCTGTGGTGTGAGAATGGACGGTGATTTGTGCGCGCAGAAAAGCGTGGCTGATTAGAAATGCTTGTTCAATCAGCAACCTATACTGTAGTACAGTCAGAGCAGGCCTGATTATACAGCTGGGGCACGTATGACTCCTATGTGTCCTGCATGAGCTAACAGGATGCTCCGCGCGAGCGGGGGAAAGATTAAATGTATCTAAAAGTGCTTAGCGAACGGACTAGCTTAATCCCAGCGAAGTGTGAAAATCCACATAGTGCTGCTTGTGCAAAATGATTGAGAAAAATAAGAAAGGAAAAAGAAAATCATGAGATTCAATAGGGCAAAATAATGCAAGCAAAATAGAAGGGACAGACCTGTGAAATGTACTAACTTAAAAAAAAAATACTGTGTATCAGTTTTATGTTACTCCTTCCTCAGTAGAGTTTTTGGGGCATTTTTGCCTTTATTGATGAGGTACGTTTGTCAGGAAAGGGGTAGAGAGATGGAGGGGGAAAGACATGCGGCAAAGGCCGACGGGCTCAAACCCACGACACGCCGTCAGGCTGAATTCCCGGCCTAGGTGCCTGGACTGCTCAGCCAGTTCCCCAAAATTTGATTTGATTTGTTATAAAGCTCATCTTGCACTGTTAAAGCGATATCTGCTGGATAACTATAGTGGCAAACATTGATCATCTAATTATGAAACCCCTGTTGGGATTACTATTTTAGTCCTAAACCGCTGAAACCCCATATGGCTGACCGGTGTGCCTCAGGGCTTGTGTATTTTCTGGTACTGTGGGGAAAGCTTTTGCTGAAAATGGTCTCAGTGGAATAAGGATGCTGAGGTTTAGGTCAGTGGCATTCAACACTTTTCATATCAAGACCCATTATTTATTCAGCCTTTGAGGCTCAGGCCACCAGATTTAGCCTCTCCCAGACCCAAAACATTGAATATTTTCTTCCTGTTGCCTAAGACCACTGGATGAAAACCACTGATCGAAGTGTTAAAGGGGATAACATGAAATTAATCTTTTTTTAATTATTATTTATTACACTGCTCCAGACATTGTGGTACTGGCTAAACTGCTGTTATAGTCCTGTTAAAGAGGTGACAAGCCCTCAGACTGGTGATTGAGGCTCAAACCTTTTAGAAACAAACTTGAGGGACATATACAGTGTCATAGTAAGTATTAACCCTATAACTCCCAATGACGTACTTGACGTGTGTGATAGACATACAGACCACACACATGCACGTAGAAGCATGCACCAGGCTATTCTGGTGACCTATTCTATTGCATGCTTGTGTGTTATGCACCTGAGACAATAATTAGTAGTGGAGGAGGTGCACACAGGACATTCATACAATATTAACATTTACTTTATGCATTTCATGGAAAACGTATTGCATAATTGACAAGTTTATATGGACATCAACGTGAATGTTGAGTATACTGTAAGCTGTGCCTCATAACCAGCAGAGCATATTAATAAGTAGAGGACATCTAATAGATGGCTCAGCAGACATCAGTCTGAATCCAACCCCTGATGCATGTCCAATGACAAGCTCTTTCCACCTTATTCTCGCTTATGAAGCAGAAAATGCTTGTGTTCTCGCGCATGTGCGTGCGCTGCTGCACACATGCGCACACGCGCACACACACACACACACACACACACACACACACACATGCGTACACACACACACACCACACTCTTTCTAACTTTTTAAAATCATAATGGTGTGTCATATTGTCGTGACTCGCGAGCACGAGGCAGCTTGATGTACAAGTACACCCCCTGGACATGCTGGTATGTCGCAGGGACTAAAGCCCCAATACAACCCTTAATTTGGAGTGTCGAGCAGGGAGGGTGAGGGTTTTTTTTTTTCTTCCATTTAGTTTTATTTTATAGTCTTTGGTATGGCTCCCCCATGAATTGAGCCCTGACCTCTCCAAGTCTCAGGGCAGACCCTCTAAAGCTCACAATGGCAACCTTAGCTGGTGTATTAGCAAAGAGTATAAAATGTACTTGTTCACATCATGTTTGAGACGGCGTTGTGAGGAATGTGCGTTTCTATTCTTTCACACCGACGACACCCGAGTCGGATGAGAGAACATTTATTCCGTTCATTTATTCTTTCCGCTTAGCACGGGACCTGTGGATTTGTGTGATGTCTCACCCCTGTGGTATCTTCTGTGGGAGGATGTCTCACCTCTCCTGTCACCAGATCAGGCACATCGAGGTTCATATGAGGCCTCTTGCTCTGCTATTTTTTTTAACATTGTGACAAAACATCATCAGAGGATGTATTTGCAATCACTGTGCAAGTGATGTATGTGCTCTGCAATTCATAAAATAAAAAAACACTCCCTTTAGACGGGATTCAAAAACTGAAAAAGAGAAACACGCCACCATGGGATTTGAATTGATTTGTTATGGCATGTTTAAGTGATGGGTGAAGTTTTTCATTTACTGTAAGTCTCAGAGCAGTCCTCTCTCTCTCTCTCTCTCTCTCTCTCTCTCTCTCTCTCTCTCTCTCTCTCTCTCTCTCTCTCAGAGCAGTCCTCTCTCTCTCTCTCTCTCTCTCTCTCTCTCTCTCTGCTCCTCTTAAGACGGTTCACCAGCAGCCTTAGAGAAGGTATATTTAGCCATGGAAATGAAAAATTGTTAAACCTCAAGGTACGCCTACAGATCCAGAGACAATGCTTCTCCATCCATATATTTTCACTTTAGCTGTCACGCTATTTTGTCAAATAACTGTTCACCCACATTTGCCACACATTCGCCTATATTACGCCATTCATGCCCTGGTCAAGCATTAGCCGTGGCTGCCCCGCTTTAGCCTAAAAATACTGTTTATTGCTATAGTGCGGTGCAGCAGTCTTCTTTTTTCTCCTCTTCATTTTTTTTTCTTTTCCACTGATCTCCGGGTGTCACAGAGCATCCTCCTTCGTTCATTCAACCGTGAATTATCTCTGTGTTTCGCCGCTCTCATAACGAGCGTTGCAATAATTGCACCCCCTGGGTGCGCGAGATAAGGACCCTTTGAAACCAAAGGAAGAAGAGAACAAATGACAAATGGAACATAACGTGGCGGACCAAAGGTAGAGCTAGTGGAGTGTTTGTGTGCCTGGAAGCCAGCAAATAAATAAATAACTAAATACATTTAAAAAACACTCGTACATTCCCAATTTCTCGTTTTAGTTGTGTTCCTCGCTATACTCGCCACCTGTGATAATTCATCTAAATAAAAAAATGTGTAAATTCCGCTAATTAGTTTGTGCAAAAGAGAGAAACATCGTGTGAATCCCAATGACTCCCATAAGGGGTTGTGTTCTTGTTTGTTTGCTTTTTTGCATTTTGCGAGCGTCGACGGAAGTTCTTTGCGAAGGTCAGCCGAGTTGAAACGCTTAATGCTTGTGTCTTTTGGAATGATTCCAGCGGAGAAGACACATTATGATTAAGAACGCGTCTGCTTTATGCATCAGCGTTTTCCTCCTCAAGGACCGGCGACAGTTCCCCCTCAGAAAAAGCTCCGGAGATTGACAGAACAGGGACTCGAGGCCTTTGTTCTCTGTCATTTCTATTTGAGCGCGAGAGATATTGTCATCTCTTTAAAAAAAAAAAAAAAAAAGCCAAATCTCTTCCAGTGTGCGCTTGCATAATGCATGTCTTGTTGTTGGTTATTTTATTTTATTTTTTTGCTCAATGGTTCAGCTTCAATAGGCTTTCAGACCAGGGGCGGATGTAACATTTCCCCATTGGGGGAGCAGGAGAAAATGGTAAGGGGGCGGCTTCATCGCCCGTGGCGCGAAGCGACACGGGCGATGAAGCCGCCCCCTTACCATTTTCAGTTACAAGACTTATCTAAGTAAAATTCCACAATAATATCAGTTGTTGTTGATGAAATGCTGTTGGTTTAGTGGTGCCACAACTGTACAGTAGTTACTTAGTAGCAGTAGTGTTTCAAATATATTGGGTTGTTTAGCATGCCATTGTGTTTGGTGGGGCAGTCAGGGCATTTAGGGGGGCATTGCCCTCCCCCCTTGGCCATGCTTAGATCCGCCCCTGTTTCAGACGCATGAGGGGGGAAAAAAGAAGAGAAAAGCAGAGAAAAAGAAGGGGCGGGCGGTCATGCTGTTGCGGGGGCCGGGGATAGTGAGTGACACCGTGGTATCTGTAGCTGGGTCACAGAATGGGATTAAACATGCAGTAACACACACTGTCGGGCTCACTGCTGCTATCGTTTCTCCTTTTTCACTTCATTCAAACCCATTCTCTCTCTCATTGTACTCTATCTCACTTTCTCTGTCACTATACAGGTACTGACTTCCTCTCTCTCACGCACACGTGCGCACACACACACACACACACACACACACACACACACACACACACACACACACACACACACACACACACACACACACACACACACACACTCTTCCTAGCTCTCTCTCCAGGGCCGGATTTAGCCAGCCCTATTAGGGTGGGCTGGATTAATGGCAGGGTGGGCAACTCTAAAGTTTTGCATATGAAGCAATCTTTTTGACACCATGCAGGGCCCACTATTTATTCGGCATTTGAGCCACAGTCCCACGGACCACCATTTATGACATTTTAGCCCCACAGACCCCCCACAACTAAAGATTTATTTTGCTTTTGTCCACAATTCCAAGCTGGATTTGGGAAACAAAACAGTCAAACATACAGTATACAGATCAAAATGAATGACCATGATCTTCCAGTTGTGTACACTTGGGCTAATTTGCACGACGAATACTTTAACTCTTGAGAGTGTAAAAATGAAACCAAACGGACCCTTTCATGTTTACGCTCTCAAAGAGTTACATCTAGTCAACCAACTTTCCACCATTTAGCTGGGGACCACCTGGAACTCTCTCAAGTACCGCCGATGGTCCCCGGACCTCTGCTTGAAAACCACTGATAGGCTATTACCTTTCATTGGGTGGGCAGGAGGATGCACGTTTTGGATGGGCTCTGCCCACCCCTGCCCCCCCCCTCTAGATCCGGCCCTGTCTCTCTCTCCATCCTTCCTCTATATCTCTCTCCCTATGTTCTCCCCCTCCTCCCCGCTCCTCTGGCTGTGACTAAAGGCAGCCCACTCCTATGCAGTGTCTGCCTGACTCCCTGATTTGCTGGCTTGCTCTGGGAGGATTTGCATAGGCTGGCCCACATGCGGGGGTTCATCCTCCCCTCCCTCCCCTCTTCCTCCATCCGTCCCATCATCTTTGCTTAGTTTCACCTGAGCCCGCTCTCTCTCATCCTCTATTCGTCTTTCCCTCCCTCTCTCTCTCTCTCTCTCTTGATCTTCTTCCTATCTCGCTCCCCTTCTCGCGTGCACGCACGTACGCACGCCACGCAACACACACACTCACTCACTCACTCCAAGCAGTTTCTCGTTTTCTCCTCGTTCGCGCTCTTTTTTTTATTCTTACGCCCCCCCCCCCCTCCTCTCACCGTGTCTTTCTTTATCTGTCTGCAAATCTCGCTATCTTCCGTGGAGTGATACAAAGAGCTATATCAGCCTGGCTGGGTCTCCCCCCCTGGGTTAAAACACAGCCAGACCACCGCTCTTCTCCCGAGACTTGAGGAGGAGGGGGGTATAAAAAAAAAAAGAAATTAAGGAGGAAAAAACACGGAGCAGGTGGATAGAGAAGAACGAAAAGGGAGGAGGGCAGCAGCACGGACAGCCAAGCGAAACAAAATTGGATCCACCGTTAAAAGGAGATTCTTTCTTTCTTTCTTTCTTTTTTCAAAGGAGTTGAGGGAGTTAATTCCACAGCTGTGAATAGTGAGGTTACTTGAATCACAGCACCGAGAGAGAAAGAGAGAGCACGCGAGAGAAAGCGCGCGCGCGGGGAAAGGAAATGAGACCGCCACTGCCGAGACGATAGAGAGGCGGGAAGGAGGAAGAAAAGCTGACAGTTTGTGCGCGCTGGTGAAAACCTGCGCGTGCGGAGAGCTCCGTCTCTCTCTCTCTCTCTCTCTGACTCTCTCTCTCTTCCCTGCATGGTGTCATTGCCGAGGCTGCGCTGTTATCTGCGGCTCGACAGAGCGAAGAAGAAGAAGAGAGAGAGCGAAGGAGCCGCGCAAATCATAGCAAAGCGGTTATAGCGGACTGGGAGCCGCAGCAGCGCAGCGTCTAGCTCTCCCGCCGCCGTAACTCACACCACCACCACCACCACCGTGCCCTCAGGTGAAGAGAGAGAGAGAGAGGAGGTGGTGCGATGCTCTCCAGGTGTCTCCACCTAGACGCACCCTGATGCACGCAGCCTCGCTAGCATCTGCCTGACACACGCACGCACGCACACACACGTGCGCGCGTACTCTTCTTCTTCAGTACGTTGGCCATCAAAGCAGAAGCCACGGGGCGAGGAGAGAATTAAATTGGTTCAAAGAGAAGCAAACGGACGACCAGCGGGGGACCCCTTTCCCTTGCCCTGCCAGCCAGACAGGCAAGCAGACGTCTCCCATACGCAAGGTTTCCCCCAGCACTTTGTTCGCGCCAAGCTGCTGGATCCTATACGCCAACAGAACATAAACTAAGGAAGAAAGAGGGAAGAACTTGGAGATATTGCGCTGATTTTTCTTTCTCTCTACTATGGAGTTTGCTACTTGGCTACCGGGACTCGGCGGTTTAATCTGAGACCTATTCTTGCACCTGAAGCTCTGCTGTCGTTTCTAAGTGTTGGCCCGATTCGGGGTGTGTGTGTGTGTTGTGAGCCATGCACCCCGTTGGGAAGCCCCCGCGGGAGGGCTGGCTAATTTGGATGTTGCCTCCTCTGGTCGCGGGCTGGATGCTGATGGCGCTGCTGCCGGGCTCCGCCTGGGGCTCCTCCTCCCCCGACCTCCGCCTCCTGTCCCCGACCCCCGGAGCCCCGCCGCTCCCTCCCGCCTTGCCCCGACCGGACCACCACCACCCCCAGCAGCAGCAGGCCACCAGGCACCACCAGGCGCCCGTCTCCATATACCGCTCCCCGGCCTCGCTGCGGGGAGGCCACGGTGAGTCCGGGCTGCGTGTAGCAGCGCCTCCTCCGCGACTCTCCACCTCTCCATTCTCTCTCTCTCTCTCTCTCTCTCTCTCTCTCTCTCTCTCTCTCTCTCTCTCTCTCTCTCTCTCTCTCTCTCTTCGACTGTCATACAGTATATATCAATAGGAGACTCATCATGAAGATGAGCCATTTATAAACAACTATCTCTCTCTCTCTCACTCCCTCCTCTCTATATCTCTCTCAATCTCATCTCCCCTTCCTCTTTGTCTTACTTCATTCAAGGCATACCAAGGCTGCTTTAAAGGGGAATTCCACCCATTTTCAACATTCTAATATGTCATTAGTATCTAGTATCTACCCTAGAGGTGTTGGGTGGACAACTGGACATGATAAAAAAAGTTCCTCCATTCTGTGTTCCCAAGAAATGTAGGTCTGAAGAAAACCACTAACATGGTGACACATCTTGATCTTGACATCATCAAGATGTATTTTCACCATGGATTTCTTTAGGCGCTTCTTTTTTTTTTCTGAGAGCGTACAAATGGTTGCATTTGTGCACTCTCAGAAAAAAAAATGTTGAAAATGGCTGGAATTCCCCTTGCATTTGTGCGTTTGTACACTCAGAAAAAAATGTTGAAAATGGCTGGAATTGCCCTTTAATGATATAGTTGTTGGCACCTCTGCATCATTGGACTAGCGTGTGACGGCCCTAAGGCTTTGATGGTCGTCAACACACACATTGCAGGAACTAAACCAGGATGCTCATACTGTATAGAATAACGTGACGTGGTGCTACGTGCATGGTTTAGCTGTTCAGTGATTGATTGCGCACATTTTCTATGGGAGGAAGTTTTTCCCTCATTTAATTCGGGGCTTGGGTGGTATAGCAACGCTCCCCTATGGCGAAATAACAATTTTTCTCATGCAGCCGATTGCAGATTCATGTGTTGAGCATCGTGACGAGAATAGTAGGCTATAGTGCATTAAAGGCTGTATACATTTAGGCATTAATCATCATGGAGTATGGTGGTGACCTCCCTTGGGGGGGGTGCTGTGGGCGGTAATTCATTCATTATTATGTCCATTCATTAAAATGCATTAAAAGTGTGCCTCTTCCTGAATGTTTAAATGTAATGACCTCAACCCAAATGTCATCCACTTCACATTGAGTAGCCACATGTCAGTTCCCACTGTGTATTCCACCTAACATGATTTATCAGTGGGAACGTATAATTGCCATTTTTTTGTAATGGCAAAAAAAAAAAAAAAAAATCCCCGACTAATGTCAAAGGCCTACTAAATATTATAGCTTGGCTATACTTGACCATTCTCTGGTCACAGTAACTGGTAGTTTGTGTTATTCACTGCTATTGGGTTTCGTAGTTTTTGTATTATGCATTGAGTTTTGTAATAACGTGCCGAGTTACCCCAGCCACAGGAATTTAATTCAGGATCAATGCAATATCTATCTATTATGTACATGCTGAGGAAACACTAATTGGCAACATCAGAGTTTGCAACTCGTCACTATATTTTTTTTGCCTCCTTTGCAAATCATTACTTTAGCTCTCATCCATGTGCTCTCAATGCATTCTCAAACACATTTGTTTCTGAACATTTGCAGACATAGAGCTGGGTCGGACTCAGCCAAGACTAGCTTTTAAACTTAAGTCTGCACATTCTCTTCACCATGTGAACCATGGTGCCTATATTAAACCAGTGGTTTTGAACCTTTTTGTTACCAGGGACCACCATTTATTCAGCATTTGAGCCACGGACCACTATTTGATGACACTTTCACCCCAAAGACAAAAAAAATCTTTTGATTTTGTCCACAATTCCAGGCTGTTCTCAAAGAGTTACATCTGCTTAACCAACTTTCCATTGTTTATCTAGGGACCACCTGGAACCCTCTCAAGGACCGCTGGTGGTCCATGGACCACTGGTTGAAAACCACTGATTTAAACCTTCGGGTTCCAACAAGATACCCAATGCACTTTGATGTAAGTTTAATGTGTGTCTGACCAACTGAAACTTGGTACACTCACAAAAGACATTGGATAGAACACCGACCGCCTTGGACATACAGTACAGTACAGTAGATCCTGCTGTATGTTTTCAGTCCTTTTTTCCCCACGTTGTGGTTATTAGCTTCACCACCTGGCAGTGTGATAACAGGGTCATGCTGTGGAGAAAGAAATGATTGCCATAGGGTAGCTATAATTATAGCTATAGCACAGGGTTTTTTTCCAACCGGTTGGTTAACCAGATGTACCTCTTTGAGGGTGTAAACATGAAACCAAATGGACCCTTGCGGGTCCATTTGGTTTCATGTTTACGCCCTCAAGGAGTTAAAATATTCATCATCTGAATTAGCCTAAGTCTGCGCAACTAGAGAATGTAGAAGATTAATGGTCATTTTGTTCTGTATTTTTTTTGCCTGACATGTCCTGTTTCCGAAATCCAGCCTGGTATTGTGGACAAACGCAAAAGAAGCCTTTGGTTTTGGGGTCTGTGGGGCTAAAATGTCATAACGGTGGTCCGTTCTGTGGCTCAAATTCTGAATAAATAGTGAGCCCTGGTATGAAAAACGTTTAAAACCATTGCTCTAGCAACTTTAGATAATAGACATCTCTTAACTCATCATGAGAAATTTGTGACATGCTGGCCAGTGACTCCCAAGAATGACACTTTGTTTTTTGCCACACTTTCGTCTAGACTTGTAGTGGTGACAGGACTTCATGTGTAACAATTGAATTCAGCAGCAAAACCTGGAATAGTGGTGTTGGCAACTTGGCAAGGCCTGAATTTTGGATAATCTGCCAGAGATCAGTTGACTGACTGCAACTCTAGTTCTATGAGTACAGGTGCAGACTGTGCAGTACACGTAGGCCTAGATTTTCATCACCGTTAAACCCCTTATCCCTTAACTTCTTTCTTTTTTTTAAAAACTATTTTAAAAAGCATTTTCAATAGTTAAAAAGGCCAGTCTACGAACTCACAATGTGTCAATAGGCATGTTGAACTATTCCAAAAATTATCAAAATAGTAAAAAAAAAAAAAAAAAAAAAAGGATAAGGGGTTTGGGGTAAAGGGTTTAGCATGTAACGAAAATGGAGACCATATTGTACATTTCAATGTTTTGTAGAATAGTCATGTAATTATCTACATTACCAGATGTACTAATTCTGGAGCAGCCGGTTACCACACATTAGTGTCAAGTTCACCATCAAATACTAATAACATCCAATTGTTTTTCAGTCAGCCGACGTGCTGCTGAAGGCAGTCTGAATTATCGGGGGAAAAAAAAGATGTTTGGTGCAGGAAACACCTGCTAAAATATTCAAGGCATCGCTTTGCTTTTAAGTGGCCCATTTTTCACCCATTTTGGGACAATGACGCGCCACACTGGATCAATTGGCGCTCTGAGGGGAAATCAAATCAGTTCGAAAACTAAAGTTAACTTGACTCCCTTTCTGCACGTCGACGATGGCTCATTTTTAGCACTTGGAGGGCTATTGGAGCAGATGGGCCTGACAGGCAGGCAGAGAAAGGAAGAAAGAGAGAGAGAGGGAGAGGGAGAGAGGGAAAGATGCTCTGCAATACTAATGTGGAATGTGCCAAGTGCCAACCATACAAATTCCTGAGCAGGGGTTCGGCGGCAGCCATTTAAAACACCTCAGGTACCATGAATATTGCTGTGTCCCAGACAGCAGCGCGTTGACGCGCTTGATTGATGAAGTGTCATGACTTAACAGCTCTCCATCTCGCCATCCACTTTGCTTGTGCATTACAACTGTGCCCATTTATTTGACTGGAAACTGCCATGGCGCCCGTTGTATCCTATATCACACTGTACGTGCGTGCGTGCGGTCGGTCAAGGGTGGGTGGAGCCAGGAAATTGCCACCATCTGCCTGGGAAAATGCTGGCAAAACGGCTCAGTAACAGCCAGACAATTTGGCAGACAAAATAATTATATAGTCCACAAGTATGCAATGTAAGTGTGTGCGTTTTTTTTTTTATTCTCCCATTTACATGCTGCATTTATCTCTATGACATTAACCACTTTAACTATGTGGGGAAAATTATTATAATTTCCTGAAAGTTACCCACGCATTTTAAAGAAAAATCCCCAAACTCTCCAAATATTCCCTACTCATCGTATTAGCATGAAGTATACAGGGCTTAATAAGTAGTTAATGAGAATGGCTACGAAAACCAGACGATTGCAGCACTACCAGATGCAATACAGTGCAAGCAGGGGTGGATGTAACATTTCTCAACTGGGGGGCAGGAGAAAATGGTATGGGTGCGTCTTCATCGCCCCTGTCGCTTCGCGCCACGGGCGATGAAGCCGCACCCATACCATTTTCGGTTACAGGACTTTTATTAGGCAAGTAAATAACATCAGCTGTTGTTGAAGTTGCAACAGACACGCAGCATGCATAAAGCTAAAGGTCTGACTCAGAGAGTTTTCTGTTTTCAATGATGGAATGCTGTTGGTTTAGTGGTGCCCCAACTGTAGTTAGTTAGTAGCAGTAATAGTGTTTCAAATCATTTTAAATATAAGCACTTTTTGAAATATCTTTGAAATTTGGGTTGTTTTGCATGCCATCATATTTGGTGGGGCAGTCAGGGCATTCAGGGGGGGCATTCCCCCCCATGCCAATGCCTAGATCCGCCCCTGAGTGCAATGAGTATATAGTGGGCTTCTATGAGGACAGGGGGCGGCCGTACAGTATCCCTCATAGTGTTTCTACTATAGGCTTATGCTGGTGTTATATTATCACACAGTTACAGTGACAGCATTTGCTCTCGCTCGGGCTTTCATGTGGTTTTTGCTTACAATCTGCTATCACCAGTACAGAGCGAGAGAGATAACGGAACGAGAATCAAATCAAGAGATAAGGTGCATGGGCCTTTGCGCGCGTGTGCGTGCGCGCACGTGTGTGTGTGTGTGTGTGTGTGTGTGTGTGTGTGTGTGTGTGTGTGTGTGTGTGTGTGTGTGTGTGTGTGTGTGTGTGTGTGTGTGTGTGTGTGTGTGTGTGTGGTGTGTGTGTGTGTGTGTGTGGCTGCTTGCCTCTGGGTGCCTTCGTGTGTGTGTGTGTAGTCTGTTTATAATTCCGCAGGAACACATTGACCCTGGGCTTGGCATGATTGTAATTACAGATTCAGGAAAAGCCTTGAAAGATTGTATAAAATGAACACCCTCTCTGACACAGACACTCAAACCTGCGTGCACACGCATGTGTGCATGCATGCACGCATGCACGCGCACGCACACACAACACAACACAACACACACACACACACACACACACACACACACACACACACACACACACACACACACACACACACACACACACACACACACACACACACACTGCTTACAAAAAAGGGATAGTGTATACTGTATGCCCCCCCCCCCCCCAACACACACACACACACACACACACACACACACACACACACACACACACACACACACAACACACACACACACACACACACACACACACACACACACACACACACACAACATATATATTATGCTAATATACAAACACACAGACACACACTAGGGAATGGCGGCCCTGGCATATGTATTTATTCTTAATTAGAGGTAGAGTAGCAATGATCCTCTGCACAGTAAAAATCCATAGTGATAATATATCTCTGGGATTGTACAGTTGCAAAAGAAACCAAATGGACCCCTTTCTGCATACACAGAGGGTTTGACTGCGTGGTTAAGGCAGGGCAGTGAAGTGGAGGAATACATTCATGTGCTAAGAACAGTATTCAATAATAGCCATGGGCGAGATCCAATTAAAAGATAGTTTTTTGTTATTTTATTATGTATAGTCGGGGAGGAGGGTGCAATAGCTCCAGTTGACAGGTAGATAGTAGTTTAATTCATTAGTCATCGCCAAGGCGTTTGAAAACATTTCCCTGTGTTGTTTTTTATTTGTTTCATCGTGTGCCGTTAGTTTATCGCTAGTGCTTTTATTTTTTTATTTTCATTTGCACAGTTATTATTTGTTTTTGTGCCCTTCTCTGAAGCACTTGTTAAGCTTAAGAAAAGTGCCAGGTATACCAGATATTATTATGACAGCATAGCGAGCCCCATGTTGAGGGGCCACGTGGGCCACCTTTGCTGTCACGTGGCTTAAAAACAAATAATTATTATTAGATGCGGATCAGTGGGATCGCTTTGTGATTCCCGCTACTCTTCTCTTCAGTCGGATATTGTATCTGATGTCTTTGGCGCCGCGTTCGCCATGGGGGGTGCCGTGTGTGCGCGCTGTCAGAGCTGAGAGCTTTTTAAATCCAGATGCATCTTGAACGACTTGTCAGACAGCTGGAAGAGCGTTTTACGCAGCAGCATTCCGAATGCAGAATGTTTTACATATACACTATGCTGCAGGGCCCGATTTAGCCATCCCCACTAGGGTGGGCTGGAAGAATGGCAGGGTGGGCAACTCGACTCCAAAGTCTTTCATATGAAGCAGTGGTTTTCAACCTTTTTGACACCAGGGCCCACAATTTATTTGGCATTTGAGCCACGGCACGGACCACCATTTGAGGACATTTTATCGGCACAGACCCCAAAACTAAAGATTTCTTTTGCCTTTTGCCCACAGTTCAAACATACAGATCAAAATCCTCTACATTCTGTAGTTGTGTAGACTTTATGGGCTAATTCACATGATGAATATTTTAACTCTTGAGAGCGTAAAAATGAAACCAAATGGACCCGCAAGGGTCCATTTGGTTTCATTTTTACGCTCTCAAAGAGCAGTTACATCTGGTTAACCAACTTTCAACCACTGGCGGTCCCCGGCCCACTGATGAAAACCACTGATATTACCTTTCATTTGGTGGGCAGGATGCACTTTTGGGTGGGCACTGCCCACCCCTGCCTCCCTCTAGATCCGGCCCTGATGTGCTGTGTTGTGTAATGCTGAGAAGCATTGTGATGCATAGGTGCGCATCGGCACTGTGCCCTCACAATTCAATTTCATCTACCATTCTCCAGGTTAGGATTTGATTGGATTATACGTTTCATCGCGATGCGTCCACTTCACTTAATCAGTCATTGACAAGCAGCCAGATAAACTGAACAACATATTTTACTCAGAAACTGCTGCGTGTATTGTAATCCTTGGAATAATTGAAAGATCACAACGTTATTGTTCACCCGGGGTCCGGAAAAAAAAGTACTCATAGTGTACGTCTCAGCACCAGCTAATACGGGTTTGACCACATTTCCACATGTTAAATCTTTACGGTTTCATGTTAATTATACCTTCACGGCATTGATTTAATTAAAGACGGACAATCCAAAACGTGAAAACGGTGTAGTAGTACCCTTGAATACTATTACATACTAGAAACTATGCAAAGCATTCGTAGAATGGGCTCCCACGTGTGACATAATTGGTTTACTACTGTATGACGTGCCTGAAAAACTATGTAGTATTTTGCATAAAAATTGAGCAGGATTATCTCTAGAATGAGCCTTTAACATTGAGCACCAGCTGTGAGAGAGCTTTGTTCCTCTGTTCTGCCCTCACCACTTAGAGAAAGTGTGTGTGTGTGAGAGAGAGAGTGTGAGTGTGTGTGGGTGATGGGTGCAGTGTTTGAAGCCGGCTAACCTTGAGCAGACTGGCCCAGGCGACGCCATCTGGGGCAGAATGTAGACCAGCAGCACTCTCTACCCAACAAAAGCCTCTCCAGGACGGCTGAAGTACTAGTAGAAGAAGGAGAAATTGTATTGTATCATCTATTCTTTAAGGTCACCTCTCTTGAAATCTGCCCTTTTACGATAGATTGCTTAGAGAGGTTACCAACGATGCTGTCTCAGGAAATGTTAATCGGGACACCGGTGACTCTGGGATGCTGGTGTAATTGAAATGACTATGCTGTTTTGTTTTCCTTTTTGTTTTGTTTTTTTCTCCCCTCTGTCCCAGGGCCGGATCTAGAGGGAGGGGGGCAGGGGTGGGCAGGCAGAGCCCACACAAAACGTGCATCCTGCCCACCCAATGAAAGATAATATCAGTGGTTTTCAAACAGTGGTCTAGGGGACCACCGGAGATAGTTCCAGGTGGTCCCCAGCTAAATGGAGGAAAGTTGGTTAACGAGATGTAACTCTTTGAGAGCGTAAAAATGAAACCAAATGGACCCTTGCGGGTCCATTTGGTTTCATTTTTACACTCTCAAGACTGTTTTTTTCCCCCCCAATCCAGCCTGGTATTGTGGACAAAAGCAAAATAAATCTTTAGTTTTGGGGTTTGTGGGGCTCAAGGTGAGCCATGGTGGTCCATGGCTCAAATGCCGAATAAATAGTGGGCCCTGGTGTCAAAAAGGTTGAAAACCACTGCTTCATTCTGAAAAACCTTGGAGTTGCCCACCCTGCCATTCCTCCAGCCCACCCTAGTAGGGCTGGCTAAATCCGGCCCTCCCCTGCCCCATTGTTTTGTAATGTAACTTCTCAACGTAAAGGTGAGAAGCCTCTCTTGGTTAAAGTGTGATTCCCTGCAGATCGGGTCTGTACTATAGAGCTCTGTCCAGGTGATGATGTGTGGCGGAGGTGTTGGTATCAAATCTTCAGTATAACGGAAACATAAACAAACATGTGATATTGCTCAAAGCATTCTGTGCCGTACTTGGATGAAATATTGGTTGAATGGCATTGGGCTTGATTCAGCTAATTAATACTTGGTTGTACAACAAATGACGAAATTAGCAGATCCACCAGCTTACAGTATGTAACATTGCAAGATTTAGTGAGCTTGTAGATCTGCCTTTTTTCCCTCTTTTTGGTGGACCATTTTCCTCTAGAAACGGAAAGCAAAACGAACTCGAAAAATAGGATCGCCATGAAGTGGTATAAACCATTCCTCTCTACAGTATACGGCTTTCAGCAGAACAAAAATCCGTCCCCAAATATTTGACTGTAGTCGTAATGGATTTGCCACTGACACTTTACAGCCAGCCATTTCTAGGATAGCTGAAGGACAAACCCCTCGAATGTGTTTTCAATATGTGACAAGTGCCGGTTTGAAGAAGGGGGAAAAAAAGGGACCACATTTCATAAATGCCAAAGTGTCCCTTTAACCTTTGAATGGGTCCATTACGGCGTGCGAGTGTAGAGATAGCGTTTGCCACACACACACGCCACCGGCCGTGATTTGTGTTGTCACCGGTGATGGTGGCGGTATGAAAAAAGGGATTCCAACCAGCCGAGTCTCCTCCAGAATGCATCGGTCCAGGTGCGATGCAGGCGGATGCCGGCGTAATGACTTCTCCCGCGTGTATACGCCCTGCTATCTGAATTATTCCAATGAACTGGGATGCGTTGCTGGCTTTGTGTCACCTTGATGAGCTGCACGTGTGTGTGTGTGTGTGTGCGTGTGTGTGTGTGTGTGTGTGTGTGCGTGTGTGTGTGTGTGTGTGTGTGTGTGTGTGTGTGTGTATGCGCGCACGTATGCATTATAGTCAAATGATGTTGGCCCCTGGCCATGTTTGATGTGTGCAGAATGAAATAAGAAGTAGGGTAGGGAACGAGGGAAGGAGACAGTTAAGGGAAAGGAGAGATGGATTTATGTGCGCTCGTGTGTGTGTGGGGGGGGGTGGTGAAGAGGGGTTGGGTGTGTGTGTGTTGGGGGGGGGGGGGGGGGGGACTGGATGTTTTCGGTCGTGTCTCTGAAAAACAGATACTGTACTGGATCCTCATTGGAAAGCATTCAATCATCGCCTCTTCCTCGTCCTGTCTCCTCCTCCTCCTCCTCCTCCTCCTCTGCCCCACTATCTCACACATACACTTATACTCTGCCCGCTGCCTATATAGTGTTCTTCACCCGGACAGAAAATCAATAGGAAGAGCTGTTTTGGGGGGGCTTAATTATGTGGATATTTTTTGTTTTTTCTTCTTTCTTTATGTAGTTTTTTTTTTTTTTTTTTTTTTTTTTTTTACTTTTTTTGACATTGCTCCTTGGCTTGGCCCCTCCCTCACTGTTTCACAGCTGAAGGCATTTTATCTCACAGAAGACAGGCCTGTTTTTTTCAGCCAGGGGAGGGGAGGGGGAGGGGAGGGGAGGGGAGGAGAGGAGAGGAGAGGAGAGAGAGGAGAGGAGAGGAGAGGAGAGGAGAGGAGAGGAGAGGAGAGGAGAGGAGAGGAGAGAGAGAGGGAGAAACATGGCGGAGGCGTGACACAGGGGAGGCGAGCGACCATGGGCAGATGTAACATTTCCAGGCAGGAGAAAATGAAGCCACCCCCCATACCATTTTCGGCCACAGAACTTTTATTAGGCAAGTAAAGCATCAATAATAACATCAGTTGTTGTTGAAGTTGCAACAGACACGCAGTATGCATAAAGCTAAAGGTCTGACTCAGAAAGTTTTCTGTTTTCAATGATGAAATGCTGGGTTAGTGGCGCCACAACCGTAGCTAGTTAGTAGCAGTAGTTGTGTTTCACATCATTTTATTAAATATAAGCACTTTAATTTGAAATATCTCGAGTTGTTTTGCCTGCCATCATGTTTGGTGGGGCAGATTGTGTATTTATGCCTATCCCTAGATCCGCCCCTGCGAGTGAGAGAGGAGAGGAACAGGGTTAGGAGACGAGAGGAGGGGATAGGAGAGGAGAGGAGGGTGTAGGAGAAGTGGAGAGGGATCAGTGTCGCGATGGGAGGAGTGAAAGAAAAGAGACGACAGGAGAGAGCTGAAGCAGAGAAGAATGCAAGAGAGTGAGACAAAGAATGAAGCAGAGACAGGTGACAGCCTGCTGTCTTCTCTTCACTTGGATAGACCATAGTAGCATGGATGTACAAGTACCAGCAGTATAGGGATATACTGTATATTATTAAGGCTGTCAGCATTAAAGGGGAACTCCACCCATTTTCAACATTTTAATATGTCATTAATATACCTTAGAGATGTTGTGTGATATGATTAAAAAGTTCCCCCAATTCTGTATTTCCTAAAAACGGACGTCTGAAAAAATCATTAACATGGTGAAATAAAGTGCATCTGATGACATCATCAAGACGTATTTCACCATGTTTGATAGTGAAATTATTTTTTTCACCATGTTTGATGGTTTCTTTCAGACACCCTTTTCCTGAGAGGGTACAAATGGAACCAAATGGACCCGCTAGGGTCCATTTGGTTCCATTTGTTTCCTCTCAGGAAAAATTTGAAAATGGGTGTAATTCGTCTTTAACTAGTTAATTGTGCGTTAACTCAGCCACGAGTTAACTCGATTAATTTATTTAGCGTGCGATTAACTTGCAGTAAAAAAAAGCCAAGTGGGACTAATTGTTAAACATCTCCGTTACTTAAGTTAATTAGGGCCCGAGCACTGCAACGCATGTGCGAAGCCCTATTGAAACCGTAAGGATTATTAGGGCCCGAGCACTGCAACGCATGTGCGAAGCCCTATTGAAACCGTGCTGGTTATTATTATTCTTTCTTAACCGAAATAAATCGCGTTTTTCGGCCGCATAACGTACACGAAAAGTTGCGAAAATTGGCACGCACGTTACTAGTGGCGAAAAATTTCGTATTTCAAAATTGTTAAAAGTGGGCGTGGCCTACTTGTGCAACAGCGCCCCCTAGAAAACTTCGTGCCTCAAGCCCCACCATACGGTTTGACGTACATCCACGAAAATCGGCACGCACCTGTATCATGTCGCAACTTAAAAAAAAGTCTGTTGGTGCCGCGTCCGAAACCGAACAGGAAGTCGGTTATTTCAAAATAAAGGCTGCGTTTTGGTGCAATTTAGGCCATTTCCCCATGTCGCATTTTGGCCAACTCGTCGGAGCAGGGGGGTCCGTTCGGAAAAAAAATCGCTCGGTAAGCAGAAAAGACGTTGACGATGAAAAGTTGTGCTAATCGTGAGTTTTCGTAAAACGGCGCCGCCGTGGCGGAGCGCCAAACTTCGCCGCCAAACAGGAAGTGGTACTTGCACCTGATTGGTCGATACTATTTTCTGTCATAACTCCTCAATGCTATGTCATAGAGACATATGGCTGGCATCATGGGACCCGGTAATGAGTCCCTGACGTCCTGATTGGTATCGACCAATCAGAAGAGGGGCCCCGCCCCCTGTACTTGCACCTGATTGGTCGATACTATTTTCTGCCATAACTCCTTAATGCTATGTCATAGAGACATATGGCTGGCATCATGGGACCCGGTAATGAGTCCCTGACGCGTCCCTGACGTTGATTGGTGTAACTTAGCCCCGCCCCCTCTTCTAATTGGTCGATACCATTTCCTGCCATAACTCCACAATGCTATGTCATAGAGACATATGGGTGACATCATTGGACTAGTAATGAGTCCCTGACGCGTCCCTGACGTTGATTGGTGTAACCTAGCCCCGCCCCCTCTTCTGATTGGTCGATACTATTTCCTGCCATAACTCCTCAATGCGATGTCATAGAGACATAATGGTGGTGTCATTGGACTATGTTTTGGCTCCTTGTGACTTAGCCGCATCCTCTTTTCTGATTGGCCGATATTTGCCCGAAACTTGCACGATCGAGGGCCCGTTAATCGCTGCTTGCAGCTTTAATTATTGTTTCTTCTTTCTTAACCGAAATAAGTCGCGTTTTTCGGCCGCATAACGTACACGAAAAGTTGCGAAACTTGGCACGCACGTAACTAGTGGCGAAAATTTTCGTATTTTAAAAATTTTTAAAGTGGGCGTGGCCTAATTGTGCAACAGCGCCCCCTAGAAAACTTCATGCCTCAAGCCCCACCATACAGTTTGACGTACATCCGCGAAAATCGGCACGCACCTGTATCATGTCGCAACTTAAAAAAAAGTCTCTTGGTGCCGCGTCCGAAACCGAACAGGAAGTCGGCTATTTCAAAATAAAGGCTGCGTTTTGGTGCAATTTAGGCCATTTCCACATGTCGCATTTTGGCCAACTCGTCGGAGCGGGGGGGGCGTTTGAAAAAATCACTTGGCAAGCAGAAAAGACGTTGACGATCAAAAGTTGTGCAAATCGTGAGTTTTCGTAAAACGGCGCCACCGTGGCGGAGCGCCAAACTTCGCCGCCAAACAGGAAGTGGTACTTGCACCTGATTGGTCGATACTATTTCCTGCCATAACTCCTCAATGCTATGTCATAGAGACATATGGCTGGCATCATGGGACCCGGTAATGAATCCCTGACGTTCTGATTGGTATCGACCAATCAGAAGAGGGGCCCCGCCCCCTGTACTTGCACCTGATTGGTCGATACTATTTTCTGCCATAACTCCTCAATGCTATGTCATAGAGACATATGGGTGGCAGCATTGGACTGGCTAATGAGTCCCTGATGTGTCCCAGACGTTGATTGGTGTAACCTAGCCCCGCCCCCTCCTCTGATTGGTCGATACTATTTTCTGCCATAACTCCACAATGCTATGTCATAGAGACATATGGGTGATAGCAATGAACTCGGTAAGGAGTCCTTGACGCGTCCCTGACGTTGATTGGTGTAACTTAGCCCCGCCCCCTCCTCTGATTGGTCGATACTATTTCCTGCCATAACTCCTCAATGCTATGTCATAGAGACATAATGGTGGTATCATTGGACTGTGTTTTGGCTCCTTGTGACTTAGCCGCGTCCCCTTTTCTGATTGGCCGATATTTGCCCGAAACTTGCACGATCGAGGGCCCGTTAATCGCTGCTTGCAGCTTTAATTTAAAATAAATCTACACAAATATAGAAGAACTTTTTTTGTAGTTTTGCAAATGTAATGATTCCTGAAAACTCTAGTCTTTTGCTTCAATGTTTTTAAATTATATGTTATTATTATTATTATATTCCTTATTTTATTCCTTGGTCACCCTCCCCCTAGGCTTATTAATTAAACTCTTTATGTTCTGAACTTCTCCTAATTACGTGTGTTAACGGGAAATAGTTCAACACCTCTCGTAATTATCCATCAAGTGATTATTCATTTGTACAAACCCCCACTGATCACTGCTCCGTCCTCGATGCAAATTAATCCTCTGATGAGCAGAAATTGCGCCAAGTTCACATAAAATATCTATATTCATTCCTTTTCATCACTTTATGTTATTTCTTTTTCTCTCTCTCTCTTTCTCTCTCTCTCTTTTTCAGAAGTTCAGCCATTTTTAATTTCGCAGATTTTTTTTCCCTGTGTTTTTTTGGGGGGGAAAGTTCTTATAGAATAGGAAATTCCCACAATGTTGGACAAGAAAAACGTTACCTAACTCTCATCCCTCCCCTGGCTTTAACGGCTAATTAGCTTGATAGGCTTTGCCTTTCATGTCAATCCCGTTGCCATGGAGACTTGTGAAGGAGCCTCCGGTGGTTTATAAGACAGTGTTTCATGTCAAGGACGGACCCCAACATTTTTCCGTAATATTAGGGAAAAAAAATATTTCTTGCCAAGGATATCTCGGTTTGTGTTGTTGTTAAAATGTTTGCAAAAGAAAAAAAAAATATTGTTGTTATACTTTTGTCGTTGACATGTGACACAAATCTTTTATATTCTTTCAGAGGAAGTTTTAAGTCAAATCATTGATATTTTCAGATCGGGGGGCCAGCAGCAAGTTTTGATAGAATTCTGGGGGTCCTTGACGTGAAAATGTTTTTCAGAAAACGGTCGTGATTTTGGAAGATGTATTGAATGGCAGCAAAATGTTTATTTGAAAGAGACTATATAGGCTACACAGTATACATCCGTGGTTTTCAACCAGTGGTCCGGGGACCACCAGTGGTCCCTGAGAGGATTCGGGTTGTCCCCAGCTAAATGATGGACAGGTAACCAAATGGACTCTTATAGATCTCTAAATCTTCATATTCATAAAATGAAACCAAATGGACCCTTACAGGTCCATTTGGTTCCATTTTACTCTCCGAAGAGTTAAATTATATTTAAACATCTGAATTACTTAATTTTCAAGAATGTACACATTTAGAAAATGAAGAAGAGTTGATATTTTGACCAACGTTTTGCCAGTTATCTCTCCTATATTGTGGACACAAAGTTCCAATCCCAACTCAATTGTGGTCCGTGGCTAAAATGCAGAATATATAGTGGGCCCTGGTATGAAAAGGGTTGGAAACCTTGATTTTCCTGAACCTCCTCAATGATCCCTAGTAGGGGGTGTCCTCGGACCCCACTTTCAGAACCGTGTACTGCTCTATAGGGATGGCGTTTTTCCTTTTCTCTTCTTCCTTCCTTTTTCTTCCCTCTTCTGGAGGGGTCATAAATTACCATGTGCGTGACCCGTGTTGACACCCAGAGGTTGGCTAATGGGCCGTCCGCTAGTTCTTCATCAATCTATCTGTTCCTCTGTCACTCTTAATTGAGTTTGACTGGGCCCCGGCATACTTTATTGGCTTATGAGTTGAGAACAATATGCCCTTCTGTGTCTGGGCAACGAGTGAGAGATGGAGTTCACGCTCCTGTGTCTTTTCCCATTTACTCCGCGCTCCGCACTCATATGGCGCCCGCCGCGCCCCGCTACCGGAGCAATGACACCCCCGGCTGCCACAGGGGTGGATGTAACATTTCCCATTTGGGGAGGCAGGAGAAAATAGTAGGGGGAACCCATAGCATTTTCGGTTACAGGACTTTTATTAGTCAAGTAAAGCATCAATAATAACATCAGTTGTTATTGAAGTTGCAACAGACACGCAGCATGCATAAAGCTAAAGGTCTGACTCAGAGAGTTTTCTGTTTTCAATGATGAAATGCTGTTGGTTTAGTGGTGACACAACTGTTAGTTAGTAGCAGTATAATAGTGTTTCAAATACGTTTAAATATAAGCACTGAAATATCTTGGGTTGTTTTGCATGCCATCATGTTTGGTGGGGCAGTCTGGGCATTTTTGGGGGGCATTGCCCCCCCCCACCCCTATGCCTATGCGTAGATCCGCCCCTGGGCTGCCATGACCTCATTCTGAGCTCACCGTGTGAGACACTGTGCCAAAGTAGAAGCACCGATTCCACAGCGTGGAAACACTGTGTGTATATTACAGTGTGTATTCAAAATTTGACTTGAGTGAAAGTTCAGTACAGTATATATATACATTGCCAAAAATCATTTTGTTAAAAATGTGTCAAACAATGGATGTAACATTTCCCAATTGGTGGGCAGGAGAAAATGATATGGGGGTGGCTTTGTTCGCGTCACGGGCGATGAAGCCGCACCCATGCCATTTTTGGTTACAGGACTTTTACTAGTCAAGTAAGCATCAATAATAACATCAGTTGTTGTTGAAGTTGCAACAGACACGCAGCATGTATAAAGCTAAAGGTCTGACTCAGAGAGTTTTATGTTTTCAATGATGAAATGCTGTTGGTTTAGTGGTGACACAGCTTTAGTTAGTCAGTAGCAGTAGTAGTGTTTCAAAACATTTAAATTATAAGCAGTTTAATTTGAAATATCTTGGGTTGTTTTGCATGCCATCGTGTTTGGTGCCCGCCCCCCTTATTCCCATGCCTAGAGCCGCCTCTGCCTCACAGAATGAAAGGCAAGAGCTAAACCACGTACAGCAACATGAGAGTTTACTGCCTGACAGCAAAGAAATGTACTTGGTACCACATTCCTTTTTTCCCATTTGCTGTGGTGTGGTGCTCATGTGGTGACCTGTTAGCGAAGCCCTCGCACCCCGACCATGACCCCCCTGTGAGCCCATCATGTGTAACCATGGCGATGAGGCCTGGTGACGTGCTCTTTCATCTTCTTCTTTCTCATTCAGATGGAGTGCGAAATGAGAACACCTGCGCTGTTTCATGTAAAAAATCCTGTATTCAATAATGATTAATAGTAAAACAATATCATAAAAAAATGAAAAATGATACTATTGGCACTCAATTTGGATGTTGGAGTGCTTCAAGCTTAGTCTCAAGTTTACAGAGTACCACACACACGCACGCACGTGCGCTGCGCGCACGCACACACACACACACACACACACACACACACACACACACACACACACACACACACACACACACACACACACACACACACACACACACACACACACACACATACATACACACACATTCAAAAAACATCTCGCAGTTATAAAGCAAAGATCAGTTTTATTATTGTTCATTGATTCTGTGAATAATTCCGACTCCGCGCTCTCCTCACATTCACTTTGCTTCTAACTTATCTATATTGACAGGGCTTATTGAAAAGGACGACTGCATTCAGAGTTAATCATTACGGTCAATATAAAAGAGATGACCTAATATTGAATAACACAGTAATATACTTCATGCAAATAGCAATCAACCTTAATGCTGATGCCTAATGGACGTAATGCATTCTCAATCTGTCCTGGACAGATACCAAAGCCTTACCAAAAACGTGTTCTTCTTTTTTTTTTGCTTGGACTTGCAAAAAAAGCCAACTGTGTAATATAGATAAACGTGTTTGTTTATTTATATTTTCTTCACATACACGCTAACAAACTATTCATCCTCTGATAAACGTATTTACAGCCAAGTAAACCGTATTTGTAATCCTCTTCATCCCGGGTCCCACAAGGACTGGATAAATATCTCAAAATGGGGGTATTTCTCTTTCATTGTGTGTTTTTTCTTTTTTTTATTATTCTGCCAGAGAGCAAAAAATAAATAAATAAATAAATAAAGGATGAGGAAAAAGAGGAAGAAAAAAATAAGAGAGTGGGCACAATATTGCACAAGAGCCATGGGGATAGAGAGAGAGAGGGAGAGGGAGAGGGAGAGGGAGAGAGTGCCTAAGAAGAAGAATTACACATTGAAAGGGAAGAGAGGAGAGAGAGAGAGAGAGATAGCAAAAAAAGGAGAGGGACAGAAAGAGAGCAGATTGGAGTCTCTCTCTCTCTCTCTCTCTCTCTCTCTCTCTCTCTCTCTCTCTCTCTCTCTCTCTCTCTCTCTCTCTCTCTCTCTCTCTCTCTCTCTCCCTCCCTCTCCATGGCTCTCTGGACCAGGCTAAAGCAGCTAATGGTCTCGCCCAGACGCGCCTAGTGGTTATTGAGCTGGGACTGACTGCAGTCCCTTAGCAAACAGGCAAACAGGCCGCGCTAAGAAGCTCGCTGGCCAGCTGGAAACATGATATCATCTGGCTAGTGGCACTACAACACAGACACACACACACACAGACACAGACAGACAGACAGGCAGGCAGGGTGGTAGTAGAACACAGCCCTCACCTGTGACAGACACCCTGACGGACTGGTCTGTGGGGGATATACTGTATGCGGGGGTGATTTGTGTCGGGGCTGACCATAGAGTAATAAAATAATAGAGAACGGACTCGAGCGACAGCACCGCCCCCTTGCCGTTCATTTCAATACAAGTTGCTCATTGGCGCTTTGAAGCACCCGGAAGACCGCCGGAAGTGCGCCTATTTCCGCATTTGGGCACCAAAATTTGGTGCCCAAATGCGGAAGTATTTCTCCATGAACGCGCCCGAAGCAAGGGATTATGGGAACCATGAACGAGCGCCGTCGAGAACGAGCAAAGGAAAAAAAACATCAAAAAGCATCAAAAAACAAGCTTGTGGGTTTGCATTGAGCTTATTATCTGTCATATAATACATCCGTTATGTTTTGAGAGGTAGTATATGACGTGAGGACCGCTGGTTTATTCAGAAAACAACTTAAAAACAAACTGCCCTGTCCGCGTGCACAAAGCAAACGAGCGTGCGTGCTCTCGGGGCGCTAGTGCATGAATTCCACCCGCCTGCAGTACCAAACTTGGCCACCAGCGAGGCTGCTTCAAGCCTGGAGTCGCTGTCTGCCGTGTGTGGGGCTGACAGGCTAGGCAAAGTGTAGTTATTGTTACACAAGGACCACCATGGTCTGTGCAAACAGGGGCGTTTTTGCCATTAGAGCAGGAGGGGGGGGGGGGGGGGGGTGGGGGGGGGGGGGGGGGGGAGGGGGGGGGGGGGGGGGGGGGGGGGACCACGGGGCGACACCAGACATGCTTTAAAAGGATCCCCGGCTAATAAGCCTCATATGGATAAATACATTATACTTGTCCTCTATAACTAGAATTGAACATTTAAAACACAGGCTAATCTTTAGTTTAAAAATAGTTCATATTTTTATCCCTTGGGGGGCGCCATTTTACTGTGCCTGTCATAGGTAACAAGGTCACAGGAGAATTTCCCTGGAGCCTCACTTTACCATTTGGTAAAGGGGGGTTCCAGGGAAAATCTTGACTGGGGCTCCAAATTGCTTAGAAACGCCACTGTGTGCAAATATACCGTTGCTGAACGACACACTCACACCCAACTGAGTTCAACTGTTCGCGCTGAAAAAATACCTATTCAAAGATTCGGGCCACATTTCCGTGATTTTTCAAAAAATTGCAGATCTACAAGCTCCAGCTCCAAGAGCTCAAGCTCTGCTGTTTTTCAATATTAAAGAGTTTTTCCGTCAACTTGATGATACACACGAAAAGTAGCACTTTTGCACATGTAAGGTTTCCCTCAACAATGTACATTGTACATACTGTACTGTACAGTATGTGACAGTCGTGAACTTTAGTGTGTTGTCATGACAAATCCGGACTTGATCGTCACAGGAGAAGTGCTATACGCGTAGTGACGCGTTGCATTATTGTGATCCTTGTGATTCATTTTTGCAATGTCTCTACTTGCCGGATTTCCGAGCAGGGGCGGATATAACATTTCCCAATTGTGGGGGCAGGA
>CM076983.1:13913829-14141329 GCA_039105355.1 Benthosema pterotum | reverse complement strand
GGCATTCGAAGCCGATTATAGTTTCCACCCAGGGACTTGGCTGCGGATAGCAGTATCCAGCGCGTTGTATAGGTTACATCTGTGCGTGGAGCCAGCCAGTGGCTTAAAGGAAGCCTGGAGTATACACCCTGCGTGCCAAGCTCTCTGCTGCAAGCTAACATGTTCCCCTACGACGCCAAGGGATCGCTCCACACTGCGCCCACGCATGATGTGTCAGCAACACTAATCCTGTCACAACCTCGCCTTCCAAAAAAAACCCTGCTGCCTCATTTACAGATCCTCTCATTTCCTTTCTACGTTTTCTTTCTTTCTATCTCTCCCTCTCTCTCTCTCTCTCTCTCTCTCTCTCTCTCTCTCTCTCTCTCTCTCTCTCTCATACAGGTCTTGTTAGTGTGTTGAGCCTCCCACCGCCCCCACCTCCTGTTATCTGCCCGCCTATACCATCTTCAACCCCACCCTTCTATATGTTACATGTACAGTACATGCCAAATACCCCTCCCACCCCCCACCCACCAGCGAGTTCCTGTTTCCGTTGTACTCGCTCTGCGGGGTTGTTGATCCTCGTTCGGGAGGGATACAGGGGCGGATCTAGGCATGGGCAATTGGGCATGGGGGCAATGCCCCTCTAAATGCCCAGTCTGGCCCACCAAACATGATGGCATGCAAACAACTGATGGTATTATTGATGCTTTACTTGACTAATTAAAGTCCTGTAACTGAAAATAGTACGGGTGCGACTGCCCCTCCAATTGGGAAAAGTTACATCCGCCCCTGATGGGACACTGTCCGAACGAATCGCATACGCTACGGTGCCGCCGCCGTTTTGCAGCACATCTAGGACACGCGATGAAAACAAAAAAAAATGTAATAAAACTAGGAAAAGAAAGACACCCAACCCCCCACTCTGTGTGTCTGAACGCGACAGAGCCGAGCTTATCATCCCCTCCGCTGTGACAGGGGGGAGGGGGGGGGGGGGCAGGAGGAGGAGAGGAAGATATCCACTCTGCTGTAAAACGTATATATACCCACCGCGGGGCCACCGAGTGCATATCAGTCAGAGAGCGAGGCCCTCGTATATTATTGCGTCTGCTGCTTCAAATGTCACTTGTGGGGGTGTGTGTGTGTGCGATGCATGTACTGTATGTGCCTGTGCGCGTGTGTGTGCTGCGCGCGATTGAGTGCATGTAACGTTGCGCGTCTCCACATGTGTGTTGTCCACGTGTCTATGTGCTCCCTTAAAGCTTGAGCGAGTAGCTGTAGGGTGAATTAACGGTTCCAGTGACCTTATGTTCGCCACACACACACGCACACGCACACACACAACACACACACACACACACACACACATACACACACACACACACACACACACACACACACACACACACACACAGCAGAGGAGACGGAGACGCTTCATTAGCCTTAGCCCACAGGAAGCTGCCATTTTCACATGCTAGACTATAGAAAAGCAACACAGCATGTCCAATATCTCCTCCTGCGCCATTTCTCACTGTATAATCTTCATCCGCAGTAATTGATGCTGATTTTGACCACAGATGGCTCTGGATTTGAGACCTTTTGTCCTTGCTATTTCCGGCCTTTATAGGGGAACTCCACCCATTTTCAACATTTTAATATATCATTAATATACCTTAGAGGTGCTGGGCGGACATGATAAAAGAGTTCTGTGTTCCTAAGAAATGGAGGTCTGAAGAAAACCACTAACATGGTGAAAGACATCTTGATGACATCATCAAGATGTATTTCACCATGTTAATGATTTTTCTTTTAGACGCCTTTTTCCTGAGAGGGTACAAATAGGAACCAAATGGACCCTAGCGGGTCCATTTGGTTCCATTTGTACCCTCTCAGGAAATTTTTGAAAATGGGTGGAATTCCCCTTTAAGTTTTTCCTGATTTTTCTCTTGCAATGCGGCAGTGTCAGACGTAAAACTGTGCAATAAGATGACGCCATGCAGCATGACAAATGCATATCTCACTCATCACCGAGACAGCGGGCATTAAAACGCTTTTACAGGCACTGCGTGTATGATTCGAACTCCCACGGTCTCCACAATGTTGGGCAGGAAACATCAACGGTGCGTCACCCGAGCGCGTGTGCAGCGCAAGTGCGAGTTACGCCATCGGTTTCGTGGTCGTCGAGTCGTCGCCTGTCGCGTCTCAAACTACTCCGATTGGCTTTGGGTGATAGAGACGCAATTATGACGTAATTATGGGACCTTATTATGTCATGAGTATTACATCTTGAAGTGTCTTTTTGTTTGTTTTTGGGTCGCTCGCTCCGCTCACGCACAAGTAGGCTATGGCCTACTTGGCCATGGCCTGCTAGTTAGTAGCAGTAGTAGTGTTTCAAATCATTTTAAATATACGGTAAGCACATTAATTTGAAACACTGCATCTTTGAAATTTGTGTTGTGTGCAAGCCATCATGTTTGGTGGGGCATTTAGGGGGGCATTGTCCCCCCCATGCCCATGCCTAGATCGCCCCTGGCCCCAGGGAAGAACACATTGTCTCCCCCCACATAGGGGAAGCACAGCGTTGGACAAACACACGCATTTTAGAACCCAGCCTGCGCTTGCTTGCGGTCGGTAACTGATAACCCGGGGCGGCCGGCCGGCGTTAATTATTGCAGTAAACACAGATGTACGCCAGCACCTTATCTAACCCAGCGCGGCCCCCGATGTGATTGATGACTGAATGGGGTGATTATCGGAGGGGGCATTGATCACGGCAGACAGGATCGATGGGAAAGTGCTGGCATTGATCGTTGCGGTGGACGTTGATGAGGTGCAGCCGGGTCCTGGGCTGTCAGTGTTTGGACCGCGGGAACAGGAAGTGCAACGCACCGGCGGCTCACCAGAGGGTGAACCCGAAGGGGGGTGCGAGGGTCACCCGGGGGGAGGGGTTCGCTTTAAGTTTGCTTAAAGTTCACAAGTTCTGTTTTTCCTCAGTTCGTATTGATTGAACGCTGTCTTGGTGTGTGTGTGTGTGTGTGTGTGTGTGTGTGTGTGTGTGTGTGTGTGTGTGTGTGTGTGTGTGTGTGTGTGTGTGTGTGTGTGTGTGTGTGTGGTGTGTGTGTGTGTGTGTGTGTGTGTGTGTGTGTGTGTGTGTGCGTGCGTGCGTGCGTGCGTGCGTGCGTGCGTGCGTGCGTGCGTGCGTGCGTGCGTGCGTGCGTGCGTGCGTGCGTGCGTGCGTGCGTGCGTGCGTGCGTGCGTGCGTGCGTGCGTGCGTGCGTGCGTGTTTTACTGCTTGTCAAATCCATCATTACTAGGGTTGCTAACTGCATGTAATATCAGACTTTACAGTCATTACATGGTGAAGCTTGTGGATCATACAACATAACAAACAGATGAAATTATGGTTATATAACGCTTCTATTTTTGACTTTCAAATACACACGGCGCCAGTGCCACATCTAATTCTTCTAATTCATTTTTCTGTGTCTGCTTTCCTCCTCTCGCCTATTTCATATACTCATACTGTCCACACAATCTCATTTCACATAAGCTCGCTTCACCAGGCTTTGTCTCTATACGAAAACCTCTCTGTGAGCCGTTGTGTTGAGAATGGTATCGCCACGTCAGGTTGTATTATTGTTTTGTAGTCAACAGCCAGGAAGACTCATGGCGGAAGTAAGAATTCTGCCTTTCATAACTAATACCGACCGATTCGCATTGTAGCCATTCTGCCTGCTGGCGACAGATCTTTGACTATACAAATCTTTGACTACAATGGTAAAATGGTAAAATGTTGGTCAAAATATCAGTTCTTCTACATTTTCTAAATGTGTAGATTCTTGAAAATTAGGTAATTCAGATGGTTAAAAATAATTTAACTCTTGAGAGCGTAAAATGAAACCAAACGGACCCAAAAGGGTCCGTTTACAATCTCAAGAGTGTTGGGACATCTCAAGAGTTACAATCTCAAGAGTTACAGATCTAAAAGGGTCCATTTGTTACCAATGGTCCTTTCTAGCATCGAAGGAGGACTCTATCATAGGAGGAAAAATGGTGAAAAACAATTAAGGGTTTTATACCTGGAGCCTGTCAACCAATTTCACCCCAACTAATTTTGGCGGTAGGGGGGTCTGGAAAAGAGCTAAATATAGTGACAAATGCGCCAAGTTGACAACACTGCTACAATGTGACGTAGCCGTATATCTCACCCAGCCCCCGACCAGATAACAAACCCCTGAAAAAGAATGGGTGCCCAATGCCCATGCAGGTTACATTTCATATAACTTAAGGGACAGATCCAATGACAGCTCTTCATCGCAAACAGCGGCGATGATACCGCCGCGGGAGTGTCTTCACTGAAGTGTTGGGACACCACGCCATCGACTGCAGAGAAAGGCAATTGTTGCCTCTGAAAAGTAAATGTGTAGCACGTCTGCTTTGTCAAAAAATTGGAATGTCTACTCTGCGCTGGAGCAGATCGTTTTAACGCCTCGCAGAATAAGAGCAGACAAGAGCGAGAGTGAGAAGAGTGTGCACACAAACCGAATGGCCAATTGCATGCTTTTTTTTTGCTTTTTTTTCTCCTCAGCAGACAAATGTTGGCATGTCTGGTTTCCAGGAGACTGGAGACTAGATTTGAGCTGGCAGGTAAGGCGGTTTGTAGCCCACTCTTGTCTCATAAAATACTGTCACTCCGCACAGTCTGCCTACAAATTGTTATGCGTCTGCATGCAAGTGTGTGTGTGTGTGTGTGTGTGTGTGTGTGTGTGTGTGTTGTGTGTGTTGTGTGTGTGTGTGTGTGTGTGTGTGTGTGTGTGTGTGTGTCAAGCCTCAGAATGGCTCTGTGCTGTGTATTCCACATGGCAGAATGGCTCCTAATGGAAAGTGGCACTGGCAGGAACACGCACACACCAAACCGATCTCACTCATGTACACAGGGCGCCAGTGGCTCAGGGGTAGAGTGACCGGCAAAGTGGCCGTTTGGGAAACGTGAAGTTCCCAGTAGTCTTGGGCAATATACCGGTATTACAGTTTATTGCGATATTGGAAATCAATACCGAGTAATATCGTTGATCTATAAAAAATATTGAATACCGAATATCGTCAAATACCGACATTATACTGGATTCTATTAAAATATGAGCAATGAGACTTTAAATTGTAACTATATTAACAATTATCATGTTACACACATGCCTAAAATAGCCCTTATTTGGGCTAGGCTTTTTGGAAACAATGTATTTCCAACTCAGTTTTTCCCTATTTAGGCTGCTTGAACAGCAGACCTCAGTTTCTGAGCCCTCAATGTCACAATTCTGAGAACTAGGTGACTGGTGGAACGTGTCCGACTCTGATTGCACGCCATTGCCATCTAGTTTTCAATACTGGTCATATTGAATATCGAGCTAATTAACACGTTATCAATACCTATATTAAAAAAATCAATACCACCCAAGACTAGTTCCCAGTTCGATTCCGATTCTCCCCCAAGGTTAGTGTGAAAGTGTCCTGCTTGAGTAGTAAGGCGCTGAACCCATAATTGCTCCTGATGTGCAGGTTGGTATATTGCCAACCTCCGCCATCTGTGTGTGAAAGGGCGAATGCAATGCACAGTCTATGTAAAGTGCTTTGGTTAAAAAAAAAAAAAAAAAAAACGCTAAATGCACCATTTACAGGGAAAGACGGTTACAGGACTTTGTAGACACTTGCACATAGACAAACCTACCATGACACACCCCACCTGTTTCACACACACATTATTCCAAAAGAACAGAATCGGAACCATCGGTCTTGCAACGATTATTTAGGTCGGAGACTCTCTGTTCATCCCTCCATGCTAAAAGAGCAACAAAAGTCATTAATTGCATCTCCCTTGAGACATTGATTGCGGAAACGAGCAGCACGAGCACAAGTAAAGAGATCTGTTGCAACATGAAGGCACAGAAACGAATGCTAGCCCCCGCGGTTCATGTCTCTTTGTTCTGACAACCGGGGCCATAAGGCCACCTCTCTATTTCGGTCGCAGCGAGATCATCATCAGAGTCCGGATCAGATCGTGAAGGGAAATCCAGAAGATAATCGTTTGGATTGTATTTCAGCTCGACTTAAGGAATCAGTCAACCGTGCTTTTCTATAGTCATGCTCATGCTCAACATATTTACTGCGCAGTGTGCACAGATGTGACTATAGGATGATTCAAGACCAACGGGCTGTAAAATGTTCTTCTTTTACATCCACACAACGCCCAAACACACACACAACCAACGCTGCTGCATAAACCCATTCCAACTCCCTAACCCTGGTTAGCTTCACTCTAAAACGGTTGGTTAAAAATAACAACCCAATTTGGGTAAATATTTAACTCTACGCTGGTTAACTATTGGACAGAACACATGCTGGGTTAGTAATTTAACCCAACAAATTGGGTGATCCATTTAACCCAACCATTGGGTTATCTACATTAGATGTATATTAGTTATTTAACCCAATAAAGGGTTAAAATTGACAGAGGTACTGCACAGAGCTTATGGGAGCAGAAACTTGAAATCGGGGGCCGACACATTGTCCAGCCAAAACGTATTAACTCCTTAACTGATCAGGCAAAAAGCTAGTCTTGTTCCCATTGGGCTCAATAGTAACAAAATGATTTATAGAAAATCCTCTGTTATGAATTTGTGCAAACCAATGGTATCCAAAGACAGCTTGAGGTGTCCACTTTAAGGGAAAAAATAGCCCAACTCGATAATATGTTTTCTTTTTTTTATATAAATTGTACAAAAGGGCCCTGTTGTTCACACTGGCGTTTCCTCCAGGACTAGTTATGAAATAATCAGTTTTAAAGTTTTATCTTTCATATAACTTTTTTCTGCTTCAAGTAGATGCCTATACCATTTTAAAGATCAGGTGGTTGGCTACAATTAAAAAAAAAAAAAAAGACAAACTTTCTGACATGTGCCAGTGTGGAGATGGCGCCATCTAAAGGTAGCATGCAAAAAGTACAACACGCGTTTTTGCGTGGGAAACAGGGGACAGAATATTACATCACGCTTTTTCGCGTGGGAAAACGGTCCAGCCAAAACGTATTAAGAGTCAAACCTCACGGCGATCGTTTCGCTCTCTCGAATGCCCACACTAATGTGCACAAACCACTGCAGCTTCTTGCACCACTTCCACCGCAGAACCAACCAGCCCCCGTTATCGCCACTTCCACTCGACTCCTTCACTTTGTCATGAATATGGCGCGGGCCGCGCTGACCGTTAAACTGTCCCCAATTGTCTAGTTAGAGGCATCTGGACAGGAGCCAAAGAGCCGATCGCATTGCCCTTTTATCTTTCCACGGCTTTCAAATGGAGTGGAGACATTCAATTTAAACGTGTAAGGGCAGACTGAGGCGAGGCTTGTGCGTACGTACGGTGTACCACACAACGGTAAGGGGGAATCAAAGAGCTTTAATTACCCCCCATCGCAATGAGAGATACAGACAGTGATAGAAGGAAGGATTGTGCCGGAGAAAAAGAGAGGGCTAAATGACGGGAGGAAAGCAATTAAGCAAGAAAGGTGGAGTGCACTGCAAGGAAAAAGAGCGATTTAAAGAGGGGGAAGATGGCGATGGTGGAAGAGATTGGAGAAAGAGAGAGAGAGATTGGCATTATCTGCCATAATATTGGCTGAGCTGACTAATGCCGTTCCTTTATGCTGGCTGAAGGGCCCTCAAGGTTTTAAAATCGCTCCCTGGCTTTCATTATCTGCCGCAGGATTGGATTATGGAGTCCTGCTGAGGTGTGCCATCAAGTTAGTAGCACGGCGCTAATAATCTGCCTTGATTCGCTCGTCTCCCTTCGAAGATCAGCAGGCAGGCAGGGAAAAAAAACGTCAGCGTTTGCAGACGTTAATAACTTGTTGTTAATCGTGGTAACGACACCGAGGGTCACTGTATAAGCACGGGGAGGACGTGTAAGCAGTAAGCACCTGCAACAAATTACCCTGACCGTATACAGCCCTTATAGCGCATATGCATTGTTCCCAGGCACGTATGCCGTACATAAGTAGACAGCTAGCGCAGAAAATAGATTGCATACTGTATGCAGTATTGATACACCCGCATAAATCCATCCATCCATCCATCCATCCATGCAACATGTCTCGGTCTATGTACATTTGTAATCCACTGTAGTCTGTGCAACATGGCCACTTCAAATTTGAAACGTGGTGTTCCGTACAGGGCCGTATCTACAGTAGAGGGGGGCAAACGTGGTCTGGTAACTCTTTGAGAGCGTAAAAATGAAATCAAATGGACCCTTGCGGGTCCATTACACTCACAAGAGTTAAAATATTTATCATGTGAATTAGCCCCAAGTCTACAGAGAATGTCGAAGATTAATCGTCATTTTGATCTGTATGTTTTTGTTTCCCCAAATCCAGCATGGACATTGTGGGCACAAGCAAAAATAAATCTTTAGTTTACTTAGGGGTCTGTGGGGACTGAAATGTCCCCAAATGGTGGTCCTCTGTCACATGGCTTAAATTCTGAATAAATGGTGGGCCCTGGCATGATCAAAAAGGCTGAAAACCTCTGTAGTAGATTAGAGTACTACTCTACATACAGTAGACAGTGTAGGAGTACAGATCAGGAGGTTAGAGAGAGAGAGAGCATAATCCCTTCCCATGCAAACAAGTTGGTTAACCAGATGTAACTCTCTGAGAGCATAAAAATGAAACCAAATGGACCCGCCAGGGTCCATTTGGTCCACATATTTATCATGTGAATTAGCCCCAACTCTACACAACTAGAGAATGTAGAAGATTAATGGTCATGTTGATCTGTTTGTTTGTTTTGTTTCCGCAAATCCAGCCTGGACATTGTGGGCAATGTCCTCAAATGGTGGTCCTCCGTGGCTCGAATTCTGAATAAATGGCGGGCCAAAATGGGATGATCAAAAAGGTTGAAAACCACTGTAGTAGATTAGTACTATATACTCTACATTAGTACTATACTCTACATAGACAGTGCATGAGTACAGATCAGGAGGTTGGACTTGTTATAAAACACGATGGATGGATGGATGGATGGATGGATGGATGGATGGATGGATGGATGGATGGATGGATGGAGAGAGAGAGAGAGAGAGAGAGAGAGAGAGAGAGAGGGAGGGAGGGAGGGAGAGAGAGAGAGAGAGAGAGAGAGAGAGAGAGAGAGAGAGAGAGAGAGAGAGAGAGAGAGAGAGAGAGAGAGAGAGAGAGAGAGAGAGAGAGAGAGAGAGAGAGAGAGAGAGAGAGAGAGAGAGAGAGACAGCATAATCCCTTCCCATGCAGGCAGCTATAGCCTGTATTCTACTGTTGCAGTGTGTCCCAGTAAGGGGCCGACAGGACAGACAGGACAGGGTGACAGTAGGACAGCCAGACAGCCAGACAAAGTGGAGGGGTTGAGGGGAGGCTCTGCTGGGAACTGGGCGGTAAAGGTCAGTAAGATGAAGATGGCTCTAGCACAAGGACATAATTGGCTAGGCAGAGAGCCAGCCTGAGAGCGTGGCACACACGCACACACACACACACACACACACACACACACACACACACACACACACCACACACACACACACACACACACACACACACACACACCCACACACACAGGGAGGAGATAGTGGTGGAGCAGCCAGCCAGCCAGCCAGCTATACTGGGGGAATTGAAGCCACAGGAGAACACCCGAGAAGGGGAACAAACGAACAGGGGAACGGCTGAAGGTCTTGACAAAGATAGTTGAGTGCTCCATCCATCCACCTTACCTTCTGCCACCACCCACCCACCCACCCCCACCTCCACCTCTAGCCGATGCTGCTGGTCCTCCTTCCTTATTTTCTTTTAATCTTAAATGTGCTCCGTCCCTGATTTCTTTTCCCCCTCTCTCTCTATCCATCTCTTTCTCGTTCTCTCATCCTTTCTGGCTGTGGCTGCGGCGGTGCAGGGGCGGATGTAACGTTTCCCAAATTTGGGGGGGGGGGGGGGGGGGGGGGGGGGGGTTGGCAGGAGAAAATGGTATGGGGGCGGCTTCATTTATAGGACTTTTATTAGGCAAGTAAAGCATCAATAATAACATCAGTTGTTGTTGAAGTTGCAACAGACACACAGCATGTATAAAGCTAAAGGTCTGAGAGTTTTCTGTTTTCAATGATGAAATGAAATGGTGTTGGTTTAGTGGTGCCACCAACTGTAGTTAGTTAGTAGCAGTAGTAGTGTTTCAAATACTTTTAAATAAGAAATATCATGGGTTGTTTTGCTTGCCATCGTGTTTGGTGGGGCAGACTGCATTTTTTTTTTTTTTTTGGGGGGGGGGGGGGGGGGGGGGGCATTGCCCCCCATGCCCATGCCTAGATCCGCCCCTGGGCTGCGTTGCTGCTCTGCAGCCCTGTCTGCTCCTCCTGACGTTCTCCTTTCTCTCACTCAAGGAAAACTCAGTTTTCGTTCTCTCCACACGCCGCCCCTTTGCGTTTCACATCAAAATCCTTTTTTCTTTTTCTTTTTTTTTTAGGTTCCTCCCTCGTCAGTATCGCTGGCGTCATCAAAACTCGCACTCTGCTCTCTCCCTCTCTCTCTCTCTCTCTCCCCCGCTGTCTTCTCTGGAGTGGCACTACTCTTCATTGGGGGCAAATTCTATAGCAGAATACCAACGGTAGTATAGCCTATTGGGGCGGATGTAGGGATGGGCATGGGGGGCCTCAGAAAGTTGTCCCCTGAAACAAGGGAGGGCTGTGCATCATGCAGAAACTCCTATTGGTCTTTGGGTGCCTTTTTTTTTTACACCAGCCCTTCTCATCGGATACAGGCTTTGGTTCCGACACCAGCATTGTTCTGACTGACAACATACTGTATATACTGTATGTATGTCAGAGTCTAGCATTGCATGTTTGAGCACACCACTAGTCTGACCGTTGTTACTGCAAGTTGGACTAATGATCATCATTATCACCATCATTTTTAACATTTTTTATCTTATTTCCTGAGCGTCCCTGGTGCTAAACGATTTCCAGGTACAGGTGCCATCCGCCTCATGGACGGCAATAGCTGGTATTCTTCATTCAGGAGATGTGAGAGGTCAGTATTTCTTCTGACCCCTCACATGTCCTGAATGAAGAATACCAGCTATTGCCATCCATGAGGCGGTTCAGAGTTCCTAAATTCAAGAAAAACAGACTAAAGAACTCTTTTGTACACCAGTCTGTCCTACTTCTAAACCAGAATCGATAAATCCAAGGTCATGATCGTCATGTTTTGCTCTTTGTTCCTGCTGTCGTGTCTGTAGTGTATTGTATGTTGCACTTGTATGTTGTCTTATATGTGAACGGTGTCGCCATGGATGCAAGACAAATTTCAGTGCAAACTGACAATAAAGTTGTATTGTATCGTATCATATCGTATAGTATCGTATCGTAAGAGTCCGCAGCCAAATAAATTGTTAAACAATTTCGGGAGTCATTGAACATGAACGCGTGTTGAGAACCGCCGCCTTACACAAACGTTTTATCAATAGGGAGGGAGGGCCGCGTCGACGAAAGGCCGTCCCTTCCGGCGCTGACAGCTCCGCCGCACGATGCTCATTTACATTAATGATGGCGGGGAGTAAATACCGTCTAGGGAGCGATGCCACCGTCCGCCCTACAGCGTACAACCACTCTCAGGTGTGTCATCAAATAATGGCTTTTTTTTAGCTTCAGGGTGCGGCGCGTAACTCTACATCAGTTGTCACTTGTCTGGCATGTGTGCATGCACGCATTGCACACAGGCGCTCGATGCACGGCACTGATGCACGTGCACGCTACATTTTTGGTTACAGGACTTTTATTAGTCAATTAAAGCATCAATAATAACATCAGTTGTTGAAGTTGCAACAGACACGCAGCATGCATAAAGCTAAAGGTCTGACTCAGAGAGTTTTCTGTTTTCAATGATGAAATGCTGTCGGTTTAGTGGTGCCACAACTGAAGTTAGTTAGTAGCAGTAGTAGCGTCTCAAATCATTTTAAATATAAGCACTTTGATTTGAACTATCTTGGGTTGTTTTGCATGTTCGTGTTTGGTGGGGTAGTCAGGGCATTTCGGGGGGGACTGCCCCACCCCCCCCCATGCCCATGCCTAGATCCGCCCCTGCACACAGCCAGGCGCAGTCTCCGACGCACCAGGTCTTACTTTAGGGAATGCCATGCATAACAATGATTGCCCCAATGTCATGACAAGGATAGTTAATGGGGGGAGAGAGAGAGAGAGAGAGGGAGAGAGACAGGCAGGGGAAGGGACACGAAAGACAAGGAGAGAGGGTACAGGGTTGAAGAGATGGCATCAGTGCATTAACATCTTGCATAATGATGCGGAATATTATATTGGGTAAACAGTACTGTAGTTGAATGGAGAGGGTAAATGGTAAAAATGATAAACAGTACTGCATTTACATATAGCGCCTTCATCCAAGGAGATTTACATTACGGTGCATTACATTCACCCATTCACAAGCACCTACATACATAGCATAGGCCGAAGAAGCCATGCAAGGTACCAACTGTCACACCGGGAGCAATTTGGCATTCAGTGTCTTGCCCAAGGAAGAGCCAGGATTCGAACCGCCGAGTCGCCGACCCCATGGGACGACCTGGTCTTGACTGGTGGTAGTGGGGTGGTGGGGGGTAGTATTGGACAAGGAATCTCTACCTTTTTGAATGGAGATATCCATCGGTTTGGTACCTTTTATCACCACTCGGACCCCAGCCTCTACACCATGGGACCACAGGTCCCACTGGACCACAGGTGGCCCGGGGACCACCAGTGGTCACTGAGAGGATTCCAGGTGGTCCCCATCTAAATGGAAAGTTGGTTAACCAGATGTAACGCTTTGAAAGCGTGAACATGAAACCAAATGGACTCTCAAGTCTACACAACTAGAGAATGTGGAAGATTAATGGTCACAAATCCAGCCTGGAATTGTGAACAAAAGCAAAAGAAATCTTTAGTTTTGGGGTCTGTGGGGCTAAAATGTCATCACATGGTGGTCCGTGGCTCAAATGCTGAATAAATAGTGGGCCCTGCTATGAAATGGGTTGAAGACCACTGCTCTACACTGTCCTCCAGTGTTAGTGTAACTTGGGTAGACAAGTTACACAACATTGCGATGGTTCCATAACTTCCATTTCTACTCATTTGAGTTTGCAGACCCCGTAATTGGACCCCCTCCCTGGTGGTGGTGATGGTGGTCCCTGGACCCAACGTTGAGAACAGAGGCTGGGGCATGAAGCGAGAGCTTCACTCAAAGTGGCCCACATGCAGCGGACTTTAACTTGATTCAATGTGACTGCTGTAAAGTGAGGCGATGGCTCGGGCCCTGGCAGGGGCGGATCTAGGCATGGGCATGGGGGGGCGCAATGCCCCCCCTAAATGCCCTGACTGCCCCACCAAACATGATGGCATGCAAAACAACCCAGGATATTTCAAATTAAAGTGCTTATATTTAAAACACTACTACTGCTGCTACTAACTAACTACAGCTGTGTCACCACTAAACCATTTCATCATTAAAAACAGAAAACTCTCTGAGTCAGACCTTTAGCTTTATGCATGCTGCGTGTCTGTTGCAACTTCAACAACAACTGATGTTATTATTGACGCTTACCTAATAAAATTCATGTAACAAAAAATGGTATGGGGGCCGCCCCCATGCCATTTTCTCCTGCCCCCCCAATCGGGAAATGTTATATCCGCCTCTCTGGCCCCGGCACTGGGAAAACGAGAGGACGCGAGGATCAGCAAACGCAATGCGGTCGGACCTGCTACGGCTGCTACGTATTCGCATCTATCGTCTCTTCCTTCCTTCCAACAACAATATCGGAGATGATATTTTCACCTATCATCATCATCATCATGATCATCATATCTTGTTTGTTTTGGGTTGTCAGTGACACCGCGGCTATACTGGTATATCTGTTTTCAGCTTTTCGTGTTATTTATGGTCATAATTAATTAATGTAAATTGGGCGCTCCCGTAATCTGTGGCAGAATCTGGCGCGGCCGTAAAAACATCCCGAGTGTTGTCTTACTTACAGCGACTTGGGAGTGTGGAAATGGGACCCTCGGGGACCCCCTGGGGTGCATGTAACGATCCACATTGTCCTTGATATAGGAGCTTGGACCGAGCAAGGTGACCCCCAATTTCAAGTGCTTTATTTGCCATCCAACTCTCCTCTCTCTTTCTCTCCTCTCTCTCTCTCTCTCTCTCTCTCTCTCTCTCTCTCTCTCTCTCTCTCTCTCTCTCTCTCTCCCTTTCAGTCCTTATCTATTTAATCAGACACCGTACTTTCTGAGAGAGAGAGAGAGAGAGAGAGAGAGAGAGAGAGAGAGAGAGAGAGAGAGAGAGGTGTTGTTGATGGTTCCCTCCCCCGCTGTCATCTCCCTCATGGGAACTCTTTATGCGTCCGTGTAATGTTATATTGATTTATCGGCAGCGCGAGCGCGATCCATTTATCCCACCCGTCTCGCGGAGAAATATGAGCTCCATTGATATGTTCTGGGCGAATAATCCCTGTATTAATCGAAGCCAAAAGGTGTTGAGATGAGACGACCCAACCGGGCCTCTTCGAGGAGCATAGCAAGGGGGGGATAAGTGTTGGAATTAAGCTAATGTATGGAACGATATGGAACGAGACCGCGACCGAACCTCAAGCAGAGAGAGAAAAGTTTGAAATGTTCTTGGATGCTTTTTCACGCGTAGGACCTCCTGTTTATTAGGTTTGTTTCGTTCTATTGTCGTCTCATTTTGTTTTAAAAGGATTTCTATAAAACAATCCTTTCTTGGGGATTGCATCATGCATCTCCCCATGGCTTGGCAACGGAGTGCAATTTAACATGTCGTCTCTCTCTCTAATTATAATTCAGGCCGAGTTCCGTGTGAGTGGCAGATTAGTGCTTAAAGAGATCCAATTAAATTGTTTTGGTAAGAGAGGGAGAGAGAGGGGGGGGGCCTCCGGAGCCTGTTGGGTTTCCTCTTCTTCGATATAGATGAAACACCTCCAAGCCGAGCGCCGATAGCACCCCGATAGTGAACATTACATTAGCGCGCTATGAACGAGGATGCTGCTTTTGTGACGCACCCACCCTCACCACCACCACCACCACCACCACCCCCGCCATTCTCACCCGCATGGGCGGATGTAACATTTCCCAATTGGGGGGGCAGGAGAAAATGGCATGGGTGCGGCTTCATCGCCCGTGGCGCGAAGCGTCACAGGCCATTTTTGGTTACAGGACTTTTATTAGGCAACTAAAGCATCAATAATAACATCAGTTGTTGTTGAAGTTGCAACAGACACGCAGCATGCATAAAGCTAAAGGTCTGACTCTGAGTTTTCTGTTTTCAATGATGAAATGCTGTTGGTTTATTGGTGCCACAACTGTAGCAGTTGTAGTGTTGCAAATCATTTTAAATATAGGCACTTTAATTTGAAATATATTGGGTTGTTTTGCATGCCATCGTGTTTGGTGGGGCAGACTGGGCATTTAGGGGGGCATTGCCCCCCATGCCCATGTCTAGATCCGCCCCTGCTCACTTGCCTCTTTTGCTTGTGATGCTACACAATCAGTCCGCCTTTGAGAGAGAGAGAGAGAGAGAGAGAGAGAGAGAGAGAGAGCGCCCTGGAAAGATCCAGATTGAGATTCACAGCAGCCTTCCCTCGGTTTCAATGGAGGCTGATTACCATCGCTTTCTTGTGGGACGTCGCTTGAAAAAACAAACTGCGCGAAAAACAGAGTGGAGCCGAGTGTTGCTGTTGATTTTTTTTTTCAGTGGAGGTTGTTTAGTTTTTGTTGAGTTTTTTTTCCCCACGTCGCAGATACAGCTCAACACATTTCATTTTGATACCGAAAAGGCTTGAACCGCTTATGAATATCATCGGATAAAATGGAAATATTTACTGTGCCACAAAAACGGCTTTTACTTACCATGAATAATGCATCTTTTCTCTGTGCATTTTTTTTTGACACAAGACACGAGGGCCAGTGAGTCATGGAAGCCCCTCGGTGGAACACAACGTGTCAAAACGTCAACCGGTTAATGGTACATGAGCTGTAACTGTATTTCTCCATGTTGTTTCCACCCTGGATCATTAATAGTTTACCCCGCCGCCCCCCCCGCCCCCTCCCCCAGCCTTCACCCATAATTACTGCAGCCATGCATGCAACGCTTCACTGACCCCCCGTCTCTCTCCTCAGTGTAGCGCTCTGCTCTAACCATTAGCGAGGCAATCAGCACGTTGGATGTAATGTAAATATTTGCCCGGGGCAATCGTAGCCTATATGAACCCCGGCATGTACAGTTTGCTCATGTGATGCACGTGAGTGAGAGCGAGCGCATGGGCGAAACGAGCGCTCATGGATATAACAGGACGCGTAGATGCACATGCACTGTAAATACATTTGGGCGAAACACCAAATAGATTTAATGAAGCACATGCAATTGTGCACGCAGAGAGGCGGACTGGACTGGCTGTGTTCCTTTTCCCTCTCTCTCTCTCTCTCTACTCCACAGTGCAGTACAGTACGGTACACACAGATGCAAGCATGCAAGCGTTTTGCACCCATACACACATTAGTGCGCGTAACGCATCTGCCCTCGCACGCACATTCAAGATTAAAGAAACTTTAGATGTTACACTACTGTGTCTGACAATAACACACTCTGAATCCACTATTAGCAATTGAAAACAATCAAGCCGTACTTGAGAGACAGCGAAATTGGCGCGGCAGGCGAACTGTCGCGGCAGTTTTGTACATATATGCCATTATATGTATCATATATGTTGCATACTGTATATGTAATATTCAGGTTCATAAATGTGCATATAGGCTATGTGGATATATAGGACATATTTGTGTCATATAGATCCACATCACGACCGTTTTTTTCACGACTGTCACAACCGTTTTGATACCTGTCGCGGTTGCACATTGATTTCGCCCCACCTGCCCTACTTCATTATGTAAAAATAAACAACGTGAATACGTTTAGCAACTGATAAACAATTAAGCTTAACTATGGCGTATAGGCATATTGCACGGTACGTAATTCATATTTCAGTTAGCGGCCCTGACAGACTCGACAACTTAACAGCTGTGGGCGGAAAATGATGTATTTCGGTGTTGTGGCGTGATGTGCGTGCTGTCCTGAATCGCCTGTCACTGGAGAATATGTGACAAACTTATTGCCATTGCATGAACACGCACAAACACATGCTGTAAATATAATTCTTACACACAGTGAGTAATGGTAATTGATATTTTAAGACTGTCCGCCTCTCCGAGGAGTTTGCTGCTGCTACACCCTCTATCAAGTACATGACGTCATCATGGTCATTTATTCAACCCTTGACTGGAATGGGAACGGGAGGAGGGAGGAATAAATATCATCATTTCACTTTCGTAGCTCAATCTTCACGTGGGAATTGACCCACAACGCCACAACGGACAGCGGGAATAATAATAATTAGAGAAGAGATACTGTATATCAGGAACTCGCTACTCAAGTTGAAACATTTTGAGATGTGCTAGCCGGCAATGGACCCTTGCGGGTCCATTTGGTTTCATTTTTACACCCTCAAGATTTAAAATATTCATCATCTGAATTAGCCCAAATTTACTCAAACTAAAGCTCTAGGTTTGGCGAAACACAGCCTGGAATTGGAGATAAAAACAGAAAAAAAAAATCGGGTTTTGGGGTCTGTGGGTCTAAAATGTCATCAAATGGTAATCCTCCGTGGCTCAAATGCTGAATAAATAGTGGGGCCTGGTGTGAAAAAGGTTGAAAACCACTTTCCTACTTTGTTAAGAAAGAGTTTTTCCAGCACTTACTGCCTGACTAAAGCAACCATTCAGAGAGCCCTGTCTGCAACCTTTGTAGGTTTGCCCTTTAGTGCTGCCTGGTGGCCTGACCTCAGCCAGTGTGTGGGTTTCAATGTGCTTCAGTACAGCCGTTCAGGCCGGCGTCATCTGTCTCTAGAATGACCGTAAACCATCCATCAGAACGCAGCCGTCAGGCTCCCAGCAGCAGCCCTGACGTTCCCCCGCTGCTGTCACGCCGGCCGCGCAGGGCCGGATCTAGGCATGTGAAAATGCCCAGTCTGCCCCACCAAACATGATGGCATGCAAAGAATTAGATTTTTTAAATAACATAATATTCAAAGATTTGCACCACGTTTTCACGATTTTTCAAAAATAGCAGAGATACAAGCTCATAGCGCGCCACTCGGTGGCGCGCTATGAGCTTGTAGATCTGCTATTTTTCAATAGTTAAAACATAATGCGTAGAACACCAAAATGCGTTCAGTACACTAAGGATTAAAGTGCCTATATTTTTAAATGATTTGAAACACTACAACTGCTATACTAACTAACTACAGTTGTGGCTAGGGCTGCAAACGAATATTCCATATTCGAAAGAATATTCGAATATTAAAATGTAAAGAATATTCGAATGTCAATTTAAGGTTCGAATTTAAAGTAAATAGTAATAAAAATACTGCCAAGTTCCCACAAGACGCTGGCCCACATAAAACTAAAACAAACTAATGCAAAAATAGGCTATTAAGATGATTATCAATCATTAATTTGATCTTACAAGACTCAAGAAAAGCACATTTCTCAGCACCAACTGTGGACAACACAGAACTGGAGCAAATAGAGGATAGCATATTAGGCTGCAATATTTCATATTAATATCATATACATATTCGATATTCAAATAATTTGATATTCGTTCGAATCCAGATGGTGCTTTAAAAAGAATATTCAAATGTAATTTTCGGCCAGTTCTTGCAGCACTAGTTGTACGGGCACCACTAATCCAACAGCATTTCATCATTGAAAACAGAAAACTCCTGTAAAAGTCCTTTACCTGAAAATGGTATGCCCCCCCCCCCCTCCCCAATTGGGAAATATGTTACATCCGCCCCCGTGGACGGCCACAGCGTCAGACATTATCCAGGGACCCCCTCCTACCTGACACAGATGCACCATACCTGTCTGTCTGCAGGCTGCCATCACAGCTTTTTGGGTCAGGAGTGCATTACAGTACAGTAGTAGTAGGAGGGGGCGTTTTTTTCCCTGTGTTAAAAGGGAGTGAGGAGGCGAGCATTCACTGCCCCTCGGCCAGCTGCTTTTCTGATATGAACACGCGTGCCGCTTCGCCGCTAGATGTTGACGCATACGCTAGTCGACTCGCAGACGTTGACACGCGCTTTAGGAGATCTTGACATCCTATCAAGCATGCATGAGGTTGAGAGAACGAGATGCTCTTTTTTTTTCACCCCCACCACCTAACCCTCATGTTTATACTTCTGTACTCGATGACACACACACAAGGCTAGGTGTGTGGTTTGTGTGCGATTCGCTTTTCGAACGTGATCGGGAAAAAAATACCATGCAGAACCCCCGGTGCAAGTGATTTCATTACCGTATGCATTGTGTTTAAATGAATCTCCAGCCTGGCCGCGCCGATCCCATTCAGCATGTCATCATTCAACCTTGCCCGCCCAATGAATGGCCGTTATACTTCAAGGTGACCAGAGCATATGCCGGTGTTAATATAACACCCAACGGCGGGTCTAGGAACTCTCCCAACACTTGCAGGAGGCCTTGGGCCAGCTGCATACAAAGCACTATAACACCCACATTCTGTGCAGGAGGCCTTGGGCCAGCTGCATACAAAGCACTTCCTTTGTGTTATGTATGTAATATACATACTCAAAGCTCCGCCGTAAAAGTTATTTACGGCGCTCTCCACAACACAGCGCAGCGCGCTACTGTTTATGCATCCCTCAGCCTCCTCCTAATACACACCTATCAGAATTCATCACCGGCAATGCATTGAAATGTAGTCACTTCCTGATAGGCGCTCTGTGCGCGTGCGCACGTGCGTGTGTGTGTGTGTGTGTGTGTGGGTGTGTGTGTGTGGGTGTGTGCGTGCGTGTGTGTGTGTGTGTGTGTGTGGGCTGCACCGGTTTCCCTATTAGGCCTGGCAATAGATTGATGTCTTCTTTTTGATTGGACGAGTGTTTATGTCTAGACTGTATAATAGGTTCCCTGACCTTGCCTTTTTATTGCGCTATGCTGGCGTTGGCCACCACTTTCACCATACCTTTTTGTTTTAGCCCATGTATATGTATGTGTATATACTGTATGTATGTATTGTAGGTGTATGGACCTCCCTGACCTGCCTCCTCTGCAGGGGCGGATGTAACATTTCTCAATTGTGTGTATGTGTGTGTGTGTGGGGGGGGGCACTACTTCAATACTTCAAAGTGTAAAATGGTATGGGTGCGGCACCATACCATTTTCAGTTACATGCATAAAGCTAAAAGTCTGACTCAGAGAGTTTTCTGTTTTCAATGATGAAATGCTGTTGGTTTAGTGGTGACACAACTGTAGTTAGTAGCAGTAGTAGTGTTTCAAATCATTGTACTTATAAGCGCTTTAATTTGGAATATCGTGATTTGTTTTGCACGCCATCCTGTTTGGTGGGGCATTGCCCCCCCCCCCACCCCCCCCCCCCCCGCCCGATGCCACGCCAGAACCACAAATCGCCATGGTCATATACTGCGGGGGGAGGTGCGCCGAAGACAACTTCAGCGTTTTTGGAAATGTCCCATTTTGTCGCCACCTCTCTTCACCTCCTCCTCCCTTTCAGCCGCACCACAAACGGCCCCTCTAAAGCCTGTGAGAATGAACCCCTGCAAAACACGGTTCAACTTTGTTTGTTGTTGGTTCAAATATTCCACGTAATTTCTTGCCCTTTTTTTTGACAGCCTCGGTCAATGGGAAACACTTCTGGGTGACAAACAAACAACCTGGCTGCCAGCCAATACATCCCAATGCATTCTGGGGAAGGGGAAAAAAAGTAACTGCAGATTAGCCGGTTTGTGAAAAGCAAAACCACCGACGGCTTTGCCAAAAACATCCGGTAAACAGGCTGACCCAGACAGTATCGGGCGCTAAATGGACTGTTTGTTCGTTTCTGCCCGATTTCAATCCAGTCTAGACTTGCAGATGGACTGTGTAGAATAAACCTGGAACATCCCCACAATGTTCTTTTTAGAGGCATATTTTAACTTTTAAGGACATTGCAGTGGCAAATATTGTCAAGCTGCTTTTATAGCCTGGATGTCTGTAACCGTTTTGACACATCTTAAAGGGTTTATGTTCAGCCTGTAGTGGAGGTAGGGAACTAACAGCCGTCTAAATTTGGGGCGATATCTGAGCATGGGGAAGGGAGACGGAGATACCAGTAGAGAGAGACAAGAAAGCAGGGGATCATCCAGGAGCTTACCTAGCAGGTACATGTTCAGATAGCACACGTGCACGTGAATGCACGTGCACCAGGGACGGATGTAACATTTCCCAATTGGGGGGGCAGGAGAAAATGGTATGGGTGCGACTTCATCGTCCGTGGCGCAAAGCGACATACCATTTTCAGTTACAGGACTTTTATTGGGCAAAAGCATCAATAATAATATCAGTTGTTGTTGAAGTTGCAACAGACACGCAGCATGCATAAAGCTAAAGGTCTGACTCAGAGAGTTTTCTGTTTTCAATGATGAAATGCTGTTGGTTTTGTGGTGAGACGATTAAAGTTAGTTAGTAGCAGTAGTGTTTCAAATACGTTTAAATATAAGCACTGAAATGTCTTGTTTTGCATGCCAGTGTGTTTGGTGGGGCAGTCTGGGCGTTTAGTGGGGGCATTGCCCCTCCATGCCCATGCCTAGATCCGACCCTGATGTGCACACATACAGTACACAGTTCTGACATAGATACCTACTGTATGTGCACAAATACACATGTTTTAACTCTACAGTGGAGAATATATGCAAGAGTATATGGGCAGAGCCCTTTCAAACATTTCAAAGTCAAGGCAGACACAGCAGCGGCAGCGGCTGCAGCAACAGCAAACAATAACAGAGTGTTTTGTTTTGTTTTTTTGGTCCAGACTTTAATTAAGCAAACGCTAAGACACACTGAGAAGCCAGCATGTTCCACGTCACTGCCCACAGACTGGCCTCACAATCTCCCCTGGGCCAACTCTGCATCACCCCAGGCACACTTATCCTACAAGCATTGGCTACAGATCAGCATACACACACGCACGCACGCACACACACACGCACGCACGCACACACGCACACACACACACACACACACACACACACACACACACTGAAGAGCACAAGACGCACACACACAGCCGGGCTCAGAAACACTCATTCACGTTCAGACCAGGGCCGGATCTAGAGCGGGGCAGGGGTGGGCAGTGCCCACCCAAATGTGCATCATGCCCCCCAATGAAAGGTAATATCAGTGGTTTTCATCAGTGGTCCGGTGACCATCAGTGGTTGAGAGGTCCAGGTGGTCCCCAGGCTAAATGGTGGAAAGTTGGTTAACAAGATGTAACTCTTTGAGAGCGTAAACATGAAACCAGATGGACCTTTTCATGTTTTCATGTTTACACTCTCATGTTTACACTCTCAAGAGTTAAAATATTCATCATGTGAGTTATCCCAAATCTACACAACTAGAGAATGTAGAAGATTAATGGTCATTTTGATCTATATGTTTGCCTGTTTTGTTTCCCAAATTCAGCCTGGTATTGGATAAAAGCAAAAGAAATCTTTAGTTTTGGGGTCTGTGGGGCTAACATGTCCTCATGTCCTCAATAGTGGTCCATGGCCCTGGGCCCTGGTGTCAAAAAGTTTGAAAACCACTGCTTCATATGAAAGTTGCCCATCCTGCCATTCTTCCAGCCCACCCTAGTAGGGCTGGCTAAATCCGGCCCTGGTTCAGACATACTAAGTTTGCAACACAGGGGGGTAGTCTTGCACACACAATTAGATGCTTCTCTGCTCTCTCTCTCTCTCCCTGTCTTTCCCTCCTCTAAGTCCCAAGCCGACACCCACCTGCCCATCACAGATCCATATACCTCCCCATTTGGGATTCAATTAATTACAGTTTTCTCGCCCGGCCCGCCGTCCCTTTGCTTCAGCCCTCTCTCAACGATCGTGGCCTGCTGCACTCTTTTATTTGGAGACGGGCCACGTGCCATTGGGCTTCTGAGTGCCTATAACAGAGTTCTTCAGGGGCGGATCTAGGCATGGGCATGGGGGGGGGTAATGCCCCCCTAAATGCCCAATCTGCCCCACCAAACGCGATGGCAACTAACTACAGCTGTGTCACCACTAAACCAACAGCATTTCATTATTGAAAACAGAAAACTCTCTGAGTCAAACCTTTAGGCTTTATGTTGCAACCTCAACAACAACTGATATTAATAACTGGTATTATCGATCTTTTAACTTGTCTAATAAAAGTCCCGTAACCGAAAATGGTATCCCCCCCCCCCCAATTGGGAAATGCTACATCTGGCCCTGGATAGGCCACGTGCCATTGGGCTTTCGAGTGCCTATAACGGAGTTCTTTACCCCCCTCTCATCCCAAGCCCCCGATAAAGAATTGGAAACGGATAACGCGGGAGAGGTGAAGGGCCGATCTCTTTGTGGCTCCCTGGGTAAATCCTTGAAAGTAGATAGATTGTGATGCATCCTGAGTCTTCCTTACTTCTGTGGCTTTAGCAGCTTTTTATCCGGGGCTCAGTGTTGTCAGTGGCTATATGGGGAGGTGGACCAGAGTGCATCGGTTACAGTCGGTACAGTTGGGCGAGGAGAGGAATGGAGATTTATAACAAGTTCACAAACTACCTTTAAATAAACCTCACACGTACTGACCATAACGTAATCAGGCCAATCTATGCGACATTTGCATAATAATCCTACTCAGACAACATCAGCACAACAATCAGGGCCAGACACAGTTAATGGCCAAGGCATACACTTCATCGTTTATTTAGCTCTGCGGGTTGTGATTGTTTCGATAGCTGAACATTATGTACTGATTGCGGGGCAATCAGTACATAATGTACTGAATAATGTACTGAATAATGTATATATTTATACATACAAGTACTGTAACTTGTGAGACAACAAACATTGTTCAAATCCCATTTATAGTTTTGTACTGTACAGAAAGTTTCCATATGTTTGTTACTATATTGACCAGGCTAACTGGGATGTATCACTGAAAAGATCTATTAGACTGTCTGTCTATGTATGACCTTGTCTTGTCTGTCTTTCTTTACTGTTAGAGTACTGCAAGGGAGAGTACTGGCAAGCTCTGCTGTCAATTCAAGTGGATGGCCAAGAGTGGTTTGTTTGGAACTATGTTAGTTAATGTTAGTTCCAAACATGCGCTTGTCAACCAATAGGCTTTGTCACATGTTCTTTTCAGTCAATAGGCGTCTCTGTTCAGCTGTAGCATTGGGAGTCAACGGGAGTGTCAGTACTCTCCCTTATAGTACTCTACTGTTACCCTGCCGTGTGTGAGCTGTTTTAATAGCCAGTGTATCTGCTATAGCATCCTGAGGCTGCCACTCCCATTGGCTGCTGCAACTCTGGGTCATAACTGTTAATAATGATTTACAAAAGGTTTTGACTGTTAGCCTTCTGACCATTGACTTCCATAATGAAATTAAAGTCAAATATTAAAGTCAAATTAAAATGTGACTTTATTTAATTATTTATTTGGTGAAAACTTACAAATGTACACATTTGCCTTCGGCATGGCAGAAAATGATACCGTCAAAATAAGGATTTAATGTCAAAATCAGGATTTAAATCTACATATGGTGTAATGAACAGCTGAGTAACATTGTACAAAACGTGTGCGCACACAACACACACACACACACACACACACACACACACACACACACACACACACACACACACACACACACACACACACACACACACACACACAGCCATAAACAAGGATATTATGCCAATCATTGGCAATCTGGAACCGTTTGACCACTCCCTCTGGACTATGAACCTAATTAGAGTAAAACATGCATGCACACGCGCACACACACACACACACACACACACACACACACACACACACACACACACACACACACACACACACACACACACACACACACACACACACACACACACACACACACACACACACACACACACACACACACCAGAGCTGTACATAGTCCAGTCCAGTTGAGTTAAGCATTAGAATAGCTGTTAATTCTTTCATCCAGGTGTGATCAGGACAACATTTAAGATGTTTATATTACAGTTTGTGTTCTGTCTGCTACTCTCTGTTGTCAGCTGCACTGCTCAGAAAGGTAAGACACTGAGTAATCAACAGGCAATAGGCAAACACATACTGAATATAGTCTATTCAGTATGTCTCGATCAGTGGTCCTTGAGGGGGTTCCAGGTGGTCCCCAGCTAATTGATGAAGAGATTTGGTAACTAAATGGACCGGGCATATAGATCAAAGCTCTTGAGTGTGTAAAATGGAGACTCAAGAGTTACATTACTCTTAAATGCAATGGCATTACTACTGCACAATAGAGAATGTAGAAAATAAAACATTGGCCAATTACAATTCATGTGAAAAGATTTAAAACCACTATACTGTCCTGTTGAGATAATCCAATTGAAGGCTACACAAATCACATGATCCCTTTATTGTTGCTTTCGTACACAGTGATCACTGTAGTCAGTAGTGGTTATGTTTATGTGTTGTGTTGGTCTTGAGGTACAATAACATCCATGAGGGTTTTTTTAAACTAACTAACCAAATTTGGATTTTAGCTCAGAGCCTCCTAATAGAATAGAATAGTTTGTTCCATTTACACAATTACCACTTTCCCTGTAGATGATCTATTACCAGTTGTGGGTCTTTGAGTGAAAGGTTGCTGTATAGATCTGAAATAACCAAGGAGTTAATGTTTGAACTGTAAATAAATGGGCAGTTTTATCTGTTTTACCCTTCTGTCTTCACCATCACCAAGCTACACTGTATATCAACCATGTGTACTGCATATACAGTATACACTACAGCAGTGGTGTCAAAGTCATTTGGGGTGGGGGCCGCATTGAAATTAATGTGACTTCATGGGGGCCGGAGCGCCGCGGTGCAACCAGTCGCAGACCACAAGCATGCACGGCACACGCATGTTTATGTACACAGCCGTTACTTCTACACTACAGTATATCACACAAGTCATATTTATTATTAAGAATAGCTATTAATATATATCAATGACTTCTCATTATTGGTTTTATACTTGTAGCCTAGATTAAGACATTTGCTATGAAAGATGCTATTGTTCTTTACAGAGCATCAATAAACCATACGAAAATAGCATTTAAATTTCAAATACTAAATTTAAGTAACCTAATCAACCTATTTATAGTGACTCATAGGAATAGACTACGTGACAACCAGGGAAAGACTTGGTGACCACCGGAGAGACGGGTGGCAGCCGGAATGTAGACGGCACCCGGGTTAGCAGTATGGGCTAGCGCCCCAGCCTGTGTCATCCGTGAGGAAGACGCCCAAAAACCCTTGGTTAGTCCATTAGGAGGGCCGTTTGTCCACCGCTCATGGAGTCTCTTCCATGTCCGGCGCTGGGAGTCTGGTGCAACGCACAGGTCCTGTGCCTCCTGGTGAGAGCAGGATTGGGCCTGGTGAGACGTAGGAGGGGCACGGACAGGTGTCAAACCACAGAGCCTAGTCCCTCCACGCATCAGAACCTCCCAGTTTTGGCAGAGTATTTCAGGGGCGGTGGATTGGACGGCCTTGGCCTTTCCCTTGTGGGACTGATCAGGGGTAGCTACTGGGATGTGAGTCGGGGCGTCCTGAACCCCGGCTGGGTCACCTGAGTGAGGGGTATGATGTTCGAGAGACCCGAAACCCCAATGAGCTTGGTATACATCACTGAAGACACGTCCCAGGTTGCATCCATTCGATGTATTAAAAAACAAAAAAAAAACAAAGTACGCGGGCCTTGACTTTGACACATGTGCACTACAGTATATGCCCACTGTTGATTATAATTATAGTGTACTAGTCCTATACCCGTTGTGTAATATATGATCTGGATGTATAGGCCTAGATGACATTGATTGGGACATTTGATTTTGGAAAGCTGTATATAACTTTATGTTATAGACACTATTTATTTAGGATTGTAGCCTCGGAGGACCACCATTTGATGTTGAGTTTAATCTGTCAGACCCACAATCAAGGATTTTCAGGTTTTTGTCCACAATTTAGGAGAGATGGCAAAATGTTGGTCAAAATAACAATTATTCTACATTTTATAATTGTTGAAAATGAATTATAAAATGGACCCCATAAGGGTCCATTTGGTTTCATTTGAACTATTTGAAGAGTTACAAATCTATAAGGGTCCATTTGGTTATCAACTGACCATTTAGCTGTATGTGGACCACCTGGAATCATGTCAGGGACCACTGGTGGTCCCTGGACCACCTGTTGAAACCTCTCTGCTGAATGGAATTGCAATAAACCCTGAAGGTCCTTACAATTACTATGAATATTAATTGTAAGGGATATGTTCCAGCACGCCTGCCGTGTTCCTGTGGGTTTGCAAGTTTGGGGGACCCCCCAGAGACCAAGTTGTAGACGACCCGGACCATCGCACGTACACAGACGCACAGGCGTAAATGTGGCGTTTGAATAATAACTTTGGAGAGGACTGGATGCCGTGGGCTGCCGCGCGTTAATATCCAGGCGTTGCAGTGTAGTGGTAGTAGAAAGAAGTTGTAGGCGACCTGGACCGTAATAGCGCGTGTGTCACCGCGCCATGCCGAGAGAATAGCAATATTGGTCAGTCGCCTAGCAGGCGGAACAGCGGTTGCAGTGTAGTGGTAGTAGAAAGAAGTTGTTGGCGACTCGGACCGTAATAGCGCGTGTGTCACCGCGCCGCGCCGAGAGTATTGCCTGTGTTGGTCAGTCGCCTAGCAGGCGGAACAGTGACAACACCGCTCTGTGCCGAGAGAACGTTGCCTGTGTGGATCAGTCGCCTGGAAGGCGAAACAGTGAGAGCAGAGAACACTGTACCCAGCGCCAATGGCTGTACCCGTAAGGGGAGGTGATACGGCAAACTGTGACCACAATAAATGTGTCTCCGTGGCACGTGATGTTACACATGATGTTTTTTTTTATCTGTATCCGGTGACACGTCATATGCGCGAAGATTAGTTTTTGACACAAAAGTATTAAAATTAAGATGATGGGTATAATGTTTTGTGCTTCTAAGCCATGCATATTGATGCTGGATGACAGGGCTGTGTGACTCGAGGTTCATTTAGGTTGTCCGTGCGCCGTGGCGTTACGCAAATGGAGACAAATGACCCAGTACATTGCACAGGATGTAACAGACAGACACCCTTGCTTGAATTATATAGAGAGATAACACGTGTGTAGTGTTGATGTAGCAAGCTACTTTTGTCATGTAGCTTGTAGTGTGGCTTCAATTTTTTCTGGGGCTAGCTTCAAGCTACGGATGCATCGAGCCTCAACACGTTGTTAGCTTGTATATCTGCTCTTTTAAGCGAACAATACCGCCGTACTACATATAAAGCCCTGCAGTTGGGTTGCCAGTTTTATGCAGACATCCCCCACTAAATCAACCACAGTGCATCAGCCAGATGCCATATTGTAAACAGTGGTGGAAGTGTACTAACTCCACTTTTCTTTTCATGTTTTTGTGAGGGCCACTGGCGGCGCCCTAAGCAGACCTGGCGCCCCAGGCAGGAAACTGCTTCGCCTGTGCCACGGACCGGCCCTGTTATTACGTCATCACCTAAACCGCTGGTGAATACTTTGTTTACATTGTTTAGCTCTGCGGGTTGTGATTGTTTCCATAGCTGAACATTATGTACTGATTGCGGGGCCAAGCCTGGTGTTCTTAAATGGTGGCAACCATGAAGCACAGGATGTAATCACTTGTAACACTGAAATATGAAAACCCTATAATAATAACCAATCCCTCTGGCAACCATGCTGTTTCATGACAGACTTCCAACTTAAATTAGAAACTGAAATTAGAAAACTGAACTGAGTGTTGAAGTAGCATATGAAACGCCAAGAAGAAAATGGTACACGTTGCTGATGTGACAGGGTGCGAATGTCAACCCGAGGGCTTGACACTAACACTTGCCCGCTTGCCCGGGGCAAGTAAAAAAAAATGGTGGGGCAAGTGAAGACTGCTACCTGGTTGCCCGATCGGCAAGTGTGCAACTTAGTGCACTATAACACAACACAAGATATATTTGTCTTGAAGGCAGTCATTGCGCTCTGCCTCTGTGTCTTTCCCTGCTTTCTAGATATCCACAATTCCAGGCTGCAAGTGCCTCGGAGACCTTAGTGTCAACCCTAAGGACTTGGTCAAGGACTTGAAATGAAGACTTGCGATTTGCGAATGCTACAGTGCTGCAGGTGTTTTCAACAGGTGGTCTGTGGACCACCAGTGGTCCTTGAGATGGTTCCAGGTGGTCCCCAGCTAAGTTGCTTAACCAGATGAAAAGTTGGTTAACCAGATGTAACTATCGAGAGCGTAAAAATGAAACCAAATGGACCCTTGCAGGCCCTTTTGGCTCCATGTTTACGCTCTCAAGAGTTAAAATATGCATCATGTGAATTAGCCCCAAGTCTACACAACTAGCGAATGTGGAAGTTTAGTTTAATGGTCTTGGTTGATCTGTATGTTTGCCTTCTTTTGATTCCTAAATCCAGCCTGGTACTTTGGTCTGTGGGGCTAAAATGTCATCAGATGGTGGTCCGTCCGTGGCTCAAATGCTGAATAAATAAATGGTGTGGCCCTGGTATCAAAAATGGTGAAAATCCTTGCTACAGTGCAGCGGTAGTTCCTTTCTTTGGCTCCTGTCAGTGCCATATGCAGTCATTGAGATCAGAAGCCATCAGAGACATTAAGGTGTGATGGACAGTAATGCCTTTGCCGCATAGCAACTCCATACCCCATCCGTTGGCGACCTGCCGGGGCCCCCGTTGCTATGCCAACGCCAGACACAGCTGGTCTTATGGTAGAGACAATGAAGATGTGTTTCAGCCAGGGGCGGATCTAGGCATGGGCATGGGGGGGGGGGTGGGGGGGGGGGGGGGGGGGGGGCTGTCTCGCTTCGCGCCACGATGAAGCCGCCCCCATACCATTTCCTCCTGTTCCCCCAATTGGGAAATGTTACAACCGCCCATGGTTTCAGCCAGCGGCCGACACAAACCAATGCAGGGTAGGATCATTGCGTGCTGGTGAACTGGGTCAATACAGAACTACAAGCCATGTTGTTGTTGGATGAATAATGTCCTTGGTTGGCTCTGAAAGGCCCTTTGATTATCAATTTGATGCTGCTGCTTGTTTTGCTCTGGGTTCACTGGGTAAGTGTTCAAGTTCAAGGGCGTTTTTTTTTTTTCACTTGATGTCACTGATATCAAAGGGGACATTAGGCACCAAGTACGGCACTACCTCTTTAAGCTTAGGTCCATTCATCCCTCTTAATATATTATGTTCTCTGATTGCATGCAGGGGTATCTGAGATCAGAGGGTTATGTTCTTTTGTTCGGCTGCTTTTATAAATGGCTTTAGCTCTAATGAAAAATGTGACACCGCCGTGTCACAAGCCAGACGTTTCTCTGAAGCAGCATGTGTAGAAGTCGCAGCTTGGCGCCTTCCTTTCGGACAGTGCGGTTTTATTTTCTGCTGTGACGGATTCACCAAAGGTGCCTCAATTAGTATTTAAAGAGCTCTGTCGCTCTTCGGGTTAAATCATTGGGAGAAGACAATTCAATTGCACAGAGCCACCAACGGGGCCAAATACTAAATGTCCGAATATGATTCAAATTATATATTTTTTTTCCTATCATTTTGTCATGGCCGCACCTTAAAAGCTACCTGATTATGGCAAAACTGTCACTGTTATAGGCCCATAGAACATTTATTTGTCACTTTTGAATGCATAAATTTATCCAATTTACACTATTTTTACACTATTCGGTGATACAGTATATATTTTCTACCAATTTGAGCTGAAAAACCAAATGCACCAAAATGCATCTTTAGCAATTTTCTGCAGGATATTTCCTGTTGCATCACTAGTTTTGGAGTATTTGTGCTATAGACCTGCGCAGTGACGTCACCGCCCCGGTTCCGGAAGTGGTTTCCCCATTCATTTTTCTCACAGACTTTTCGAAAATAATTTATATAAAGACGATTTCGGGTTATGACAAATCATGATGCGGAGTGGACCTTTATAACAATGACGTTGGTTCTAAAGATCTCTTACTCACGTAAGAGAGTAAGAGAGGGGGGGGGGGGGGGGGGGGGTAACAAAGCAAGTAAAGAAAAAAAAAAACATGAAAACAAAATATGGAGATGTAAGGATTTGATTGACTATTTCACTGCAAGGGCAATTTGTAACGTCGCGCACGCATGGCTGCCGAAAAGAGGCAAGGCGAAAAAACGTACACAAAGAAAAACTTTCTTGCTCCATAGGCAGAAAATAATAATGTGACAAGTTTGCGAAGAGTTCAAGAGAGAGAAATAGTGTCCAACTGGGGGTTTTAGTTGTGTAGTAGCAGGAGCCATGACTGCTATGGTATATGATCAGAAGCCCAGGTTTGCTGCAGTGCATGTTAGGCCTATGTATTTGTGCTTGAAGTGAGTGAGAGAGAGACACACAGAGGTGTTCTGGGCTCTGCGCCAGGGGGCGGATCTAGGCATGGGCTTTTGGGGGGGGGGGGTGGCAATGCCCCCCTAAATGCCCTGACTGACCCACCAAACATGATGGCATGCAAAACGACCTATATTTAAAATGATTTGAAACACTACTACTACTGCTACTAACTAACTACAGTTGTGGCACCACTAAACCAACAGCATTTCATCATTGGGAACAGAAAACTCTCTGAGTCAGACCTTTAGCTTTATGCATGCTGCGTGTCTGTTGCAACTTCAACAACAACTGTTATTATTGATGCTTTACTGGACTAATATAAGTCCTGCAACCGAAAATGGTTTCTCCTGCCCCCCCCCCTCAATTGGGAGATGCTACATCCGCCCCTTGCTCTGCGCGGCGAGGCTTTGGCAAAGGCAAACCGGCAGCAGCACTGTCCTCCGGGGACGATTCAATTATAAATGATGCTTCCACTTGGAACCACCTTGCAATCCGTTATTCTTTCGGAGATCTTTCCCCACACCTAATCCTCAGCAGGGCTCGGCGTTGGCCTGCCTCTGCGCTGATACGTTTCAAACATACAGTATACGCGTGTGCGTTGTTGTGCACGCACTCATGCACGCACGCTCGCACACACATCGCACCGCTCCGCCATGCATTATGAATGATGGGGAAAGGAGGCACGCGTGTCCTAATTTTTGCGAGAGAGAGAGAGAGAGAGAGAGAGAGAGAGAGAGAGAGAGAGAGAGTGTGTGTGAACATCAACCCCCAGAGCTCGGCAGAATGCTAATTTCCACTATAGTGAGTATATTATGATTGAGTCCGGGGTGTTTCTTCTTCTTCTTCGCGGCGCGTCACTGTCATCGCAGCTGTCCCCGCCATCTCCCTCCCAATCTCTCTCCGGCCCTGTCATCCTAGTCTCAAAGCTGACTCGCGGGGGCGACTCGCGCCACCTCTCTTTCTGTTATTCCTTCTTCCGTCTGTCTCTGTCTTGTCCACGCGGGGAGGGGGGGTGTGCATCAGCCTACATACACCAGAGCCTTATCCTCAAGTGTCAGAAATGATGGACGGTTTTATGTCTATGTGTACACAGGTATACTGTATATGTTTCCTGTGACTTTTTTGTAACTTGTAATTTGTATAACGCCAATGTCTCCCTGTGCCCAGAAGCAATTTCTCCCCTGGGAGACTAAATAAATATATATTCTATTCTATTCTATTCTATTCTATTCTATTCTATTCTATTCTATTCTATTCTATTCTATTCTATTCTATTCTTATACTGTGGTGCAGGGGTCAGCAACCTGCGGCTCAGGAGCCGCATGCGGCTCTAGAACACAGCCCTAGTGGCTCAGTGGCTGTAGCATTATTACATACACACACTGGGGTGATCCACACCAACATAATATAAATATTTCAGTCACCCAAAACGCGTTGCGCTGTCTGACAGTTGCCAGTTAATGTAGCACTTGGCCATGTCAAAAAGCCCAGCAGTTATCAGAGGTGGAGCTTTCAATCTGAACCACCCATTTTCAAAGGTTTACTCAGTTTACTATGTCATTAATATACCTTAGAGATGTTGTGTGGACTAGAAATGGAGTTCTGTAAAACTCCAAAAAAAAAAAAAAAAAATTAGAAACTCCATTTCTGAAGAAAGGTTGTGTTTCACCATGGTAATGATTTTTCTTTTTTTGAGGACCTTTTTTCTGAGAGTGTGCAAATGGAACCAAATGGACCCGCCAGGGTCCATTTGGTTCACATTTGCACACTCTCAGGAAAAAAATAAATAAAATGCGGCTCTAGATAGATTTTGAATTTAATTTTGGGTCGAAAATGGCTCTTTCAACATCTTGGGTTGCCGACCCCTGCTGTAGTGGGAGATTTGCGATATTCCCGCTCACTCCCGTGCGCCAGGTCGCTCACGCTGCTGGAAAGAGCATGAAGCCAACAGCACCCCATTCACACACTGTTAGCAAATGACATTCTCGCGATACAGGGCGTCTCTCGCGAGAATGCCTGCGAGGCTGCAGCTGAGTCCTATTGGGGGTAGGAGTATAGCAGTAGGAGTATGCAGAAATGCGTTGGACTCGGGTATTTAATCCAGCTTTAATGACTTTAAAACCAGTTGTTCTTTAATAATTGTACAACATAAACATTACAGAGACGGTAGTCGTGACTGAACAATACTTTAAAACAGTTGTCGTTTTGCATGTACCTAAAATAGCTCTTATTTGCGCCGTTCTCGCTGAAAACAATGCATTCCCAATTGCAGTTAGGACTCAGAGAGGCTCTGTATAGATCACATGCTCCGCTCTGGTTTCTGACCCCTCAATATCGCAACTCTCCCACTATAAAGCTCTGGCATACCCCCCCCCCCCCCCCCCCCCCCCCCCACCCCCACCCGTCTCCGTGTCTGCGTCACGCAGCGCTAAAGGAAGCAGACAGCTCTACTTTGTTTGCCTGCGAGTGTTGAGTGGATGTCTCTGCCTTCCTGTTCACACTCCCTCCCCTCCCTCCCTCCCCTGCTCCACCTCCTCCATGTCCTCTTCTTCCTCCTATCTGTCTCTCTCTCGCTTCGAGAATAGGAACCGACACTTCCGGAGGAGAACCCTGTGTGTGTGAGTGTGAGTGTGTGTGTGTGTGTGTGTGTGTGTGTGTGTGTGTGTGTGTGTGTGTGTGTGTGTGTGTGTGTGTGTGTGTGTGTGTGTGTGTGTGTGTGTGTGTGTGTGTGTGTGTGTCCTTTGTGCCCACCGTCTCTCCACTACAAAGTAGACAGGTGTCAGTGATGAGTGGAGAGGAGGAGGAGGAGGAGAGAGAGAGAGAGAGAGAGAGAGAGACAGAGAGAGAGAGAGAGAGAGAGAGAGAGAGGAAGATTTGGGTGTGAGACTGCTGCTCGAGTTTTGCTGTAATGAGGATGAAGTCGTTCAGTTCGTCTCCTGCTGTGCGTGCTTCTGCGCATGCGTATGCATGCGTGCGTGTGTGTGTGTGGGGGCAGGGGCGTTTTTGCCATTAGGTAGACTAGCTGCCTGCAGGGGCGCCATAAGGGGAGAGTGGCAAGGGGAGGGGGCAACTAATAATAAATACAATACAAATACAAAACAAAATAAATACATTATACTTGTCCTCTATAACTAGAATTGAACATTTAAAACACGTAATAATATGTTATTTCGTTTAAAAATAGTTCATAATTTTATCCCTTGTGGGGCGTCATTTTACAGGAGATTTTCCCTGGAGCCGCCCCCCCCCACACACACACACAGAGAGAGAGAGAGAGTATGAGAGGTACTGTATTCACGCCTGTGAGAGTTACACGCCCGCTTCTTTAATATACACGTCACGCAGCTGCCATGTTTGGGCGCCTATACCTGACAACGATTTGACACGGAGCTTGTGCCGAGGCTCTGCCTATACTGTACTCTACCTGCTTTGTTCCTATATACTCTCCTCTCTCTACTGTCTCTATCTGCGAAACGGTGATCATCCCTCCCATACAGTACATGTATGCATGCTCTGGTTTCTCCAGCCACCTCCACCACCTCCTCCATCTCTCTCCACTTCCTCCGCATGCAGCATGCAGCACCACAGCGCAGATGGCAAACCAAGCTGCTTGTCATGCCGGCTGAGGCTTGTCAGCCTTCTGCTGAAGGCATGATGGAAGGAGGATGGGGATCTCCTTGATAGAGCCGTCTCTCGTCTCGTCTCGTCACGTTTTGAGGGGTGCACTTTTGGTGCACCTTATAGTTTTTTGGTTGCTGTTGCACTAGCATGGCCTAACCTGAAATGATTTTGGCCTAGGGGGGTGGGGTGCCGTGGGATCCACACGGCAGATCGAGCTGATCTGATTGGATCTCACGAGCCCCTCCTGCGCCCGTCCACTGCTGTTCCACGTCACATCATTTAGAGCGACGCCCACCCTGGAAGGTTGACTCCTCCCTCTAGACAACTGTGGGTAACAAATTAGTCCAGTCGTGCAACGCGAACGAAAATGAAAGCCTGGGTGTCGAGGCTACTGTTGCACAGACTAGGCAGTTAGGTACTTTTGCATTGTTGTGGTGGGGCGTAAACCCCACCAATTCTCTGTTACTTGTCAGGGAATGGAAGATCGAGCCTGTGTTATTATTTGATCGTTTACTTTTCATTGTTCGTTCAGCGTTTCTAAAACCCACAGTCAGAATGAACCCGGTTCGTTCTAGTGCATTCTAGTTTTTTTACCGTAGAATGTATGTAGGTGAGATATAATGACATTTGACACAATAATTCATCATAATTGCCGGTAAAACACAATTTACATAGGTGTATAAAGCTATACACCTTTGTAAATTTTCTTAACGTTTTTCCCCCAAAAACTCCGATATTGATTTTATATCTGTGTGGCCGATATATCTGCCCATAACTAATTGTGAGGCTTTAACCACTTATTTTTCTTTCACTTATTTGTATGTATTTTACTCTTGAAAGAATGCGTCACTGTTACTACAGAAGTTGGGATGCACGCACTAACAATCGCTCTGCTATCATCTGTGTTGTCTTCGTAGCATTTTAGTTTGCAAAAATTGCACTCACTCAACGGTGGTCCGGTCAACATTCTGTACAGAGTAGACTAAAATACTGCGAGTATAAAAGACAAATCTGGTTCCAAGACGCTGATAAAGACGATTAAAATAGAAATCCCTTTGTCTCCAGGGCAGTGTCAGAGGTCAGTCTGTCTGTCATGCATATTCCCTACCTTACGAAAATACCTGCACTCACCTGTCTTACACCGCTGTTTGATGCTAGAAAACTCTCTCTCTCTGTCTCTCTCCTGCGCAGGGGCGGATGTAACTTTTCCCAATTGGGGGGGCAGGAGAAAATGGTAGGGGGCGGCTTTATCGCCCGTGGCGCGAAGCCGCACCCATACCTTTTATTAGTCAAGTAAAGCATCAATAATAACATCAGTTGTTGTTGAAGTTGCAACAGACACGCAGCATGCATATAAAGCTTAAGGTCTGACTCAGAGAGTTCTCTGTTTTCAATGATGAAATGCTGTTGGTTTAGTGGTGACACAGCTGTAGTTAGACAGTTAGTTAGCAGCAGTGGTAGAGTTTCAAATCATTTTAAATACAGGCACTTTAATTTGAAATATCCTTTGCATGCCATCGTGTTTGGTGGGGCAGACAGTGCATTTAGGGGGGCATTGCCCCCCCATGCCCATGCCTAGATCCGCCCCTGCGAGTCCTGCGGTGGTCTCTGTACCGCAGCTTTCTCCTATTACTATTGTTCTTGGTGCATGAATTCATATTCTCCCACTAATACTACAGTTTATTATGATGGGGGGGCAGGCAGTGTAAATCATTCCGGCCGGTTGTTTTCTTTCCCATAGCCATTCTTCACAAGACATTGCCCTCCATCAATCATCCTCTGCATTCTGCTCAGCGCCGCTGATGAGAGATGGGACACATATCCACCACAGGCACACCCCGGTGACACCGCACACTCAATTATGCACACACACACACACGCACGCACGCACGCGTGCACGGCCGCGAGCGCATGCAGGCACGCACACGAACACACACACACACTTGAGTCTGTTCATTATGCATAAACAGAATGCACAAACACTCTCGTAGGAACATGTGTACTGGACATGCACATTATAATTGCATCTATTTTTCCCCATCTTTTGGGGTAAGTTTCTCCTTGGTGCTACTAGATCATGGAGAGGGAGAGAGAGAGAGACAGGGGCGGATGTAATTTCCCAATTGGAGGGGGGCAGGAGAAAATGGTATAGGGTGGCAATGAAGCCGGTGATGAAGCAGCACCCATTCCATTTTCGGTTACAGGACTTATATTAGGCAAGTATAAGCATCAATAATAACATCAGTTGTTGTTGAAGTTGCAGCATGCATAAAGCTAAAGGTCTGAGTCAGAGAGTTTTCTGTTTTCAATGAATGAAATGCTGTTGGTTTAGTGGTGAGACAACTGTAGTTACTGTAGTTGGTAGCAGTAGTAATTTAAGCACTATAATTTGAAATGTCTTTGTTATTCGGGTTGTTTTGCATGCCATCATGTTTGGTGGGGCAGTCTGGGCATTTAGGGGGCATTGCCCCCCATGCCCATGCCTAGATCCGCCCCTGGAGAGGGAGAGAGATAGAGAGAGATAGAGAGAGAGAGATATTCAATCACTAGTGAGCCTCTCTCGCCTGCATATCCCAGAGGAGAGAGGGGCAACAGTTGGAAATATGAATTATGAAATGATGAGGGGTTGTAAAATGGAGATAAATCCCTGTGATTACACACTTCAGTGTCCCACAATTCGATTCCTGGTGTCAAGGAATCTTTATTGTCGTTTGCATGGCGGACGGCGGCCTCGATAATTTCACATGTATTAAACATGGCAGGGAGAAAAGAATTGCCCTGATGGAGCTCTATTGAACGTGACTGAGGAGGCAATTACATTTTTCTTCCCGCCTCACTTTCGGGACACATACAGTTATGTATACGATACGTGTATATATTATTATTATACTTTGTTTTTGTGGGGGTTTTATTTTTCTCCTCCCCGGCATGCAGAATATTCAGCCACATCAAAAACAAAAGAACTGTGTGTGTTCTTTCTTCAATGCTGGACGCCCCGGGGGGTCCAGCAACTGTGGAAAACCCCAGAGATAACAAGGAGAGATATATATACTATGCATGAGAGAGTGGAGGTATGCGCACACCGGGTTTGCGTATGCGTTTGTCTAGCTTACTTAACAATACCATCTATAGTTATGTGCCTTGCATGGAATGAATGACTTGACTTGGCATTTCATCTTTGCCGGAAAAAAAGTGTCGTTTGAATTCACGCTGTCACGCGCACGCACGCACTGCAAATCCTTAAATTTACAGCAATGTGCAGCAACCCGTGTGTAAATGATACATGCCAAAGTGCATGCCAAACATGGATATAAGATACAGTAAAACACGGGTCACCAACACTTCACGACACGCCGCGAGCTTGCAGATCGCCTATTTTTTTCCGGCAAAGATTAGGGACGATTATATAGTGTTGAAAGGCGATCCATTAAAGGGGAAGTCCACCCGTTTGTGCTGGGTGGTCATGATAAAAAGTTCCCCCATTCTGTGTTCCCAAGAAATGGAGGTCTGAAGAAAACCACTAACATGGTGAAACATCTTGATGACATCATCAAGATGTATTTTCACCATGTTAATGGATTTCTTTAGACGCTTCTTTTTTTTTGAGAGCGTACAAATGGAATCAAATGAACCCGTTAGGGTTCATTTGGTTGCATTTGTAAACTCTCACAAAAAAAAAGAAAATGGGTGGAATTCCCCTTTAACGACATGCTGTGAGCTTGCAGATCTCCTATTTTTTCGGCAAAGATTAGGGACGATTATAATAGTGTTGAAAAGGAGATCAATTAAAGCCTTTCGGCACCAGAGTGGTTAGAAAAACAAAAAAATAACCCCTCAAATGAGTCATTAATGAGTAAAGCTGTGCTCTAAAGACACACATTAAAGGCATGTTGCTCCGAAAATTATCTCACAGGAGGGGAGAGAGAGAGAGAGAGAGAAGAGACATGAATGACTGATGCTTCTGAAATTATAAGGCATCGCTTGTTGTGGAGCTGGAAAAGCTGCTGGGAAAAACGCAGCGCTGCATTTCCTCTGCGTTGTTGTGTTGATTCATCGCCTCCGCAGTGCGTCTCTGTTTTAGAGATTCTCAAACGGCCGGGGTCAAGGCCTCCTCTTCGGCCTCCCCATTTTCCCAGGGACCCCTGGGGCCTGTGAGAGCAGACAGCGGGGTCATCACACCTGTCTGAGGGACAGAGCGGTGCCCCTCTCTCTGCTACAGTAGCCTCCAGCAATGCCACGGACAAGGAAAAGGAGAAGGAGCAGATATAGGGGACAAACAGCAAAATTAAAAAATGATGTGTGTCCTGGGGATGTGCAAAGCAACAACGTGTTGGATCTCAGACTTGAGCCTAACCGGCCTGTGTTGTCATCTGTGATGTCACTAGCAGGGGTTGACACTAAGGTCTCCGAGGCACTTGCCCATCGGGCAAGCGCAAGTCAGGTTCCACTTGCCCTCAGGTCATGGTCACCTGCGCCCCAAAAATATATTGTAAATTTTGCATTTAAGTTTACTGGTCCCTGAGAGGGTTCCAGGTGGTCCCCAGCTAAGTTGGTTAACCAGATGTAACTCTTGAGAGTGTAAAAATGAAACCAAATGGACCCTTGCGGGTCCATTTGGTTTCATTTTTACACTCTCAAGAGTTAAAATTCATCAGAGGCAGAGTGCAATGACAAATTTATCTTGTGTTGTGTTATAGTGCACCAAGTTGCACACTTGCCCGATCGGGCAACCAGGTAGCAGTCTTCACTTGCCCCACCATTTTTTTTTACTTGCCCCGGGCAAGCGGGCAAGTGTTAGTGTCAAGCCCTGACTAGCCATGCATCGCATGACGCTCGTACTTCACAAGCGTCATGCAGCAGCTTAAAGCAGTTTGTGGCGGAGCGCTACATTTACATCAATAGCAAGTACATCAACATTCTGTTTTCAATTATAAAGTACTCACACATATTTCTAACGGGTGTTAGACACTTATTGCGTCCGAAAATAGGATTGTAGCGTGCCACGTTGTTTAATAAAAAGCATTTCTATCTTCCGCCATTGGCTGCTAATACAAACTAATAGGGGGATGTGCTCCCGGTGTGCGTCTGTGTGTTCACCAAACTTACCCCAACCCAGAAAATTAGCCCGGGGCTCGGGTAAAAATGTTTTTCATTAAACAACGCGGCACGCAGCTATTCTAATTTCGGGCGCAATAAGCGTCTAACACCCATGGAAACGTGTGTGAGTACTTTATATTTGAAAATGGAATGTTTATGTACACGCTATTGATGTAAATGTAGCGATCCGCCAAAAACTCTTTTAAGACGCTGCATGACTGTTATGATAATGACAGTCATGTTTCAGGGCTATGATGTCACATGGCATTGCTTCAAGCAAGGATAACAGCCCCTTTGATTAACATTCTACAAGTTATATATTCCAGAGAGTATGAACAAAAAATAATAATCAAATAAATAGAGGTACTTTGCGAACTTCGTGCAGCATGCATACAAAGTGGAACTTGGAAGTTGGTGGTATTCTGTACAGTTTCTTCCTTCTTTCCATCCATATGACCATTCATCCAGATTCCAGCCATCCCAAAACGACGTTTGATTAGATTTTGGTATGACTTAAAGGCAGGTTTGAAATCTAAATGCTAAATGCTTATGCATCATTCATATACAAAATGGAATGGGTGCATAAAATATATAAAAAAAAACGCATGCTGTATACATAATCGCATCTGCTTTCGCCCTCCAAGATTCCATACAGTCAAACTCACCAGGCGCTTTGAACATCCTACCACAGATTGTATGTATTTCATGTTTGTAGTATATAACATCCCACTCACAATGAATTAATAAGTTGAATGGTCAAGGAAGTTCCTACAATCAGCCAATTCTCATTACAGCAACATGAACTAAATCCATGTACAAAAGGATGAAAACGGTACTGTAGTATAGACAGTCATGTACAGCAGTGGCTTTCAACCAGTGGTCCGGGGACCACCAGTGGTCCCTGAGAGGATTCCAGGTGGTGGGGGGGAGCCAAATGGACCCTTTGGTATAATCTTACCATCCCAAGAGTTGAATTATATTTAAACATCTGGATTACTTAACTTTTAAGAATCTACACATTTAGACAATGTAGAATAATCGTTATTTTGACCAACGTTTTGCCAGTTTATCTCTCTCTAAATTGTAGACAGAAACTTGAAAATCCTTGGTTTTGTTTACCCCATTATAAAAGTGTTGACTCAGACGATGACTCAGATGTGTCCTCCGTGCACGTCTGACGTCAACGCAGGAAGCAAAACGGACTTGACCCAGACAAAACAAATAAATAAATACTACTATTGAGCCTGTTAAATTGTTCATATCATAAAACTAAATCAATACAAGCTGGTGAAACATGTTATCCACATCTCTCTCTCCACGCAGTGCACACACACAGGATGGGCACAGCGGGGCGTCTTCCATGGTGGATGCCTGGCTATAATTGGGTGTTTGGGTTTATTTGTGGTGCAGCACTATGGCACCCAGCTGGGATGAAAACCTCTGGTTGAAAGCCTCCTGGTTAGACCGTTGCAGTCTGCCAACAGTCTGCACAGGTCAGTCTATGGGCCAGACAGTGTCTGTGGACTCTCCTCGGGACATTACTGACCAATTATATGACACCCGTAGTGAGACAGCATGCACGCGTGTGTTTAGGTTGTAAACAGGGGCGTTTTTGCCACTAGGCAGACTAGGCAGTTGCCTGGGGCGCCATGAGGGGAGGGGGGCACCGGGGCGACCACCACACATGCTTTAAAAGGATGCCAGGCTAATAAGGCTTGCATGGATAAATTCATTATGCTTGTCCTTTATAACTAGAACTGAACATTTAAAACAAATAATATTTTCTTTTGTTTAAGAAAGTTCATATTTTTAGGGCACCATTTTACTGTGCCTGTCATGGGTATGACGTCACAGTACCAAATGGACCCATAAGGTGTGCATTTGGTCCTGTGACATCATACCTATGCATTGTGAGCTCCTAGATCGGCTATATTTGGCAAAGACACATGGTCTAGACAAGAGAGGAGGTGTAATGTACCAAAGCCAAGCCTGGTCAAGTGAAGTATTTGATCATTAAGTGAAGGTTTAGATATTTGGAAGTTGTTGGTTATTGACTGGGCATTTCCGTCAGAAGTTCACACGTAGTACAGTTAGTAAGTCTAAAAATGATGACTATCATTTATTTTTATACCTTCCACTGAACAGGCAGAAGTCCAGACTTTCAAACGGTTTGCCATCTCGCTTCCATTAACTCCCAAATCAATGGTGGCCCAACATGTTACAATTAGATTTCAAATGGCTCGTCTCCAGTACCCACTGGCTATGACAAGATTATATTATTCAGAAATAGTGATGAAAGCCCCCTCTGATCCAGCAAAAAAAAACATCTTGTACTGTAATCTGTTTGTAGATTTGATTCCTTTGATATTTTCCCTGCAGTTAGTTAAGTTTCATTTTTTTCATCCCAGGGAGTTCGTAACTGTGAAAATAGTACCGCCATGCGTTTTAAAGCCACCATGCATGTTGTATTGTAGTATGAGATTTCATTTCGGCACTGTGCATCACGCACGGAATGGACGTATTGCCTCTTTCGTGTCATTGCGTGCTTGTTTGTCCCTGCAATGCAAAGGACAAAACAAATTCTGTGATAATTACAAGAGAGGGAGACATAGGAGGGGCATGGAAGTCAACAAGGTTGCTCCATAGGCCCACTCATTAACGTATGGTGAATGCAGATTGCTTTAGCTGATTGCCTATAGGTGAGAATATATTTATACAAGGTCACTCACGATGTGAGCCTTTGTAGAAGAATCATTAGTCGACTGTCGCATAGCCAGAGAATAGGGGGGGAAAGGTGTTGTTAAAAAAAAACGGAGCGTGAAAATAAATCACCCTTTCAGATGATTTCACAGTTCTTTCTTCTGTGGCGGTTGGCGAAAAGGCAAATTATCTTCTGGGAAACTGAATTACACATTTTGATTGTCTTCTTCTCCCATTGCACTTTGCGCACCCCGCATTCAATGGTGCCTTTTGAAAAGTTTTCTGTCAAAGTTATTAGGTGATTATTTAGCAGTAATGCAATATCTACTGTAGCCGGGAAAAAAACAGTGGAGGGCCGTATTCCTATTTTTATGCACAACCTTCTTCCTAATTTGCATTCGGGCGAACACCTAATGGAGAAAGAGGGGTGAAAAAGCCTTTGAAAACCATGATTGATGTGAGGGCAAATGCGGAGAATGCTGAGATGAGAGATTTGAGGATAACACTCACATATTGCACCCCATGTATGCCAAAAGATGCCAAAAATTTGCTAAAATTCTTGATAAAGACCCCCCCCCACCACCACCACCACCCATTCTCTTCTAATTACTCCCTAATAAAATAGCAGAAAATTCAATTACGTGAAGCTCATGTATTCAGGCTTGACTGGGCTGGACAAAGCCTCCCTTGCTTTGCGTAACACGGCTCTGTGTTCCGGTTCACAAGCTCCAGTAGGCAGCACTCCACCCTCCATTTTACTCGGTTGTCGTCCGCGATTCACAGGGGCGGATCTAGGCATGGGCATGGGGGGCCAATGCCCCCCTAAATGCCCAGTCTGCCCCACCAAACACGACGCCATGCAAAACAACCCAAGATATTTCAAATTAAAGTGCCTATAATTAAAATGATTTGAAACACTACTACTGCTACTAACTAACTACAATAAGTGGCACCACTAAACTGACAGCATTTCATCATTGAAAACAGAAAACTCTCTGAGTCAGACCTTTAGCTTTATGCATGCTGTGTGTCTGTTGCAACTTCAACAACAACTATTATTGATGCTATTACTTGCCTAATAAAGTCCTATAACCAAAAATGGCGGCTTCATAATGAAGCCGCCCCCATGCCATTTTCTCCTGCCCCCCCCCCCCAAGGGAAATGTTACATCCGCCCTGGTCGCAAGTATCTCCCTCTTTCACAGCCGCCCCCATGCCATTTTCGCCCCCATGCCATTTTCATGCCATTTTCTCCCCCAAGTGAAATGTTACATCCGCCCTGACAGCCTTTTCGTCTTTGTAGTTTTTGCACGCATATCACCACTGATAGACAGAAACCTTGCCGGGAAAATAAATAAATAAAAAAAGAAAACACTGTACTTTTCAGGAAATGGTAGGGGGGGGGGGGGGGGGGGGGAACTTGCATTCTGATGGATCCAGTGTAGTTGTTTTGTCACAAGCTCCTCTTGTTAATACTTTTCATCGGATAAATATTTATAAAAACCCACAGACTGAGCTAACCAAGCAAACGCGTTTCAACCATAGATACAAGGTTTCTGCCCAGTGGTGATATCATGAATTATGCAGCAGCAGGCCGTGCTGCTCCAAGTGGGAACTGTGTGTGTGTGTGTGTGTGTGTGTGTGTGTGTGTGTGTGTGTGTGTGTGTGTGTGTGTGTGTGTGTGTGTGTGCGCGCAGTCTGGTTTACTTGCTGCCTGTGCTCAGCAGGTTGTTAGGGAAATGCGATACATTTCTATTATATCGCAGGTTCTCTCTGTCTAGTCTATCTCTATGGAAGAGAAACACAGCATTGTGTGATTGCATGTGAAAATGTGTCATTGTGAGAGTTGCCGTGTGTGCGTGTGTGTTGTGCGAGTGTGCATGGAGTGAAATGCTGCAGGGTTGTGTGGTGCATGGGTCTCTCATGTGCACTAGTTCGGTCCGTGCACAATAAAATCCTCGGTGTCAGTTTAACTCTAAAGAGAATGACAGTTTCATGTAGATTTTTTTTGGCTACATGTCGCACACTCCCAGAATCAAATGAACACTAACACGTTTTACTGTGTATAGCTTCGCACTTTGTGCACTAGTGTGTTAGAAACGGAACACTGTATTCTTACATGCACTAAGTAAATCTCCTCAATGTGGTAATTGGATCCCCAGGGCGCTTGTATCTTTGCGGCAATGCTCATCACCCCTCCCCTCCACCCCCATTAAGCAAAAAGAAAGAAAAAAAAAAGACTGTGTGTGTGGTATAGCCTATAGCCTGCGAGTTAACTTGTTTGCAGGGAGGGGGGGACGGGACTGATTCGGGGTCTGCCTTGTGAGCTGTTTTGGCAAGCAGAAAAGTTTTCATGGCGAGCGAGACAAGCTAGTTGCGAGTCTAGGTCTAGCTGACATGACCTCCCTGCACCCGGCGCACCCTGCTACCCCGCTGTCTGCCTGTAATGTGGGCCCCCCACCACCCAATACCCACCACCCACCCACCCTCCACGCAGAGGAGAGAGATATGCTGCATGGCTGCGCTGTGTGAGGCAGGCGATACACCATGTACTGGATAATGTACAGTATACAGGAGCTTAAATCGATGGAGTTTGTCACGGAGACATTCGAGCAGGCCAGACATTGACCATATTCGCAGCGCGGTGGCCATTTTGTATCTTTAATTCACACTCGCCGTGAGGAGGGAGCGGTGGGTGGGAAACCCCACCCCGTGCACCTCGGTGTGGGGTGTGAATGTGATCTATCGAGCGGCTCGAGCCGTTGTTCATGGAGTGCCGGCCTGTGAGGTGGTCTGGATGTGTCTGCCAAATGACGACGAATGAATGAGTGAATGACATTTTTATTGACAGAGATGAGAGTTACAGTACAAGTCAAGTACACACTGCAACAAGACTGAGAACAGCTTGGAGAATTACAGTACAATTCAAGCAAATCTGAAAATTTGATTGGACACAGTTGGACACAGTACAGTAGTTAAGAATACACTTGTTTACAATAGTGGCCAACTTGTTCATTTCATTAGGACATTCAAAAACGTACAAGATAATTACTTCAGTAAAGACAGAAGCAGCAAATCATGGTGATACATTCATAGTGGAGGTATAAAGGGAAAAGAGAAATGTACAAAGAGGAGAGGGGGGTGGGTGGGAGGATAATATATCGCATGTATGATGCCAGGTTTGCGCTTACCTATAAATACAGTATGTGAACGGTTTGCAGAGGACGGATTGCCGTCAAAGGTGTTCTTTGTAAGTGAAGCATTTGCGTGAAGCTATCCATGCTTAAATTGGGGTGTATAAAAGAGAAATAGAAAAAGAATGCGTGAAGATAAATGAATTGGTGAAATGTTGCATTAATTTAATGCAGTGGTTTTCAACCTTTTTTGATATCAGGGCACACTATTTATTCAGCATTTGAGCCACAGACCTGACATTTGTGGTGTTAATGTCCGATTGTACGGACAAACACACACCTACAGACTGACCGAAAGCCAGCTATACTGTAACTGCAGCACCAGGGCTGTAAAAAGACATATTCAATGGATTGCATCACCCATGGCAGGAAATGGCCAACCTGCACAACATGCAGACCTGTTGGTAATATGGTGTGGCCGGCAGGCAGGTGGGCGAATAGAGACTGCTGCTGCTTCCATGCATGCAGTTGCCACGGCCTCTCTCATTTGAGTCCATATCTCACTTTCCTGGTCCATATGCCGCTGCAGTCTCCGGGGCGTTTAAAGGCAACAGAGAGCAGCTTGTTGGATGCTCTATAGGGGAATCCCGGTGGGACAGCTGGGAACCTATCACAGGACCAAGCAGATGTTCAGGTTACTTCCAGAGGAGGAGAGGCATGTGTGAGTGTGTGTGCGTGCGCGTGAGAGAGACATAATTAACGGGTTCTGTACTGTAGCGATTGGTTGGTGTTTTAACCGTTATGTTATGCTTTACCTATTTAAAAATATCAGATCTACAAGCTCATAGCTTGTAGACCGAGTGGCGCGCTATGAGCTTGTAGCTCTGATATCTTTTTTGAAAAACTGTGAAAATCCATGCATATCCAAGCATATTGTATATTCTTTCCGACATATGATTGTAATTTATGACACTACATTCTAGTTTCTGGCGCTACATTCTGTTTCTGAAGCTAGATTCTAGTTTCTGACACTATATTCGATTTTCTGACACTAGATTTGAGTTTTTGGCACTAGATTCTAGTTTCTGACACTATTCAAGTTTCTAACACCAGATTCTAGTTTCTGGCACTAGATTCTAGTTTCTGACACTATTCAAGTTTCTATCACCAGATTCTAGTTTCTGGCACTAGATTCTAGTTTCTGACACTAGATTCTAGTTTCTGACGCTAGATTCTAGTTTCTGACGCTAGATTCCAGCTTCTGACGCTAGATTCTAGTTTCTGACATGAGTTTCTAGTTTCTGTGTCCGTGATGCTCAACATATTTCATGTCAAGGACCCCCAGAATTATCTATATTTTATCTATACAGTATGTGTCACAGTACCGAAAGGGTTAAAGCGATTATGAATAGCAGAGAGAGGAAGACGGTAGGAACAGATGAGAGGCGAGCTAAGCAAAACCTGAACCACAAAACAACAACAACAACAACTAAATGAATACAACAGAGATGCAACAAAGTGGCGGGGTGACTTCATTAGCAAGTCCCACTACATCCGGCTCTCTCTCTGAGTCGGTGCCCGATGCTTTCTAGTACCCTCCGGCTACGGTGTGTGCTCCACACCGTGGCGTTCCGCCGTGCACCACCCAGGGGCGGATCTAACATTTTCCAATTAGGGGGGGCAGGAGAAAGTGGTATGGGGGCGGCTTCATCGCGCCACGGGCGATGAAGCCGCCCCCGTGCCATTTTCTGTTACAGGAAGTTTATTAGGAAAGTAAGCATCAATAATAACATCAGTTGTTGTTGAAGTTGCAACAGACACGCACCATGCATAAAGCTAAAGGTCTGACTCAGAGAGTTTTCTGTTTTCAACGATAAAATGCTGTTGGTCTAGTGGTTACACAACTGTAGTCAGTCGGTAGCAGTAGTAGTGTTTCAAATCATTTTAAATATAAGCAATATCTTAGGAAATATCTTGAGTTGTTTTGCATGCCATTGTGTTTGGTGGGGTAATCAGCCCCCCCCCCCCCATGCCCATGCCTAGATCCGCCCCTGGCACCCCCCCCACCCACCCATGTCGATGTACCCACCAGTCTATCTGCCCAAGGTCTAATGCCTTTGATCTCTTCATTATGTTTGCTTTATACTGCGTATGAGCCGGTTATAAACTATACTCCGGGATTCCCAATGCAGACACACACGGCGAATTCAGATGCACCTCGGGGGCTCTGGGGAGTATTCTGAAGTTGTATTGGAATTGAACTCTGCAACCGTATAAGAGAACATTTTTTTTATAATTAAATAACACCATTGGCACCTTATTTCTTTCATAAATAGAGAATCTTTCACTCAATAGGAGGTGCTCCTGTCGCAGGATGATGATGTCACATGAGCATGTGCATTCCAGAGCCCTCTAGAGGGAGAGTTGCGCCATTGAAGGGGTACGCAGTCACGTGGTTTTAGTCACGTGCTCAGTGGTCGCCGAGAACATAACAGTGACAAACCATGGAGTCTGAAAGACGAGAGTGGCGCAAATAAGAGCTATTTTACATATGTATGCAATATGACAGTCGATTTAAATTATTTCACAGTAACAACTATAGTCTCTGCAATTTGTATGATGTGCCATTATTAAAAAAAAACGAAAATAAAGGGATTTTAAGTCATTAAAGCTGGGCTGTTGTCTGAGTCCAATGCATCTCTGCCTATTTCCCAATAGAACAGAGTAACAGTCTCGCGGGAATACCGCGAGAGTGACGTTTACGGAAGTGTCACTTTGTGAATGAGGTGCGATTTCTCATGCCAATAAAGCTCATTTGAAGTGAATTGCTATTGGGAAAACTACTATTCTGCTCTTTAAGACATCAATATAATGCAAACAAAGTATACAAAAATATCCTGCGACATGTCCTCTCTCATTTGTATGCACTGATTATTTTCTACAAAGGTATAGTCATTAATACAATAATAAAAAAATCTTTGTTCATGCCGTTTTTATGACAACGTTCTGAGAGTGTCACTATTCCCCTTCCCAGCAGCACTAGCGGCCGCCATTGGATTGGCCCCATGAAGTGAACGGAGTTGTCAGAACTCTGTCTCTAGATGGCGCTGGTTCTGTATAGAGCTAGACCACACAAGGACATGTGACATTGTCATCCTGCGACAGGAGCAGTTCCTATTGAGTGAAATATTGAAGGTGTTTTTAGTTATATGTATGGTATAGGTATGTTTTAGTTATAGAAGGCAAGATTTACTGTGCTTTTGTCCACAATAACAGGCTAGATTTTGGAAACAAAATGCAACCCAGCAAACGTGGCAACCCACTTACTTACATCTCCACACATAACAGTGTAGCCCACCAACCTGGCAACCCACTCACTCCACTCCCATCTTCACCCTCCATTGCAAGATGGCCGAAATGTTTGTCAACAGCACAGCAGCTCCTCTCCTCTCCAACACATCAACTTTGTATTAGCCCTCACTCTGCTTAGCGGTGAGTTAGTTTGACTTGGTGCCATTGGTTTGTTCATTGGTTTAGTTATTTGATGCAAGCTTGGATTTGGTTTGGAGTTTATTTACAATTGTTTGATCTAAGTGCAGATCAAACAGATCAAAAAGAACATTAATCTTCTATATTCTCTAGTTGTCTAGACTTGGGGCTAATTCAGAGGATGAATATTTTAACTCTTGAACGTGTAAAAATTTGGTTTCATTTTTGCACTCTCAAAGAGTTACATCTGGTTAACCAACATTCCATTATTTAGCCTGGGGACCACCTGGAACCCTCTCAAGGACCACTGGTGGTCCCCGGACCACCGATTGAAAACCCCTGGCGTAAAGTGTAAACTTTATCCATTCTTAACTAATTGCCTTCTCAGAGTGTGCCGTTACGGGTTCAGTTTTGGTTAGCATTTGTTTCACTTTCTCAGTTAAACGAACACTGTGTACAAACTCTCCCACTATAAGGCTCTGGTACAAACTAAAGAAACAAGCAAACTCTACTGCAGATTGGGGGCCGACAAAGCTCTGGGCCACTTTTGATCCAATTACACTGTGTAATCTATCTGAGATGGATCTGCATGGTGGTGGAGCCTCGGAAAGACATTTTCTGTTCTGCACAATTCCCCGAGACCTCCATCCATTGGTCTTGGGGCGGCTGCTGCTTCCACTTCTTCTTCTTTCCTTTTTTTTTTTTCATGCAGCACATTTTGTCAAATTAAACCCGACGTCAGTTCTTCGATTTTTCTTCTTTTCCTTTTTCTTTTTGTTTCTGTCTGTTCCTCCGTGCCCCGTCCCTCTCTCGTTTCTCGTGCCAGCCCTTTTGTTCTTTGGTTGCCGTCCTCATGTATTATACATGAGGATTGGGAGACTTATCTGTTTCTGGCCATAGTGGCTGATATTCCCAAGGAAGGCTCTATATTTAAGACCCCGGTGAGGTCAGGGATGTGCTCGGGGAGCCTGCCTTCAACCCATATAGGCGGAGGTGGTTGAATATCATTAAGTGTCCCCGAAATAGAACTTATATGCAACGTGGTGGCATTGAGGCTGATTGGGATTTGGATTGTCTCTTCGATAGTGGGAGCGAGGAGGATTTACACTTAGCCAGAAATGTGTCATTTCGGTAATGACCTCATGCTCCCCAGAGTCTAGTTAGGATGGTTCCAGTCAGAACACAGAAATTCCTCTGTGAGTTTGATGCATGTCTCTTACCCATCCTCTTCCCTTTTTCGGTCTCACATAGGTTTTTGGATCCTTTTAGGATTGTAATGATTATTAATGGTCTGATTCAGTGATCGGTGTGCTTAAAATGGACCCTTGCTGTGGTAATACCCACCCCAGAAATGGTTCCGAATGTGATGGGACCGACTCTGGTGATTCCACTTCCCATATTCCAACCGTATAGCCAGGGCCAGATTTAGCCAGCCCTACTAGGGTTTGCTGGAAGAATCGCAGGGTGGGCAAATCCTAGGTTTTTATATGAAGCAGTTTGGTTTTCCACCTTTTTGACACCAGGGCCCACTATTTATTCGGCATTTGAGCCACAGGCCATTTGAGGACACAGACTCCAAAACTAAAGATTTATTTTGCTTTTGTCCACAATACCAGGCGTAGAATTGGGCTAATTCAGATGTTCTCAAAGAGTTACATCTGGTTAAACAACTTTCCACCATTTAGCTGGGGGCCACTGGTTGAAAACCATTGATATTATCTTTCATTGGGTGGGCAGGATGCCCACCGGCCCTGCGTAATCCTTGTTACGCCTCCAATGACATCCAACTAACGTTCTCCTCTCTACCCCACCCTGTCTTCACAGCTGGCACCACCTACATCTTCGGCAAGGGAGGCGGCCTGATCACCTACACGTGGCCCAACAACGAGAGGCCGAGCACGCGGACGGACCGGCTGGCTGTGGGCTTCAGCACCACCATCACGGACGGCATCCTGGTCCGCATCGACAGCGCCCCGCGCCTGGGAGACTACATCATGCTCCACATCGTGAGTTCATTTGGCCATGTTTTCTTTTTGCGCTGTTGCTTGGATAAACCGTAACCAGAAGTTCGCCTGTACGTGCTCCAGCCCTGAGCATCAACAAGACCTCGTTCGATCTGCTGACTTTGCTCATCGTCGTGGGGGTATACTGATACTGTACGTCACGCCCTGAGCGAGGATCGTGCGCGGTTCAAGTTGCCAATAGGCTCATTATAATACGAGCAGAGCAACAAGTTCATTCAGGATTAATTTGTGCTCGTAGTGTGTGGTAAACATCAACGTGTCTGCGCAGCTGTAACCTGCCTGAACACTGCCATGTTTCGCAAACAAGCCTCTAAATTGCCCTTCAGTGAACTCCAGCTCAATCCAAGCCAGCCATCAGGGTAGGCATTGAATTATACAAACTGTGGGGATCCATAAAATGATTTTAGAAGAGAGACAGAGAGAGAGAGAGCTGTGCTCACTTATTCGCGGAACAAACCCAGCACCACTACTGCATTCCAGCAGACTACCAGCATGTATAATGAATGTGTGAAACCATACATATGCATCATGATTCAACATGCTAAGCAAGAAAAAAAAAAAACACATGGTTGAAAAAACAGGATTCGGGGCAGGTCATCTGTGTGTCAATATTGAATGTTAACCACTTAAATCTGGCCTCTCTGCCTTTCTGTAGCAGGCAAATTATAATATAATAATATGTTTGGTGCACAGCACCGTGCACAGACTGTTTGCTGGCACAATCCGTTTGGAAAGCTAAGACTCGCGTCGCAGTCCGTACTATAGTCCACGAACGCAACAAGACGCATGGAGGCGAAGCCATTAGCGAAGCGAGGTGAGAAACGGAACGGATGTGGTGACAAATGGATATAGCGTTAATGTAGAGGAGGGAGGGAGGGAGGAGGATCCAGACTTTGTTACGTCGCTCCCTTCTTAATGAGTTGCCCTCATCGCCTGAGTGCTGGCCATGTGGCTCTCACAACTAACCATCTGCTCTGCTACAATGAAGGCCAACTGCATGCAGTTTTAAATGCGTTTGTGTGTCTGTGTGTGTGTGCCTGTGTGTGCGTGTACCGTGTATGTGCGTGCGCACATGCACGTCCGTGTGAGATATCGCTGCAGTTCTTCCATGTGGCCGTGCCTAGGCCTCTGCTGCTGAAATGAATTTATGCACGGAAATGCTGATGCTACACCACTACAAAGTTTATTCATGTATACCGCACATGGTTGATATTTGTCGTTTGCACAGTGTTTTCTCTTTGCACACGGGGCTGTTGTTTGTCCGTGTTTCATGTGGCACCGGTCCTCCATGCACCAACCGGAACCAATTCCCTGCACTGTCGTACTGCCTTATTTATACTTTATATCCCATATTGTTTGAGTTGTGTAGTCTGGGGTGCGTATATTGCATGCATGCCTGTGGCAGTGTGTACGTTGTGCGTGCGTGCGTGCGTGCGTGCGTGCGTGTGTGTGTGTGTGCGTTAATATATTTGCTGCCTGTATGTGTGTCTACAGTATATGAGTTAACCCTTCCTGTACGTAGCTTGGTGATCTAAACATTGTAATACTTTAGCCATAGAAAAATAGCAGATCTGCTCATGGCGCGCCACCGAGTGGCACGCTATAGCTTGTAGGTCTGCTTTTTTTTTTTTTTTTTTTTTTTTTTTTTTTTTTTTTTTATCGTGAAAGTGTGGCACAAATGTTGGCATGTATTTTCGGAAACATTTTAACTCGAATCTTTGCTTTATATACGGTGATCCCTAGAACATGTTTTCAGATGGGGGGGGGGGGTCCTCAGCGAACTATAGATAATTCTGGTGGTCCTTGGCATGAAATATGTTGACTGACAGGAACATAAATTGTTCAGAAAAACTAGTAGTCTAGTACAGAAACTATTATCTAGTGTCAAAACTATTATCTAGTGTCAGAAACTAGAATCTAGTGTCAGAAACTAGAATCTAGTGTCAGAAACTATTATCTAGTATAGTAGCTCCCAGGAAACATTACTGAAGGAGTAGGAGAGACAACGTTTCGACCCTACATTGGTCTTTCCCTATGATACCTGACGAAGACCCAGTAAGGTCGAAACGTTGTGTTCAATAAACTATAGACTTATTTTTCTCTTTTTGCACGTTCAACTTTTTTGTTCAGCACCTGCGAAATTTATTAGAGATGTGCGTACTCCACCTTTATTTTAGAAACTATTATCTAGCAGGACAAAGTGGTTTAATTATGTTGGCGGAAGAGAGAGAAAGAGAGAGCAACTAAGCGGCGAGATAGACAATGTGGGAGAAAGTCTCCCATTGTTTTTTGGCTGGCTTAGTCATCGTGGCGCTTCCTGATTGGAAAGCAAAAGGGTTGCATTTTTAATTCTGTTTTTCACATCTCGCAGGATAACCAGCCAAGCTGTGTAACTCTTTAATTTGGCTCCCAGTCACGGCCAACGTCTTCATTTGTGCAGTCCCAGGATGCTAATGAATTTATTATTAGGCAATGCAAGCGGGGCTTTGACCAATTTATTTACTGGAGCAGCTTGAGATGAACCTGACATGAGTTTCTTCACAGTGTGTCATAACTTTTCTGCTCTTCTCAAAACAACCTATAATTCGCCGACAAGTTATTGTCCATTAGAGATCTACATCTATATGGAGATCTAAGGGTTTTCGGTCAGAAGTAGAAGAGTTGCTGATCCGGCTCCATACCGTGTAAGGAGTACTAGGTGATGATCCAGTCTTCTCCATGTATGGATCTCAAGGGTTTGATGAGGTCAATGTTGTGATCTTCATACATGGAGCGTGTCACAAGGTGTGACAGATCGACTGCCATATATGGTGGTGTGACGTGCCATGATACGTCACGGAATGATTGACATATATGGTGGTATGACTGACTGACAGGTTTTCATAGTAATCTCAATTATTAGTATTATATTTAAAGGGGAATTCCACCCATTTTCAACATTTTTTTCTGAGAGTGTACAAATGTGAATTTTTTTGTACAAATGTGATTTTTTTTCCTTTCAGACCAAATAGACCCTATATTTGGTCTGAAAGTGTACAAATGTGAAATCATTAACATGGTGAAATACAGTACATCTTGATGATGTCATCAGATGTATTTCACCATGTTAATGTTTTTTCAGACCTCCATTTTTAGGAAATACAGAATTGGGGGAACTTTTTCATCATGTCCACACAACATCTCTAAGGTATATCAATGACATATTAAAATGTTGACAATGGGTGGAGTTCCCCTTTAAACACTACATTTTAGAATGTAAGCTAAATGTAAAATCATGATTCAAATTACTATTATAAAAATAATCATAAAAATTATTATTCAGAAGAAAAAAAGAACAAAAACATGCTAGCTAACAGTGAGAGGCCATTGGTAATGATGGCGTTAGCCCATCAACACTTGAAGGTTGGCGTTGTGCTTCTTGCACTTAACTGTAACGGTGACTCAGAGGGAAAGGTTAAAGGAATTATACAGCCTCCCTTTCCTGGATAGATGTCTCAACAAAGGTCTTATCAAAGCCCACAGGCGCTACTTAGCCTTTCCCATCTGTAGCAGGTGACAGGCTTCAGAATCAGCTGCCTACAGTAGTGGGCTATTAGCGTATAAGCCACCCACACACTTGGATCTAATCTGATGGACAGGCTGGTGCAAAGTGACTGTCAGGAGGAATACATTGTTCCTCACTTTCACCCTATTTCACTTGAAGTGAGGTGGTATTATATAGTTGGTTTTCAACCTTTTTCATACCAGGGCCCACCATTTATTCAGCATTTGAGCCACGGACCACCATTGGATGACATTTTAGCCCCACAGACCCCAAAGATTTTGTTTGCTTTGGGCTGGATTTGGGGAAAAAACAAAACAGGCAAACATACAGACCAAAATGATTATTATTAATTATCTAGTTGTTTTAAGATGATGAATATTTTAACTCTTGAGAGTGTAAAAATGAAACCAAATGGACCCGCGAGCGTCCATTTGGTTTCATTTTACGCCAAACATACAGATCCAAATGACCATTAATCTTCTACATTCTCTAGTTGTGTAGACTGGGGCTAGTTCACATGATGAGAGTGTAAACATGAAACCAAATGGACCCGCTGAGATGATGACTTACCAAATGGAATCTTGCCTAGGGCAGGATTCCCCCCCCCCCCCCCCCCCCCCCCCCCCTCCTGACTGTTGCGCTACATGCCTGCCTCAACTACACACACACACATACTTGGTTGTTCAAGCTGAGTTCATCAAATATTTGTCGGGGGTTTGTTTTTTTTACGTTAGGAAGTGAATCACACAACTCTAGTCTAGTATTCATGTGCTTTGTGGAAGTTGTGTCCAAATTATATTGTGGTTATACTGTAGTTCCTACAGGCTGTTTCAGATTCCAAAAGGGAAGGAGGAAGATGAGTGAATGTAGTGTGTGAGAAACTCATTATGGCACTAAAGTACAACTTCTAATATATCTTCCCTGCTGTACCAGCGCATTTTCTGTTGTTAATAAGGGTTGTGGTTGGTTGCGTCACAACTCGGCTGATTGGCGTTTCATCCAGATAGAGAGAGAGAGAGAGAGAGAGAGAGAGAGAGAGAGAGAGAGACAGAGAGACAGAAGTTTGTCGTATGACAGTAAAAGGATTAGGCAATTACTATGTTTGTGGATATTTGTTATCTACTGAGTGCCTCATTCTAGTTTTCAAATGTCACACTTCCTCCCAACATAGCAGAGAGCGTATTGGGACAAACATGCATCATTGCACTGTGACTGAGAGCAAAATATCAGAGACACTCAAGTGCACACACTCACGCACCAGGGGCGGATGTAACATTTCCCAATTGGGGGGGCAGGAGAAAATGGCATGGCATACCATTTTCAGTTACAGGACTTATTAGGCAAGTATAGCATCAATAACAACATCAGTTGTTGTTGAAGTTGCAACAGACATGCATAAAACTAAAGGTTTATGCACTTTCAGAGAGTTCAGAGAGTTTTCTGTTTTCAATGATGAAATTACAGTATGTTTGGTTTAGTGGGGCCACAGCTGTAGTTAGTTAGTAGCATAGTAGTGTTTAAAATCATTTTTAATATAGGCACTATAATTTGAAATATCTTGGTTGTTTTAGATGCCATCATGTTTGGCGGGGCAGACTGGGCATTGCCCCCCCCCCCCCCCCCCCCCCCCCGTGCGCACACACACACACACACACACACACACACACACATAATTGGATGTTCAAGCTGAGTTCATCAAATATTTGTCCGGGGTTTGTTTTTTTTTACGTTAGGAAGTGAATCACACAACTCTAGTCTAGTATTCATGTGCTTTGTGGAAGTTGTGTCCAACTTATATTGTGGTTATACTGTAGTTCCTACAGGCTGTTTCAGATTCCAAAAGGGAAGGAGGAAGATGAGTGAATGTAGTGTGTGAGAAACTCATTATGGCACTAAAGTACAACTTCTAATATATCTTCCCTGCTGTACCAGCGCATTTTCTGTTGTTAATAAGGGTTGTGGTTGGTTGCGTCACAACTCGGCTGATTGGCGTTTCATCCAGATAGAGAGAGAGAGAGAGAGAGAGAGAGAGAGAGAGAGAGAGACAGAGAGACAGAAGTTTGTCGTATAACAGTAAAAAGGATTAGGCAATTACTGTTTGTGGATATTTGTTATCTACTGAGTGCCTCATTCTAGTTTTCAAATGTCACACTTCCTCCCAATATAGCAGAGCCGTATTGGGACAAACATGCATCATTGCACTGTGACTGAAAGCAAAATATCAGAGACACTCAAGTGCACACACTCACGCACCAGGGGCGGATGTAACATTTCCCAATTGGGGGGGCAGGAGAAAATGGCATGGCATACCATTTTCAGTTACAGGACTTATTAGGCAAGTATAGCATCAATAACAACATCAGTTGTTGTTGAAGTTGCAACAGACATGCATAAAACTAACGGTTTATGCACTTTCAGAGAGTTCAGAGAGTTTTCTGTTTTCAATGATGAAATTACAGTATGTTGGTTTAGTGGTGCCACAGCTGTAGTTAGTTAGTAGCAGTAGTAGTGTTTCAAATCATTTTTAATATAGGCACTATAATTTGAAATATCTTGGTTGTTTTAGATGCCATCATGTTTGGCGGGGCAGACTGGGCATTGCCCCCCCCCCCCCCCCCCCCCCCGTGCGCACACACACACACACACACACACACACACACACACACACACACACACACACACACACACACACCCTTGCTTTTTTCATCCACTCCACTCCATTCTAAGGACCGCCTTCGCATGGGGAAGCTGTAGCACCAAGAGATGTGACTTTTCGTGAGACAACCTAATTTCTTTGTCAAACCAGGGCTATGAAAGGGCACGGTTCCTATAAGCATGACCTTATCTTTATACGGAATACCTTTTCATTGCACAGACAGCAGAGCCATTCCCTCGAGGACACTCCACAGATACACTGTCACACTTTAACAAAGTTTGCTTTTTTGATTTATTAAAGTGGCCTCACCATATATATTTTTTTTTTACATTTTTCAAGATTTTTGGTGTTTTTACAATCTACGGTGTATTTTTTACACCCGAGAAAGTTGTTTTTTTAAACAGTCAGACCTACATTGAGATACCTCTGTGTGTCTGAATGGCGACGTATGAATGGGTAATATCAGATTCTCCGATTTAGCGAGGTCAATAAAAATACCAATTTTAATAGTCCTCCAACCTTTGGTATATGGTCATTGGTACAGTATGCATGGAATCTATACCCCTCTCCTCCAGGGCCGATCTAGGCATGGGCATGGGGGGTGGCAATGCCCCTCTAAATGCCCAGTCTGCCCCACAAAACACGATGGCATGCAAAACAACCCAAGATATTTCAAATCAAAGTGCAAATTAACCAACTTTCCACCATTTAGCTGGGGACCGCCTGGACCTCTCTCAACCAGTGGTCCCCCATGCAGACCACAGATTTCATTGGGTGGGTAGGATGCCCCCCCCCCCTCTAGATCCGGCCCTGGCTAGTGGAGGAACAAGGCCAACACAGGGAGAGCGAAGGAGAAGAGAACATTAAAGAATGAAAGCTGAACCTCCTGCTGCCTCCCTTCCTCTGCTTCACCTTCTGCCTTTACCAGGGTAGACTGCAGATTAGTCTATTCTCTCCCCTCTCTCAGCTCCCCTAGCCCACACACACACACACCAGGGGCGGATCTTGGCATGGGCATGGGGGGGAAATACCCCGCTAAATGCCCAGACTGCCCCACCAAACACGATGGCATGCAAAACAACCCAAGATACAGTATTTCAGTGCTTATATTTAAAAGTATTTGAAACACTACTACTGCTACTAACTAACTACAGTTGTGTAGCCACTAAACCCACAGCATTTCATCATTGAAAACAGAAAACTCTGAGTCAGACCTTTAGCTTAATGCATGGTGCGTGTCTGTTGCAACTTCAACAACAACTGATGTTGTTATTGATGCTTTACTTTCCCTGCCTAATAAAAGACCTGTAACTGAAAATGGTATGGGTGCGCCTTCATTGCCTGTGGCGCGAAGCGACACGGGCGATGAAGCCGCCCCCCATACCCCCCCCCCCCAATTGGGAAATGTTACATCCGCCCCTGACACACACACACACACACACGCACGCACGCACGCACGCACACACACGCGCGCACACACACCTGGGGGCACTATATCTCCTTTCAGCGGAGCCATATGAAAACCAGGGGCTGCCTCCTTGCTTTCAGGCCCAGCTGCTGTGGAGACTGTGGGGCCAGTTGGGCGCAGTAGGTGCCTGCATGCCAGACAGGCCCTGCTGCTGTCGGATGAGTTTATCTGTCTATGGAAGGCATCCGTCCACCGGCGCCCCTGAAGGGAGATTAGACACACTGTGCTGGCTTTTTCCCTACCCTTCTCTCTCTCTCTCTCTCTCTCTCTCTCTCTCTCTCTCTCTCCTCTCTCTCTCTCTCCTCTCTCTCTCTCTCTCTCTCTCTCTCTCTCTCTCTCTCTCTGCCTGCTCTTTGTCCCTCTTTATCTGCGCGCTATGTGTTTTCTGCCTCTCTCTCCCACTACCCCGATCTGTGTCTTTTTTTATTTATTTTTTTATCTGCTATAGCCTGCATTTTCTGTCCCCTCTCTCTTGTGGCGTACCCCTGTCCCCTCACTCCCTCCCTCCCTCCTTCCCTCCCTCCCTGCACCCTACGACCCCTCACGTCACTGCCTCTGTTTCTCTTTATCTCTCTCTCTCTCTCTCTCTCCTCTTTAGCTCCCCTTCGCCGTTGTCTATGTGTCACCGTGTGCAGCAGCAAGTCTGGGAAGCATTCGTACAGCAGCGGCAGCATGCATAGACGAGAGGGGGTGGCAGGCAGCTTGGCGGTTGGGCTGGGGTGGGATGGGTCTGGGCCGAGGTGTTGTTGCTGCTAGGAGCGGCTGTGCAAGCAGGGGTGGATGTAACATTTGCCAATTGGGGGGGCAGGAGAAATGGTATGGGTGCGACTTCATCGCCCGTGGCGCGAAGCCGTACCATTTTCGGTTACAGGACTTTTATTAGGCAAGCAAAGCATCAATAATAACATCAGTTGTTGAAGTTGCAACAGCGAGTTTGCAACAGCAGAGTTTTCTGTTTTCAATGTAGAAATGCTGTTGGTTTAGTGGTGACACAGTTGTAGCTAGTTAGTAGCGGTAGTAGTGTTTCAAATCATTTTAACTATAGACACTTTAATTTGACATATCTTGGGTTGTTTTGCACATGCCATTACGTTTGGTGGGGCAGGCTAGGCATTTAGGGGGGGGGGGCATTGCCCCCCCCATGGCTAGATCCGCCCCTGGACTGTGTGTGAGGTGAGGGACAGATGGTCCCACCTTGTCAAGTCAGCAAAGGTGTTGATTCAGAAGCGGATTATGGCACAGCAATGTACATCGTGTAAGGGGCGTTTTTTTCCCTCTCTCTCTCTTTTCGTAATGTCATGTTCGTGTCAAAATGTCGGCGCTATAGGGCCGCGCGGTTGACCGGGGCGCGTGGCGCCGAACATTATCATAGAGAGAAGGTCAAATGTGCACATATGCCTCGAAGACACAGACAGTCAGACACATACCGCTTTGTCCATTCGAGAGGATTGCCTCGCAGAGGTATAACAATTCCTTTTAGGGCAGGGGTGTAGAGATCGCATGTGAACTGACATACATGATACTACAGAATGTTGTCCTGGCTGCTGTCGCCATTCTTCTCCATCCCCGTCCAGGGAAAATCTCCTATAAAATGACGCCCCCCCCAAAAAAATTATGACCTATATTTAGACTAAATAACATATGTGTTTTTAAATGTTTAATTCTAGTTATGGGACAAGTGTAAAGTATTTACACTTGTCCATTTGAGGCTTATTAGCCTGGGATTCTTTTAAAACATGTCTGGTGGTCGCCCCCTCCCCTCACCCCTCCTCATGGTTGCCCCCTACCCTCATGGCGCCTTAGACAACTGCCTAGTCTGCCTAATGGCAAAAACGTCCCTGCATCATTGTCTTGACTTATTATTAGGCTTACTATTACAATGTAATTTGCAATATACTGAAGAATTTTAAAACCCGCTTGCAGTCATTCGGCATTTTCTGTGTTATACGCGCTTGTTAACTAAACTAAAAACATTATCTGACACTGCCAAAAGTTGTAAATTTTATGTGGCGGTCGCTGCCAGCAGGTTTTTTTTTTAATAATTAGATTGCCATCTGCCCAGAGCAATCCCTCAAGTGGTATAGTGTTGGTACCAAGGAGCAGGAGGTCCCTCGGAACCTTTTCCCTGCAAATAAAATTAAAAAAGTAAAATAGATAAATAAATAAATGGAGAGGAAAGCATATGTAATGAGTCACTAGGTCTCTCTCTGGCTGTGTGGACTAATTGCTGTCCAGGCAGATGCCTGCTGGGAAACAGCCCAGGGTAACATAGAGGTCAGGGCAATTCAAGCACAGGCTTGAATCATACCAAAAAAATAACCCTAAAATAAAACAACCCCCAACACGTTCCACTGTCCCTCTGCGTCTCTCATTAATAATAACACAGGCACACATACTGTAATGGTCATGAGACAGCGAGATCATTTTGTGATCGCTACTGAAAATCGCTCCAAAAAGATACAGCCTGATGATGGCCGCATCGGCCGAAACGTTGCTGCTCCCTTAATAAATTCCACTGCAATTGAGGACAGTGTGCGGGTGTTTTTTTTTTTTACTTGTGATCGCTACTAAACCCAACCCTAAGCCCTAACCCTAAACATAACCTCAGTAAAACCTATGGCTAAACCTAACTCTAACCCCCCCCGGCCGCTAGGATACCTGCCACAACCCATAGTGTCCCTGCCACGACCCATATGATAGTACATCGGTCGCAACAGGTGGTAAATGAGCGACCGTTGGTCGCGGTCACAAAATGACTGTACATTTCCATCCGAAGGACCCTGGATACAACTTACAATTTAGGCATTTAGCAGACGCTCCTTCAGAGTGACTTACAATAAAGTGAGCGAATTACAATTAAAATAAGCTTGAGGGACATATAGAATATGATGTTAAACATTAAAAAACAATTTTAGGAATTTATGTTAATCGTTCTTTAAAGTTGTCATGCATGGTTTCAGATTTTGTGAAGCAGCCCAAGGATATACAGTAAAGTAAGAACGTTCGGGTAACTCACAGTACGGCTGACGGATTCATGAACAAACAAAATCTAAAAAAAAAAAGCTAAATGGATAATTATGTGGTACTGTTGACTGTGTGTGTACTGTACAACATCGTAGCAGTGGAAGTGAAGAGAATAAAATTCGATATTATATTGAGGATTAATACTTAATAGGCCTACATATTTAAGAGGTTATTTCAACAGGGGGCCTGTGCAGTGCGCGTACGTGGGAGGGAATTATCACAGTGTATGTTCAGCACAAAAAAATAACTAGACTGCACGAGCGGATGTAACATTTCCCAATTTGGGGGGCAGGAGAAAATGGTATCCATACCATTTTCGGTTACAAGACTTTTATTAGGCTATTAAGCATCAGTAATAACATCAGTTGTTGTTGAAGTTGCAACAGACACACGGCATGCATAAAGCTAAAGGTCTGACTCAGAGAGTTTTCTGTTTTCAATGATGAAATGCTGTTGGTTTAGTGGTGACACAGCTGTAGTTAATTACTAACAGTAGTAGTGTTTCAAATCATTTTAAAGATAAGCAAATATCTTGGGTTGTTTTGCATGCCATCGTGTTTGGTGGGGCCGACTTAGGCATTTAGGGGGGCTCCCCCCCGCCCTCCATGCCCAGGCCTAGATCCGCCCCTGACTAGATTGCACACCACTGGGGCTGTAGATGAAGTCCTGCCAACTTCATCTCCTCCTCCTCATCGGCGGCCATCCCTGCATGTTTCAACAGCGCATGAATGATTCAGCGGAGAATGAATTAACCACGTGTTTCTCTCAGCTTCATGTTTCTACAGTATTCACTTTACTCTGCATCCCCGCCGTGTGAAGTAACGAAAGGACATTTGCTCAAGCACTGCACTTAAGCACAGTTTTGAGCATGTCTATTTTTAAAAACCACTTTATTAACTTCCACTTCATGTCTGAGGTTAAGACTTAAAAACTCCACCGCAATAACATTTCGGTTTGCTTTGTAGATTTAGGTCAACGTTACAACCAATGGAGCTGTATTTTATATAGGCTAGTTGTGAACAGGGCTGCAAATAAAACATTACAGAATGAGAACCACTACTGGGACTCCTAATGTATGCCATGATATCACAGTAAATACAAGTCAAGCGTATTCTGAAGAAAAATAAAAATTACATTCAGTAATTGGGTCTTGTGATCAAAGTGAGAACCCTATTATGGCATGTAGACAGAAGGAACATTTAAAAACTGCTATGGACAAGACCAAGTCCTTGCCTTAGTCAATATGTCTGGGTACAGACATATTGACGAACCTTGGTTACGAAGACATTGTTTAGTATTTTCCCTTTGGTATACATTTTCGTATGCCAACGGCTTTGTATGTTGAATAAGATTTTTGAATATTTGTAACGTACGAGTATTTTTATTGTTGTAATCAGGGCAGGAATTTTGTGCTCCTCAAAATGGCATTCCCTATAATGCCTCAGTGGCCACAGCTTACTGTACCACTGAATACTGTATGTAAACACCTGTTTGGCTTGTCATATAAGACACCGATGCCTTTTATAGGAACCTCTTCTTGTGTTATTTTATACTTTAGCTATTTGACATTTTCAGATGGGGTTCTGCGGCCAAATAATTCTGGGGTACCATGAAATGAACAAGGGTGAGCACCACTGACAAACACTTGACCTTCTTCCTACCCCTGGCATTTGGCCTTTAATGGCCCTCACAAAAGGCCAAGTGGCATCGATTTGTCCCTAAAATACAACTAATATTCCGGGCGTTCCACAGTATAATCCAGAAGAATGAGCGGATGTAACCTATAATCCATAAGAATGGGGCGGATGTAACATTTCCCAATTGGGAGGGGGGGCAGAATAAAATGCTAAGGGGGCAGCTTCATTGTTCGTGTCGCTTCGCGCCACGGGCGATGAAGCTGCACCCATACCATTTTCAGCAGTGTTTCAAATACTTTTAAATATAAGCACTGAAATATCTTGGGTTGTTTTGCATGCCATCATGGTGGGGCAGACTGGGCATTTAGGGGGGCATTGCCCCCCCATGCCTATGCCTAGATCCGCCCCTGATGAAATCAGGATGGGCGCTGGAGAAGAGAGGGTGAGGTCATCGTCTTAACGTCTCAACATGTGCCATCTTTCTGCTGACTGCAGTTCTCATGGCCACACGTGCACACGTTGCATCATCAGGGCACATCAGACATGAACATGTGCAGTTGTGCACACATGCACGCACCCGCACATGCCTGCACGAGTTGCACTATACGGACAGAAGGCCCTTTTTTTGTAAAAAGAAAAAAGGACTCGACAAAATGGCGTCCATCTCCCTGAAAGTCAGCAGTTCTTGACTTCAGCCTGTATTAAGTCCTGCACATTGCTGGTAATACAAGCATGAAGACACACACGCACGCACGCACGCACACACACACACACACACACACACACACACACACACACACACACACACACACACACACACACACACACACACACACACACACACTCTTCAAACACAGACATTACGACCAGCATGGAGGCTACATTCTGAATAACTGGGTCGTGACCCTATTGGTCGACTCGGGCGCCCAATCAGTGCCGGAGGCTTATCGGGGGGCAGTGACCTCTGTGGAGCCTGACAGGAAATGCGGGCAGCGCAGATAGAGGGAGCGAGCGGACGGCTCGGACAAACCGGAGATCAGGGGGGGCTAAAAACAGAAAAATGTGTCTTTTGCAACAAAAGAGAGAGAGAAAGAGAGAGAGAGAGCGGAGCGGAAATGGTCGGAGAGGGCAGAACAAGATACGACGAGATGGAAGCCTCGGCTGGCTGTCACGTTCTCCCAACAGAGCCCATTCATGCACCCGTCCCTCGCTGTTCAGAACACGTTCAGAATGTTTGCGGGTGGAGGGTGGGGATCAATAAGATCCCGAGATACACTCACATAACCTGCAATGATGATTCGGGAGCTTATAATAATTCCAGCGAGCTGCGGCGTATGGGGAAATATCTCTCATCCCCATAGCTTGCTTTTTCTGATGATCTCAGCTTCATATAAACCTGAGATATTCCTCCTGTTTTGTTTCACCGCACCAATGGCGCTTTGTCGTGTGGCGGGAGGGAGTCAGTACGGAGGAAGATTAAATAAATACAAACTCTAGCTCAGTGAAATGCCCAGGTACTCAGGCTCGCATTTCTTACTGCATCCGTGGAGGAGCTTTGCATTCCGTTCTGATCCCTGCCTTTCTTCGGTTGCTTTTTTCTTTCTTATAGCGGCGGCAAGAGAAAGAAACTTCTTGATGCTTCTTACCAGCAGGTGCTTAATCCTTCATGAATACATTTTGTGTGTGCGCGAGTGTGTGTCTGTGGACGTGCACGCGCCAATCTGCCACACCGTTGCTGATATTGAAAGCAGAAGATGGATTTTTTTTTCCTTTCCGTCTTTCCGCTAGATTTATTTTCTAATGTTGACGTTTATCACTTGAGCGGCCCTGCAATTCATCATGGCCCTCTTGTCGATAATCCGAAAGAGAGTCAATTTGCAAAAAATGTGAATCTTACTTTCTTCCTTTATTTGCCTTCGCTGGGCTGTCTGTCCGCCCGTCTCGCTTTCCATCTCCCTATCTCTCTTTGTCCCGTGCAGGACGTGGGCAACAGGGTGACACCCAGCATTGTGTGTGGGGGAAGTGCATCCCAGGGGCGGATCTAGGCATAGGGCAATACCCCCCTAAATGCCCAGTCTGCCCCACCAAACATGATGGCATGATGGCATCATTTGAACCACTACCACTGCTAACTAACTACAGCTGTGGCACTACTAAACCAACAGCATTTCATCATTGAAAACAGAAAACTCTCTGAGTCAGACCTTTAGCTTTATGCATGCTGCGTGTCTGTTGCAACTTCAACAAGAACTGATGTTGTTATTGATGCTTTACTTGGCTAATATACTGTAAGTCATGTAACCAAAAATGGTATGGGTGCGGCTTCATCTCCATTTTCTTCTGCCCCCCCCCCCCCCCCCCCCCCCCCCCCAACTTGGAAAATGTTACATCCACCCCTGGTGCATCCTAGAGCATGTGTCGATCTGCGGCTCGCGATGCATTTGGCCCCGTGATGAGTTGCGATAGCTCGTAGAATGGCTATTTCCGTCGCGCTATAAGACCGGCACTAGGCGTTGTGGATGTGGATATGTGTGGTGGCGCCGGCCGGGGGCCTCGTGTCTGCAACGCGACTTGATCGATCTCGAGTCCTTCTATCTCATTAACCGCTCGTCACAAACTGTCCTCTCGCTCGTCAATCACACGCACAACATGGCCTGTCTGGAGCTGGTGGTGGTGGTGGGGCTGTACAGGGAATTAGACGAGGAGAAGAGGAGGAGGGGGAGGGGGGTAAAATAGGGTTGTCAAAATGACACGAGAAACCTGAGAGACAGAGGGAGAGAATGAGAGAGAGGGTGAGAGAGGTGTTTGGAGCTCAGCAGAACATCTGCCCTGTGTCAAAACAACGCATAAAGAGGGGAGTTTCGGTTGGATTAAGTGATGGGAACTCAGTTTCCGCGTCGGCGCCAAGAACGTGACAACGTTTTCTAAAACCTTCCAAATCTCCTCAGCCTCCTGCTGTCGAAGACAACGCGCTAATTTGCAACAGCTGTGCAGCAGGACCTCGGAGCCAATAGGACTGCATGCCACCGCCACAGAGAACAGCCAGCCAGAATGAGTGAATGAATGGCCAGACTCAATCTGTGGACCTATGAACCGTATAGCCTCCATACAGTACAGTCTGTAGGCATGGATAATGAATTTTTCAGCTTTTATACTGTATAAGTGAGATACTTTGACCGTGTAACACATGGGGGCGTTTTTGCCATTAGGCAGACTAGGCAGTTGCCGAGGGCACCATGATGGGGAGGGGCGCGACCATGAGGGAGAGCGCCATTTTACGGGAGATTTTCCCTGGAGCCTCCCCTTACCAAATGGACTCATAAGGATCAATTTGGTAAGGGGGGGGGGGGCTCCAGGGAAAATCTTGCCTACAGCTCCAAATTGCTTAGAAACGGTGTATGAAAACAGAAAACTCTCTATGTTACACCAATTGGTGTATGGTGTAACATACCTCGCACCATAAGGGATATCAGCAGCAGACCTACCTGCCACTCAGGGGCGTTTTTTGCCATTAGGAAGACTAGGCAGTTGCCTGGGGCGTCATGACGGGAGGCAGGGCACCGGGGCGACCACCAGCCATGCTTTAAAACAGGGGTTTTCAACAGGTGGTCCGGGGACCACCAGTGGTCCTTGAGAGGGTTCCAGGTGGTCCCCAGGCTAAATGATGGAAAGTTGGTTAACCAGAAGTAACTCTTGAGAATGTAAAACCGAAACCAAATGGACCCTTGCGGGTCCATTTGGTTTCATTTTTACACTCTCAAGAGTTAAAATATTCATCATCTGAATTAGCACCACTTAATTAAGAAGATTACACTGTTTTGTTGGCAAAATCCAGCCTGGAATTGTGGACAAAATCAAAATAATTCTTTAATTCTAGGTCTTTGGTGTGAAAACGTATTCAAATGGTGGTCCGTGGCTCAAATGCTGAAAAAATGGTGGTCCCTGGAGTCAAAAAGGTTGAAAACCCCTGCTTTAAAAAAAGGATCCCAGGCTAATAAGACTCATATGGATAAATACATTACACTTGTCCTCTATAACTAGAATTGAGCATTTAAAAAGACAGATAATATGTTCTTTAGTTTAAAAAATGGTTCATAATTTTTTTAATTAAATTAATTAAAGTGCCTGTCATGACATCACAGGAGATTTTCCCTGCATGGAGCCAAGGAAAATCTTGTCTGGGGCTCCAAATTGATTAGAAACACCACTGCCACTCGTGCGAAATTCTACACCATGACAGTGTAAAAACTACAATATGGCAAGGCGATGTAAATATACACACTAAGCTCGCATCTCCACTCATCATGCTTTGAATGAATACTGTAGAGGAAAAGCCTGATATCCATTCAAAAACACGAGACGTGTGATCTGGTTTTGAGTAAAAAAAAAATTGCGTTCCATCCGGTGGTGTGTTCTGGTTGTTGTCGCCATGTATTTGTTCCCCACAAGCGAATCAATTAGTTTAGTCTCGCTGGTTGGTCTAGGAGTTCTAATAGATGCGCATAAAACAAACAATTATATTACCAAAAGAAACAATACAATTATAACAGAATACATATATTTCAAACCATAGGGAATCATTTTGGGTTATGTCCGTCTGCCCACCCGACAACGCTTCTGCTCCAGACAGGATCAGAGTGTTATGTGTGTGTTTGTGTGCGTGCGTGTGTGTGTGTGTGTACACGGGCGGGGGGTGGACAGAGGTTGTATAGTGTCAGACAGACAGAGCGAGAGAGAGAGAGAGATCCAACACTTGATTTAGAATTCACAATCATTGTGCTCGCGCCAAGACATATCTGAGCCGAGTTTGCCTCTGATCCTGCTCTGAATTCTAAAACACCCAATATACTCTCGCACTGTCTCTTCCAGTTCTATTCCTCATTCACTCACGTTCATATTTATTTCAGGTTGAGCCAGGTGCGCGGGCGCTCTCTCTCTCTCTCTCTCTCTCTCTCTCTCTCTCTCTCTCTCTCTCTCTCTCTCTCTCTCTCTCTCTCTCTCTCTCTCTCTCTCTCTCTCTCTCTCTCTCTCTCTCTCTCTCTCTCTCTCTCTCTCTCTCTCTCTCTCTCCCCCCCCTCCCTCCCCCTCTGTATTTCTCTCTGTGTGTGTCTTCATTATTGTGGGAATAGAATTCATGTCTTACCACCAAACTGTGAGAACACAAGCACTCCCCTGAGAGCTGGCTGTCGAGAGAGAGAGGGAGGGAGAGAGAGAGATAGAGAGAGAGGGAGAGAGAGAGATGGGGGGGAGTCGAGGAGGGGAGGGGGTTGTTGCAAAGACTCCGTTTTTACCCCTCATTGAATTTTTCATCTCAATCCATGAAATATACATCACTGTATGCCAGGGGGCATGATAAGGTGCTGGTGGTGGTGGTGTGTGTGTGGGTGGGGGGGGGGGGGTGCGGAAGTTACACAATCTCATTGTAATTATGTTACACTGTTTGTCTAACGTGATCGCTTATCACCCGAGGCTTTTTCCCCCCCTGTTCCCCTGAAATCACGCTAGCAGGTGGTGGCTGGGGCGGTGCATGGGGGGCAAGCGGGGGCGGCGGCTGGATCCCAGAACTCTTGACAACTGCCTCGTGTGTGTCGAGGACACAAGATGACTGACAGTCACACACACACTTGCGTAGCAGACGCGTCTCCAGTCTCCCTCAAGAGCCTCTCTTGCCGACGGTGTGGCTCGGGGTGTGGCGATGCCTGTGTGCGATATTTACACACCGCCGTGATGGGAACTGGATCGCACTACTTGTGTGCTAAGACGGCAGGCGCGTGTTGCAGCAGTGTTTCGTATAGTGCACATGCAGGGCCGGATCTAGAGGGGGGGGGAGGGGCAGGGGTGGGAAGAGCCCACCCAAATGTGCGTGGAGGTCCAGGCGGGGACCACCAGTTGGTCCTTGAGAGAGGTCCAGGTGGTCCACAGGCTAAATGATGGAAAGGTTAACCAGATGTAACTCTTTGAGTGTAAACATGAAACCAAACCATTTGGTTTCATGTTTACACTCTCAAAGAGTTAAAATATTCATTGTGTGAATTAGCCGAAATCTATGCAACTGGAATATCATTTTGATCTGTATGTTTGACTGTTTTGTTTCCCAAATCCAGCCTGGAATTGTGGACAAAAGCCAAAGAAATCTTTAGTTTTGGGGACTGTGGGGCTAAAATGTCGTCAAATGGTGGTCCTCCGTGGCTCAAATGCTGAATAAATAGTGGGCCCTGGTGTCAAACTCAAAAAGGTTGAAAACCACTGTTACCTACATATGAAAGACTTTAGAGTTGCGCACCCTGCCATTCTTTCAGCCCACCCTAGTATATGGCTGGCTAAATCCGGCCCTGATAGTGCATGTGTTCCAAGAGAGTACAGTGAGTGTGTAGTGATTGTGGACAGGAGTCTCCAGACAGAGCGAGAGAGAAGGGCTGTTGTTGACGTCTTATAATCTATTATTCATAACCCCTGGTGCCAAGCTTGACCCGCTTATTCGCTTATTATTTACTGTACTCTGTCAACACAACCCGTGTCAAAAAACTTGGTGGTGCTGTTTGTCGTTGTGTTATATTGTCGCCAGATAATACCATGTGCAAACACGTGCTCAACCAGTCTTTCCATGTAAGATAACAGATTGAAGGAAATGGAGTAAACACAATAACCCTAGCCATCTAAAATGGACCTAACCTCGGTCATACTTTTGACATATGTGCAAACTTGTACGTCTGTAAACGTTCTGACTAATTGAAAATGGAGGACCCTGATGTTAAGTGCTTAAGTGGTTATGGGCACAATGAAGAATTCAGTCACCGTCCATGTTGGATTTGCGGGAATCGTAAAGGACAAGTCGGCACAATTCAAATCTATTCTGATCCTGCCCCTCTGTGTGTGGCACTAATGCACAGCACTTGTGTACATGGTGTCACAGGTTCAAATTCAATATGGTGACCTGTGTGACACACATTGCAATACCTGCTCTCTCCTGTCTCTATGACACAAAGGCAGAATTGCCACAAAACGAATCTAAACGAAACCACGGTACTGGTGCCAATTTAGTAATGGTAAATAGCATGGTTGAATAGCGTAGTACAGGGGTTTTCAAACTTTTTCATCTCAGGGACCACCATTTATTCAGGATTTGAGCCACGGACCACCATTTGAGGACATTTTAGCCCCACAGAACCAAAAACCCAAAGATTTCTTCTTTTTCATCTACAATTCCGGGCTGGATTTCAGAAACAACAATAACAGGCAAACCTAGATCTCTAGTTGTGTAGATTTGGGCTGTTCAGATGATGAATATTTTAACTCTTGAGAGTGTGAAAATGAAACCAAATGGACCCGCAAGGGTCCATTTGGTTTCATTTTTACGTTCTCAAGAGTTACATCTGGTTAACCAACTTAGCTGGGGACCACCTGGAACCCTCTCAGGGACCACTGGTGGTCCCCGGACAACCTGTTGAAAACCCCTGGCGTAGTACACTGGGCACTTACACATGAATGGTGACACCTACTCACACACCGATGCCGGCAGAAACCAGGCACGTCAGCACATCACAAGCAATGAGGAGTTCAAGTGTCTTGCTCAAGGACATTTCGACACTAACCCGGGTTCGAACTGGCATCCTCGCAGTTACCATCCAGGGGCGTATCTAGGCATGGGGCATGGAAACACTACTACTAACTAACTACACTTGTGTCTCCACTAAACCAACATCACTTCATCATTGAAAACAGAAAACTCTGAGTCAGACCTTTAGCTTCATGCATGCTGCGTGTCTGTTGCAACTTATTCAACAACAACTGATGTTATTATTGATGCCTTACTTGCATAATGAAAGTCATATAACCGAAAATGGTATGAGTGCGGCTTCAGCTGCACCCATTTTCTCCTGCCCCCCAATTGGGAAATGGTACATTCGCCCCTGTTACCATCCGACCACTCTACCGCTGAGCCCCCCATAATAGTACTCACATTAGCATGGGTTTTGCATGCTGGTGTCAAATGTGACACTGTATATCGTGCCATCTTGAACTGGGTACGCTACGCACCCACGCTCATTCTATCTGCATGCTTTTAATCGCCTTCATCTCCAAGTCCTCGTCCCAGATGGCGTTTATTCTGGTCAAAACAAGGATTTTCCACATACACTGTTATGTCACCACGACATCCGGTTCCACGTTTTGGCCCTTCACAATAAGAGTGGAACGGGTTGCCGCTTTCCCAAGAAACCGATGATGTATTGATAAAATTACAATAACGCTGACAGGACAGTACAAACCATGTGCATGCAGACAGTTGTGAAACAGCAGCAAAGTGTATTTTCCCGGCTCTTTATTTCCGCAGGGGCGTATCATATGTTGAAGGTAAGGAAATACAAAGTCAAATAAGCAGCTGTAATGCTATCAGAGACCACCAGCCATAACCACCATAATGTCTCTCTCTCTATCTCTGTCTCACTCCTGCAGGGGCGGATATAACATTTCCCAATTGGGAGGGCAGGAGAAAATGGTATGGGGGCGGCTTCATCGCCGCATCACAGATGAAGTCGCACCCATACCATTTTCAGTTACAGGACTTTTATTAGGCAAGTAAAGCATCAATAACAACGTCAGTTGTTGTTGAAGTTGCAACAGACACGCAGCATGCATAAAGCTAAAGGTCTGACTCGGAGAGTTTTCTGCTTTCGATGATGAAATGCTGTTGGTTTAGCGGTGACACAGCTGTAGTTAGTAACAGCAGTAGTAGTGTTTCAAATCATTTCAAATATATAAGCAGTTTCATTTGAAATATCTTGGGTTGTTTTGCACATGCCATCGTGTTTGGTGGGGCAGACTTAAGCCCCTCCCCCCCCCCCCCCCCCCCCCCCCCCCCATGCCCCCATGCCTAGATCCGCCCCTGCCCTCCTGGCCGAGGAGGTGGTAACTTGATAGAAGTAATACATTCCCAGTCAAACACGCTCGGATGCACGCAGGTACCCATCAAGCATCTTATATTAGGTCTGTCAGAAAAAGAGAGAAAGGGGAGGGGGGCACACGGTGGCAGAAAACTAGCAGCCAACCATAAGACTGGAGGAAGGAAGGACGGGGGGGAAAGAGACATTGAATAATGGAGAGAGGCGAGAAGAACGAGTGAGTGAGTGAATGGATTCATTTGCGCCGATGTTCCATTAGAAGGTGCCTTAACTGATTGTTAATGTATGTACTGTATGTATCTAGCAGAGAGAGAGGGGAGAGGGGGAGGGACTAGGGTGACCAGATCCAAACTGTTCATTTGAGGGACAGAAGTGTTGCATGTGTAGTCGAGTGGGGAAACAGGACAAAATGTAGTTAGCAAATTATTAACAACTTGATGTCAATATTTCCAAAAAATATTTCACGATTTCATTTCCCGTATAGCAAAATAGCTGACCTATAATCAAAAAATAGCTGACCTATAATTGCAGATTGTAGATCAGCTATTAGCTTTGATACGACAGTATGCGATGTGGCATCTCTAAGAGTGAGTGTGGAAATATACAACTGTAGTGGTACCATGGGGGGGATTTCAAAAACATAGCAGGAAATGATACAACAGAAATCCGACTATTAGTTAGGGCTCTACAAATTATTAGGCTCATTTTGAACACTGATGCCTGTCAGTCACAATGCGGGACACAGTCTCAATATGTGGGACACTTGAAAAGTCTTGGAAATGAGGGACTGTCTGTCCCACGCAAAGATGGACATCTGGTCACCCTATAGGAGAGACAGAGAGTGTTGATGAGGTGAAAGATCTCTTGCACTCAAAGTGAATGCATGTGTGAAATGGAAAGTGTTAGTGCTTGTATGCACAAACTGTGTGTGTGTGTGTGTGTGTGTGTGTGTGTGTGTGTGTGTGTGTGTGTGTGTGTGTGTGTGTGTGTGTGTGTGTGTGTGTTGTGTGTGTGTGTGTGTGTGTGTGTGTGTGTGTGTGTGTGTGTGTGTGTGTGTGTGTGTGTGTGTGTGTGTGTGTGTGTGTGTGTGTGTGTGTGTGTGTGTGAGAGAGGATGTGAATTTTGTTGAAAAACCCTCCAATAACGGCAGAAGAGTGAGAGGACAGATGGTTTGATGACAAATGTAACATGTAGCATATTTCAAGTTTACACAGCAATTAATTCCAGAGCAGATTGTTGGGTCTTTGCCTTCGCAATTTATGAACTTGAATTGACTAAATTAACATGTTTGCCACAAAGCGTGCAAATGTGCAACCACTTAACGTAGTGATGTTCAACTAAAACAATTAATAGTAATATTTAAATAGTAACATTTGGTGTGGCTTTTAGGTGAGCAGTTTGCACGTACGGTAGATTTAGAGAAATGCATTATTCCTACCAATTTACAATTTAGGCATTTAGCAGACGCTCTTAATCCAGAGCGACTTACAATGGTGAAAAGTTTACAATTTAATCTGGATTTACAATACATTTTACAACATACAATGAAGCGCTAAAAACATTGTAATACATTAGGCAACCTATATAAGTCATTGCAGCAAGTACTGTGGGTTGGTACAGTATATAATACAAGTGCTATGGGTTGAGATGGAGATGGATGGCATTATTCCTACCAATACACCATCTTTACAGCTGAAAATGACCTCAAGGATATACATCCAGTAACATTAAACTAACTATTTAAAGTATAAACAGGAGCTAATGACAAGATTTGGTGCATTAACCCACAGGAGGTTATTATTTTTCCCCTGAAACCTAGCAGATTTGCATATGAATGGTTTCCATTCAATAGCGACCATAATACTTTACAGTAGCAAACCTAGGAAACCTCATATGTCCCCAAAAATGTAACATTCCATGCTTTAAATCAGGGGTTTTCAACCAGTGGTCCGGGGACCACCAGTGGTCCTTGAGAGGGTTCCAGGTGGTCCTCAGCTAAGTTGGTTAACCAGATGTAACTCTTGAGAACGCAAAAATGAAACCAAATGGACCCTTGCGGGTCCATTTGGTTTCATTTTCACACCCTCAAGAGTTAAAATATTCATCTGAACAAGCCATTTTGGAATGTATGTTTTGCTTGTTTTTGTTTCCCAAATCCAGCCTGGAATTGTAGAAAAAAGCAAAAGAAATCTTTAGATTTGGGGTCTCTGGGGCGAAAATATCCTCAAATGGTGGTCCGTGGCTCAAATCTTGAATAAATGGTGGTCCCTGAGATGAAAAAGGTTGAAAGCCCCTGCTTTAAATTATTACTTTTTTTTTTAGATGAAGCAATAATAAGGCAAATAAGCTTTGAGGTAGGTTTTTGGAGCTGCAGGAATACACACCCACACTGGGGGTGCTGCCAAACCCTTGCCCCGACTAATGACTAATGAGGGCTAATTGCCTTGCTTCACACAAACTAATGAAGAGGGACAAAGTACTTCTTCTCATGCATGTCCAAATGAACCCAGGCAATTTTATGAATGCAAATCAGTGACTTTCAATTAAAAGTTACTGCTGGCAGTAACAGTGGTTTTCTTTACTACGGGGGAAAAACACACACACACATCCCAAACCATAAATGAATGGGTCTGAGGCGTTTGTTCAGCCTGCATAATTCCATGGTGGGTGCAGTGTGGTTTGTCTTCCTTTTTACCTGCATGGCTCTCTCTCACACACACACACACACACACACACACACACACACACACACACACACACACACACACACACACACACACACACACACACACACACACACGAAATGCAAAACATCTGGTTGAAAATGAGGCTGAAAAATGTGGTAAAAGAAGCGCTGTTACCGCTGTTGGCGCTAGTACATGGAAAAAGTCCGGAAATAAACATTATTATTGGAGTAAAATAACTATATTGCACATAATATATGCGTATACCAAAGGAAAGTAAAAACTGCTTCTGAGATGTAAGTGGAGTAGAAATATACAAAAATGGAAACATTCAAATAAAGTGAAGGTACCTCAAAATTGTACTCAAGTGCAAGGATATGCACTATTTTCAGTTCATGCATGCAGATTGATCTCAGGAGTATAACGTTATCACATGAAATGTTTGGTAGAATTTAAACAAGAGCTTAACAGGCTCTGTCGTAAGTTCAGGGAGAGAATGGCAGCACGACTCCCAAGGTCACTGGGATAGGAGCCAAAATGACCTTCTATAGCTTACATTATATGTTTCACTGGGTTGGTGTAGGTGCGCGCTCCATAGGGCTTCATTGATTGGTTGAAGCGCCTGTGTGGGTGGCCACCATAGCTTACAAGTGCATGGTCATTCCCAGCTCACTCCAAGGCTGGTTTGGATTCTTGGAGGCAGGGTGAGCTGGGAGGCTACATAATTTGTTGACCGTACGCACTTTATAGCACTTGGCACTTTTGGTATTCTGATTCATATAGTATTACTCACTGTTTTGTATCTTTGCACATATTTATTACAGTTGTATTTATTGAATTGACGGATAATTGTAATGATTGGTGCACTGATAACACTAAACAGTTCAAACTTATTTCCTTGTCTGAATCGTTTTTATCATTGGTGTTTTAGTCTATTGTGTTGCGCGTCATACAGTTTCTAGAACTCCCAGGCTTAGCCTGCCGGCATGAGTGATTTATTGGAAGTCATTTTCAGCCACAACATTGTCAACAAATTAGTATCGATCTGGATCGCTATTGGTGTCGGGTGTTTAACCTACCTGGTTCCCCGCGGCGTTTAAACAATGGACCACGCACGGACGTGCACCGCGGCACTAGGTTGCACTCGTATTGTTTAATCCATTTGCATTTCGAGTCCACGTTACGTTCTATACATCGCATAGCGGCGGCCCGCCCCAAACACACACTTGTTGCACGCACACGCACACTCTATTGTTCCCCTATAGGCAAAGTGGCTTTAGCCTATAGCTTTGGCTGTGGGCTATTGTTTGTTGTTTTTCATGTGCATGAACGGGTTCGGCCCGCATTCTAAAACCCGCGGAACGGGTGGCCCAGGAGTGCCGTCTCTTTTAGAGATATATAGGCACATAAGTACCTATCGTTACATGCTGAAGACACAGGGTCTGCATTCGGTAGCTTACGGGTCGTTAGGCAGTTTAGTGGGGAACAATAGCCAAGCATTCACACACATACACGCACATTCTACTAGGGCTGTTGCGGTGTTTTTGTACTTCGATTTGGATGCAAATGATTTTGACTTTGATTCATTTTAATGCAAATTCAGAATGTCTAGTTCATCAAGGCCAGGTTCTACTGCCAGTGCAAATGAGCCAAAACGGCAATCAATGCTCACTGCAAAAGCACTATCAAATAAAATTGAACAACTTCAAAACGAACGCAAAGCTAAGGTTAAAAGGATTGAACAACTTGTAAAAGCAATTAATGACCTTATGCAAAGCTCTGACAATGCAAAGGCTGTCCAGTTTAACCTTTGTAATGTATCTGCACTGTACGATGAAGCAAGCCTTCTCCATGATTCGGTTATTCCATTGCTTCCCCCAGAGGAACAAGAGAGACAAAACAATTGGTTTTCAGACATACAAAAACGCAAAGTTGATTTCACTGAAAATGCAAACAAATGGCTCTCTCAAAACCTTTCCATTCAAAGTACAGTGCAGTTACAGGAAGAGGCTATTATACCTTTGTATGTACCCCCACATCTTGTTGAAACATCTAATGCAGTGAATAACCCAAATGCTTCCTGTGTTCCAGATGACCGTGGGGGTGTGGTGGCAGCTTCAGTCATTGATGATGTTAACCCAGATGATAGTATCTCTAATGTGTCAGTTGAGCCATCAAAGAAAAGAAGCACTGCAGGTAGTAAGTGTAGGTCCACTACTTCTTCTGCTGCATCCGCACGCCTGATAGCAGAAGCAGACATGGCAGGTCTTCTCGCTCGCCAGAAGAAGCTCAAAGAGAGACAGGCTCTAGAAGAGCAAGAGGCGCAGTCCAGAAGGGCTCTAGAAGAGCAAGAGGCACAACTAAAAGAGCAAGAGGCACAGCTCAGAAGAGCTCGTGAAGAGCAAGAGGCACAGTCCAGACAGGCTCTAGAACAGCTCAGAAGAGCTCGTGAAGAGCAAGAGGCACAACTAAAAAGAAGGAAAGAACAGCTAGAGTTGGAAGCAGAGATAGAGGCATCAGCAGCTAAGCTCAACGTCTTGAAGGCCTCCTCTCAGGTGTCTTGTTCTTCAGCCAGTAGGTCAGATGGGATGAATTCTTATGTTGAGAAAGGGAGAGAGAAGCTTTCTCAACCATTGGATCCTGATGCTGAAACCTTTGTTCCTCCGTCAGGGGGACACTCTTCTCAGCATGCTTTAATGGGTGAACCACAGTCACATTCACATCTACTTGATGCACGGCATAAGCAGTCAGCCACACGTCCTTCTTTGTTTGATTCTCGAGCTACGTTGGAGAGGAACACGAGGGAGCAGACACGTCCTCCCTCTTTGGATGCTCGGCCTAAGGTGACTCGTCTAGGGTTGCAATCGCAGCCAAGGCCTGAGGCAGCTACAGTGTGGCAAAGTGGATGGCCCGATCCTCAAGTTCGTCCTCAGTCGCAGTTGCGGCAGCCTGCACCCTTAGTCCAAGACGGTGTCAATCATGATCAGCTGATCTCTGTCTTAAAGGAGCAGAACAAGATAACCTCTTTGCTTGCTCAACAACAGTCTTTGTTCTTTCTTCCACAACGTGACATGCAAACCTTTGATGGTGATCCTTTGGAGTACCAAACATTCATGAGAGCCTTTGAACACTGCATCGAGGAGAAAACTCACAGTGCCAAGGATTGCTTGTACTTTCTCGAGCAGTACACGAAAGGGAAGCCCAGAGACATGGTTCGTAGTTGTCTTCATATGTCCTCCGAAACTGGCTATGCCACAGCCAAATCCTTGTTGCAAGAGCATTTCGGCAACTCACTGAAGATTACCTCTGCGTACATGAACAAGGTGTTCTTGTGGCCAGTGATAAAGGCAGAGGATGTCGATGCGCTTCAGTCTTACAGCTTCTTGCTGCGGTCCTGCTTCAATGCTCTTGGGGAGTTTGAATCTACATACGAGTTGGATGTTCCTGCTAACATGCAGGCTGTTGTCAAGAAGTTGCCCTATAAGCTCAGGGAGAAGTGGAGAGATGTCGCTTGTAGCTTGCAGGAGACGAACCATCGCAGAGCCACGTTTGGTGACATTGTCGAATTCATTGAATGGCAGGTGAAGATTGCGAGCGACCCACTGTTTGGGGATATCCAGGATTCTACCCCTGCAGTGTCGAGGAAGGAAGTGAAGCCTGCTAAACCGCAGTACTTTGCAGAAGTAAACAGAAGTAGCTTTGCGACTACTGTCGCTACAGTCGACAAAAGGGTTGACACTGGACCGAAGAGAGAACTTGGCTTACCTGTTGTCAAAACATGCTTGCTTTGTGGAGCTGGGCATTCCTTGGACACATGTCGTCTATTGGAAAGGAAGACGCATGATGAGAAGATGTCCTTCTTGAGGGAGAAAAGGTTGTGCTTTGGATGTATGTGCATTGGGCACAGAAGCCGTGAATGCAATGCACGTCTGGTGTGCAAAGTGTGCGGTAAGAGACATCCCACCATGTTGCATGTCCCTGAAGAGCAGAGTCCAGTGCAAGCACCAGAAGAATTGGAGACGACAGAGGAGAACACTTTGATCACAGTGCAGTCCAGTGGTCTTACTGGGGCCGGAGAGACTGACTGCACTCTTGCCATACTTCCCGTTCGGGTGAAGTCTAAGAAAGGTCAGACGTTGGTGTCCTATGCTTTTCTTGATCCTGGGAGCTCCGCTTCATTCTGCACGGAGGGACTCATGGACAGGCTGAACCTCTCAGGAAGAAGACTGACATTCTTCTAAGGACAATGGGTCAGGAGAAGGTGGTCAGTAGCAGGGTTGTGTTGGATTTGGAGGTAGCTGGGCTGGACACAGATGGTTTCTGTGAGCTACCTGCAGTCTACACGCAGGAGAGCATGCCTGTAGATCAAGGTAACATCCCGAGGCAGGAAGACTTGCGGAAATGGCCGCATCTTGAACACCTCAAGATCGCAGAGATCAACTCGGGGGTGGATCTTCTTATTGGCACCAATGTTCCTGAGGCTCTAGAGCCATGGGAGGTGGTCAGGAGTGTTGGTGGTGGTCCTTACGCGGTCAGAACAATGTTGGGTTGGACCGTGAATGGTCCCCTTGGAGGAAGCGGCAGATTTCACAACACAGATGTGAATCCCGTCACTGTGAACCGTATTGCAGTTGCCAGGGTTGACCAGCTGTGGGAGCAGCAGACGAAGTCAGACGTCCCTGGATGTGTGAAAGATGAACAACTTGGATCGACGACAGAAGGCAGCACAGGGTCTGTCACAAAGTCTGTTCAGCTGGTTGATGCCCATAAGCGGAACAAGAAGGTGACTGGACATCCCACAGGTTTCACTACACCTGCGTTGTGCAGTACCAAGAAAACACAGTGCAGACATCAGTTAGGCCGGGATGAGGCGTTGCCGATAAGTGCTGTTCAGCAATGGGCAGCCCGGCGCTTAGAGCTTCATCTCGAGGAAGATCGCACAGGATTTATTGGACCTGTGGTGCTGGGCACTGAGAAACATCTGCAAGGCATACGCAGAGCTAAGCCGGGCTGGGGTGAGGTTTTGTCGATAAGTGCTGTCCAGCAATGGGCAGCCCGGCACCAGGAACTTCATCTCAGTGAAGATCAGACATGCAGAGGTGAGGCGTTGCCTATAACTGCTGCCCAGCAATGGGTAGCCTGGCTCTACAAGCCTCATCTCACTGAGGAGCTCCGTGTGTGCAGGAGCTTGGCAGACAGTGGAGCTGGTGCGAAACCCTTGTCGTCCAACACTTGGGTGCAAGCTGAAATGGAGTCTCGAGACCTATCCGCTCGTTCTGTGCAGGTCTCTCCGAAAGACGTCTCCATGAGGGCAGTTCATGCAGAGAAAAATGTGCCGTATACCAGTTGCATCCCGCCTTGGTTCTGGTTGGGAGAAGTGGTCAGTTGGCTTCTTGGGGTCAGGAAGATGTTGGACCTGGCTCAGAGCAGGAGGCTTCTTGCGCAGCCAGATCTTGATGGAGAGAAACTACGTGAGAGCATGCAGACCACTGAAGCTTCAGGGTCCAGAGAGGTGACGCAGATCGACGTGGCTGCAGAAAGCAGAGGGGACTTGAAGTCTCACTTGGAGAGCTCATGCTCTATGGATCCTTTCTCGCTTGGAGCTCTCGAGCTCTTTAAACTCTCTCTCTCTCCCACTCTCTTTATTTCTCTGTTTTGCAGATGGAGAGGAGAATATGGATGAACGAAGATCCTATTCGAGAAATGATTATGCATTATGATTGACTATTTGCATAGAATTGCATTGAATTTTCTATTTTTTCTATTTCTTGTATTTTGCTAAGGATATTTCGAGCTCCTACATATTAATAATAGTTGTAATTAGTGCCCAGGCATAATTAGGGGCCGGAATGTAGGAGCCAAAATGACCTTCTATAGCTTACATTATATGTTTCACTGGGTTGGTGTAGGTGCGCGCTCCATAGGGCTTCATTGATTGGTTGAAGCGCCTGTGTGGGTGGCCACCATAGCTTATAAGTGCATGGTCATTCCCAGCTCACTCCAAGGCTGGTTTGGATTCTTGGAGGCAGGGTGAGCTGGGAGGCTACATAATTTGTTGACCGTACGCACTTTATAGCACTTGGCACTTTTGGTATTCTGATTCATATAGTATTACTCACTGTTTTGTATCTTTGCACATATTTATTACAGTTGTATTTATTGAATTGACGGATAATTGTAATGATTGGTGCACTGAAAACACTAAACAGTTCAAACTTATTTCCTCGTCTGAATCGTTTTTATCATTGGTGTTTTAGTCTATTGTGTTGCGCGTCATACAGTTTCTAGAACTCCCAGGCTTAGCCTGCCGGCATGAGTGATTTATTGGAAGTCATTTTCAGCCACAACCACTGGGAGATCACTGGATGGGAGATCACAGGATGTGTCACCATGGCAACCGTTTGGGAAGAGAGTATCATGTTTAGATTGAATGGAAGAGGCAATCCACTTGAGCCTTGCTTCCAAGTTTTGAGAAATAGCTGATCTACTACAGTAGCTCACAACAACATATTTGCTCTTGGAAGGACCCAAACAAACAATAATAATAATAATAATAATAATAATAATAAATTGCAAATATACTTTGACCCAATAACTTTATTAGTAAGCTTTATTAGTATACAAAGGTCTGATCAGCCAGAAAAGTACTTTATAAGTGCAAAGCCCTATTATTTTGTGTTTTGGAATTATTATTCCCCCAAAATGGATTTTGAAGCACTGGAAGTACTCAAAGTGGTGAGACTGTGCACTGCACACAAACGTCACAGGTGCCGAAAAATTGTGTTTTAAATGTCACAAAAATGGGCATGGCCTATTGGCCAAATGGTTTTCTCTACAAAAGTTTGTGCTTAAATTAAAGCCCTATAATTTGGTAGCACCTACATGTATGAACTCCTAGCAGGATGGTCCGTTGCAAATAAAACTCGCTCACTTACTGTTTGGAACTCTTGCAATATGTTTTATATTATCATTATTGAGGGCCTATAATATATTATTATTATTCAAGGACTATATTGTTTTTGTGACGTACCCGTATCGTCCCACCCCTCGTTTAAAGACCTAACCTAGTTCTGAATTACCTGGGGACCAATTGCTCTGGAGTTTATCACAATTCAAAATATTGCTTTTATAGGCAGAGTGTGTGCGTGTGTGTGTGTGTGCGTGAGAGAGAGAGAGAGAGAGAGAGAGAGAGAGAGAGAGAGAGAAAGAGAAACGGATAATTCATTTTGCTGTTTGCTCACAGGGCAGCTGTCATGGATCCTTGCATTCACTTGAGGCTCTACTTGCATTAGCAGCCACAAACAGAAAGGGGGGGGGGGGTCTAACCAGGGGCGGATCTAGGCATGGGGAAGGAGCAATGCCCCCCTAAATACCCAGTACGCTCCCCCAAACACGATGCCATGCAAAACAACCCAAGATGTTTCAAATTAAAGTGCTTATATTTAAAATGATTTAAAACACTACTGCTACCAACTACAGCTGTGTCACCACTAAACCAACAGCATTTCGTCATTGAAAACAGAAAACTCTCAGAAAAGTCGTATGGGTGCGACTTCATCGCCCGTGCCGCGAAGCGTCACGGGCGATGAAGCCGCCCCCATACCATTTTCTCTTGCCCCTCCAACATGTTATCCTGCCCCCCCCTCCCCCAAATGGGACATGTTACATCCGCCCCTGGGTCTATAACTAGACGCCATGCTGCAAAGAAACACAAACGCTGGGTGGTGGCTTCATTATGCGGAGCTTATCAGCTCTGCTGATTAAACAAATTAGCCTTTATGATGCAAAACAAGCAAAGGGTTGTCCTAAGCAGTTCAAATATAAACACTAAAATCGTCGCTTTAATTCGTGGCTGCAAAACAAGCCTTGAGCTAATCGCGGAAGCGAGAGAGAGAGAGAGAGAGAGAGAGAGAGAGAGAGAGAGAGAGAGAGGACAAATGAGAGAATCCGTGATTACAGTATGTCTCTCTTTTTTTAAGAAAAAAGAACTGGCTGTTTGTTCCCTCTCCCTGGGTACTGGGCTGACAGCTAGGACTTCAAAATGTCATGTACGCTACCGGCTCGTTTTCCAGAGTAAACTGAGATCATGAATTATTTAAAGTCCAAGTCAAAGTCATTAAAAGTCACTCATGCTCCACTGGTGGATTTGCATTAAAAAGAGACTCATTAGAAACACACACAGAAAAGCACAAATGCTGACACTAGTAGCTGGTTAGAAGCACCTCTGTACCTGTCTGCCGTTCCAGCTCTATGTAAAACAAGTACCCAGAGGGGGAAATACTCTGCATGATGAGTTGTTTGTATTTGTACTTCACATTTTCAATTTTAATAGATATTAATTCTATTCCACTACAACTCAGAGGCAAATGGTACATACAGTACCAATTAGACCAGTGGTTTTCAACCTTTTTGACACCAGGGACCATTCATTTATTCAGCATTTGAGCCACGGACCACCATTTGATGACATTTCCAGGCTGGATTTTGCAGTGTAGACTTTTTAATTAAATAGTGCTAATTCACATGATGGATATTTTAACTCTTGAGAGTGTGAAAATGAAACCAAATGTACCCGCAAGGGTCCATTTGGTTTCATTTTTACATTCTCAAGAGTTACATCTGGTTAACCAACTTTCCATCATTTAGCCTGGGCACCTCCTGGAACCCTCTCAAGGACCACTGGTGGTCCCCAGACCACCTGTTGAAAACCCCTGAATTAGACCATTTATTTTATACAGTACTCCACTACATTTATATAAAAAATGTAGTAATTTCTAGATTTTGATTACCCTTATTACAAAACATTAACACTATATATATTTATAATACTAATACTATATTTAGCATTTGTTTAAAGAAAATGACCCAATATCGTCCATTGTATCTTATCGCCAACCATGCGATACATTTTGTATCTATCAATCTATCTATCTCTATCTATATATCTCTCTAATCTATGCCTATCTATCTCTCTATTGCTATATCTATCTCTCTATCTACTGTATCTATCTATCTATCCATCTATCCATCTATCCATCTATCCATCTATCCATCTATCCATCTATCTATCTATCTATCTATCTATCTATCTATCTATCTATCTATCTATCTATCTATCTATCTATCTATCTATCTATCTATCTATCTATCTATCTATCTATCTATCTATCTATCTGTGGGCAACAAACACGTCCATGATGCAGATGCTCGCACGCCCCCCCCCCCCCCCCGTATCTGGCATCACATCACTCGGCTCTGGAGCCACTTTGCATACACAACAGCGCTGCGTTTATCAGCAGCCATTACGCTCAAGCCCACGCAATCCGAATACTTAACGGCAAACATAAAAGCGTTCTGATAAACACGTGGAATTCTTTGATCATGCCGGCTCCGTGTGTGCTTTTAGTGCCTGTGACGGTGTGACGCATGCATGCATGCATCGGGTGCCACGTGTGCACGCGTCTCCCCCCAACATGCAGGGGCGGATATAACCTTTCCCAATTGGGGGGGTGGCAGGAGAAAATGGTATGTGGGCGGCTTCATCGCCCGTGGCGCGAAGCGACAACTCGCACCCATGCCATGTTTTACAGGACTTATATTAGACAACTACTGCAAGCATCAATACTGTTGCAAGTTGCAACAGACACGCAGCATGCATAAAGCTAAAGGTCTGACTCAGAGGGTTTTATGTTTACAATGATGAAATGCTGTTGGTTTAGTGGTGACACATCTGTAGTTAGTCAGTAGCAGCAGTACGTGTTTCAAATCATTTTAAATATAAGCACTTTCATTTGAAATATCTTGGGGTGTTTTTGCATTGTGGCATATAAACATATATAATAACCAATAAAACCAGGAGGACAATGTTGTCAATTATCAGAGTATATTTATTTATCAAAGAGAGGTAATGAACAGCTCAAACTTACATACAGAGACAGGTTCCAATCTGAATCCGGGCAGCCATCCCTCAGCAGACCCGCAGCATTGGACCCAGAACAATCTTTGAGTCTTCTATTTATACCATCTTAAACCACTGTGTGTGTTTGACGTGCGTGTCAGTATGTGCGGCAATATGTGTGTGTGTGCTGCATGGGCATATCAATATGCGTGTGTGCCTGCTGTGTGGGCACGGGTACGTGCACGCCAGACATATAGTCATGTGTTCCCATGGCCCTTTCTTAACTGGACAATAGCAGGCCACGGCTCAGGCGGTCCCAAAACCTTAGACAACTTCCCCCACTCGTGGGAGCAAACTAGGACCCTACAGAATTTCAATGAGGTGTCTGTCTAGACATGCATGGATGTGTTTTACGAAAACATGTTATTGTCGTGTAGCATGTGTGAGCCTATATCTGAATGTGTATAAAATCTACCTGTGTGTTTCTAAGCAGATACCACAGATCCTCCCTTGTGGGCGGGGCAAAGACCCCACCCACACAAAGTACTACAAGAAACACTACAGAGAGAAACAACCAAAGAAAATAAAAGTAATCAGTTTAGCAAAGCACACTAATACTAAAGGAATACACACAACAATACCCTTTATGGGTCAACTGAACAGTGCATGTACCTATTGGACTATAAGTGTTCACAGAAACATAATCAAAAATCAAAGAAAACAACAAAAAGAAACAAATTAAACAATGGCTTTCAAGATGACATAAAGTAGCTGCTTTCTCTCAGTTACAAAAACCAACTACTAACCATTTTCACCACCTCCCTTGAATCTGAAATAATCCTATATGCATAAAGAAAAGGAACAGGATAGAAGTACAGATAGAACAACCTGTAAACCTAGATTTCTGGCAATCTGTGGACGTAACTTAAGGGCAAGGGCAGAGCACAAAACAAAAATAATAATGAAAACAACAAACAAAACAAACCCTAGCATTCACATACTAGTCACTGTAACTTAACAAAAATAAACAAATAATGGCCCTACACTGTTTCTTTAGGAAAATAACAAACAGTAATTAGATTCTCTTAGAAGATGAGTCCAGATCCTAACTCTCTTATGGCAAACCTCTGATGGCATTCTCTGGTATCCTTGATTCAGGGGTAATGATTGTATTGTGTAAGCTGTGATGCAAATGCTGTAGTCCCAACACTCAACCACGGGTTGCGCTGTCCCATGGCTGGACACAGACACCAAACACAGTCAATGAAAGTCCACAGGGTCGCGAATCCTTATAGACACTGCAAGAGAAATGCCACAGCCGAGCTCTGCCACGGCAAATCCCCCCACACAGCACATTGACCGAGTCCGGGCAAACTTAAGGCATATTAGCCTATGACAGCTCCGACAATACCCCCTCGATGACAAAAGTTCCTTTGATGATGCACATTTCAGGACTGAATGATGGAATCATGTCTCTCATAGTCTGTCAGTCGTCAGTCAAAAGTCCATTATCATGCTCCTACGTCGCTGCAGAGCGAATAATGTCAAGTCAGTCCTCACGTAACACGATCTCCCATTCACGTGCGTATGTGTGTGCGTCCTTCTCCACACGCTCCTTGCTGGAAAAGTCAGAGTATTATGCCATATCATGCCATGCCTCACTGTTCATGTGAAACATGTAAACTCCTATCAGAAAAAGTCTCCTACCTGACTGATCCTAACTCATCAGATATTCACTGAAACAAACAAAACAAACAAAAACAAATGAAAACATAAACAAAACAAACAAACCAACGAAAATAATAAATGCCCAAAGATAATACGTGCCCATTACTGCCACAATCAATTAACTGAATAGATATCTCCATTATAGTATTTTTCTTGAACAACAAAAATTAAATCCTGTATAAAACAAAACAAAACCTGTAGAAAACAAAACAAAACAAAACCTGTATACTCCCCCCTTGTTTTGTTTTCATACCCACTATAAACAAAACAGCCAAAAGAATAACCACACAAAAGAAAAATAAACAGAAAACAACCATATGATGAACCAAAGGCGTACACTGCACCTAAGTACAGATCAGAACTCAAAACCTCTCCAAAAGAAATAGTCAGCATAAAAACAGAAGAAATCAAATCACAACAATACTAATTGGTCAAAGCATTACTGTGACGCTACCATGTCGCTGTTATACATGAAATAATGCTTTTTCTACCTGTACTGGAACTTCTAACTGAATGATAATTGAAAGTACTCTAGCTTCCAACAGGAAATTTACTCCTATTTAGGTATGAAAATATGAACACTCTACTCATTTCTATAAGTTGGTCCCTATAGAAATATGCCCTACCAACATCTCAAATACAGTAAACAAGGTGAAAATTAACGTTCAATCAAGTAATCAAGCATGTAATTTCAAAGGTTGCACCCCCCTAGACACTTTAGATACCGGTAAATATCCTGCAAAGAAATCCTAATTAAGATTATATAGCACAAATGTTGAAGTTCACATTGTACACATACCTCCCTGGACACATTCACAGCTAGGGAGAAACATTGTTACAATTATTTTCACGGATATCATTATTATAAAACTTAGCCTAATCTTCAAAAGGAAACTGGATTGTTTTTTCTTTTTCTTTTTTTTTCTCTCTTTCTTTCTTTTTCTCAATGTGACAACCTAATATCAAACTCCAGTCATTATCTCTGTGACTCTCAATTTTCCTTTTTTTTCCTCTGTATATTCTCCTCTTAATACAGGTTTGGCTTCTAGCTCCAGCCTCTGATGTCAGTCAAACAGAAAACAAAAGAAAATAAAGAAAAACAAATCAATCACTCATGTATAACGGCGTGATGAACTCATAAGCGGTAACTAATTAGTTAAATTCGTGCATATAACCTCAACCAGAAAAATAAGTCTTATTCAGTGTGCATACTTCTAGTTCTCTCAGCGAAAAGCACCGTTTTTGTCTCAATGGGACACTCCTGCGACCGTTAATATTAGAGTATCAACAGAGTCATGACAACTCCGTTCACCTCATGGGAACAGTCCAATGGCTGCTCCTCTGAATAGACTTCTATGATGAATAGGGACAAAAGATAGGAACAGAACAGAGCGAGCGCTCAGTTTCTGACTCCCTTAATGGCATTTCTATTGTATGTCTCGTCTCAGCCTTGAATAGGGTGAGAAGAATGCAGATGCGGGACAATAACTCAGCAGACAATGCGTGTGTGTGTGTGTGTGTGTCCCCGCTTTCAGCAAGCGCGTAATCGCGTGTGTATGTGTGAGTGTGTGTGAGAGTGTGTGTGTGTGCGTGTGTGTGTAAGAGAGTGCGTGGAGTCAAACGCTTGTTCTCCAAAATCACAGACCATTCTAATAATAATATTACTAATAACTTTATACTCATAACTATGAATATAAATCAAAGTCTTATTATGTCATATTCTCATGCATAGATGGCCTGTAGATCAACTATTTTGATAACTATTGGAAAAGTAAACTTTTAGTATCAGATTATTCTTTAGTCTTTAGATGTTAAAATCCTTTGCTATATCTGACACAGAACAATATTTTGCAAATTTCCTTTTTAAAGTTTACACACAAACAAGCAGAATTGTAATCCACTACCATATACCCTGATAGTACAAAACATGTCTGCAATTGAATAGAAGAAATGCATTTTCATTTGGTTTAACACAATCAAATACAATCCTCTCTAAAAGTTTCAATGATTTTCCAAAGTATGAGTCATATTTGACCTAATTGTAAAAGTAGCTTATTTTAAAATCTGCCTTACTATCTTGCTTCTTAAATGTAATATAACCCTCCTTTGGTAGTCTGAAAATCTTCCCACAAACCTAAACAATGGGTGAAGGTCATAGATCAAGCTTTTCTCAGAGTTTTTGTTGAGCCCCAGAAGTTTCTATACTCAGTCACATTAGTTTTCTCCAGACAGACAAAGTTATTTTCCACATATCTTTAGTCCTATTTATTTATTTATTTATTTATTTTTACAACTGAGTGAAAACTTGCAACAGATCCTGCATGTATTAGGTCTATAGTTCATTTGCTGAAAAATAATTAAGTAAGTAAGAGTGGATAATCAGACAGAGATGGGGGTGGAGGAGAGCTGTTTTCAAACCCCCCACAGTTAGCCTGCTATAGTTCCATAGTTAATCACTTGCATGCGCCCATACAGACGCACATGATGCCTACTAGACTCATTTTCAGACTTTAAATAGCTAGCATCTTGTAAACTATAATAGTTTATCCAACACCTGGTTTATTCTGTTCAAATGATATTTTATTTTAACATCTATATAACACTTATAAGCTTTCTGGCTGTGACTGCTGCAGAGAGAAAAGTGCTCCCCTGGGGAATATAGCCCACTGTGATTGGCTGGTTGGGGGCAAAACTATTCAATGTCAACTTATCTCTCTGGGTGAATTGTTGGATGCTGATTTAAGTGGACGCGGGAATGTTTCTTTAAAATTACTTTCTGATTGAAACTATGACCACATTCTTTACAAAGGTATGGTTTCTCGCCAGTATGGGTCAAAACATGTCGTTTCAAATGCGAAGACTTAGTAAATATTTTCCCACAGATCTGACATTCATGAGTGGGTTTATAACCTTGGTGGGCAAGCTTGTGAATTGTTAAACTTGACTTTTGAGTGAATTCTCCACCACAAGTTTCACATTTGAAATCTTTCTTTCCTGAATGAACCACACTGTGTCGTTTTAGGTGATCACGAGTGTAAAAAGACTTACTGCAATCTGCACATGAATACTTTTTCACTGGGCCTTCAGACGGACCAGACTCTTCTCCCTCCATTTTCTCACAACCTGTTGCAAAAACTTGCAAAACTATATATTTTTAAAACACCGGGTACCACAGGTATATTAAAAATATCAAAGATCTCTATTTTTATTTTCCTTCTTACTGAACTTTTAGAGCACACTTTTAACACTAGTCTCCAACTGCCTTTTGTTATTCAGCTACACCATTCAGACACACAGCTTTCTGCCAGAGCGCACACGGACCTATTGTCCATTTGGGGGAACAAAGCAGCCCCCACCAACGGAAACCTGTGTGTCTCCTTCTCTCCTCTCCTCGGGGCAATATATCTACCCCACTTTTAACTCTCCTCTAGTTTAGGTATACAATTATATAATAGTATGATTTATATATATATAATATCACTTATTATCATAACCATAATTATCATTATATCATTTATCATTACTTTTTACATAGGTAACTCTTCTTACCTACACTGGTGTAGATGTTGTAAACACTTTCTTATTGTAACCACCAGAACCTCCTTTACATGAAACACAAATACAAACACTGACAGGACAACCGGTCAACACACAAATGACACATACATATACGGTATACCTTTCCTCAACGATAGCAAACTCAGGCACTGAATAAAGTCAATTAACCTTGACAACCTCAAACCGCGACAAATTAACTTCTAACATCTAACCTCAGTACGTGTGCTGAATCAGCTTCAAATCCGTCGCGTCCACACCACTTAGGTGTGGCTAAACGCTACGAATAAAACTTTTAGCATCCAAACTACTGATACGTCGCTTCACTTAACCCTGAATTGGTACAATACCGTACCAACAATCAATCATGTGTGCCCCGTCTCCCCTACACCACTCAGATGTATGGGAGATGGAATAGCATCCAAACTGTTGATTCAAGTCAGTTCATTTAACTCATTAACTCATATACCGCAACTGCCTGTATTTTCTCTAAGTCGGCCCTCATACGTCATACTCACGGCGCGCTTCTCTTGCCGACAAACTACTTAAACCTCATGGCGCGCTAACTAACTCGCTGCTGTACTTTTTAACATTATTTTCCGACACAAAAACAAACAGCACTTCAGGTGATCCGCAAATACTGAAATGGGCTGATCAATTCCCTTCATATTTTAACGTGATCCTGCCTGCACAATACATCTTAGACCTTACTTCAAATAAACAGTGCTAAATATGACCCTGCCTGCGCCAATTTAGGACGAATTTAAACTCTAAACTTCATTTGACTCTAAATTTCATTTCAGCTTATATTAGGCGCCAAAGCCCTGGACGTTGCAATGGCTTAAGATATCTAAAAAACACAATTCAACCTACTTTTAGACATCTAATTTATTTGACTTATTTTGAGTGGATGCCACAAATTAATAGCATGCCTCTAATAAGATTAATTAGGTTGTTATATGCCCTGGACTTGCAAATAACTGAAAATTTCCTGAGCGGTCAAATTAAACTAATCTCAGAAAGTTTCATTTTTATTTACTTATCAAAAGTGAAAAAAGACACGACCTTTTAATAAGAATTTAGGACTTTCCTAAAAGTCAACTGTTCTGCATGCGGAGCAAACAAAAACAACATCAACCTCTCTCTGACAATCAAACATCTCCTGTTGCCACAAGTTCTTTTTTGCTTAGCTCAAAATAGGCTTTTAATTGCAATCCCACTTCTGACACCAAATTTATGTGGCATATAAACATATATAATAACCAATAAAACCAGGAGGACAATGTTGTCAATTATCAGAGTATATTTATTTATCAAAGAGAGGTAATGAACAGCTCAAACTTACATACAGAGACAGGTTCCAATCTGAATCCGGGCAGCCATCCCTCAGCAGACCCGCAGCATTGGACCCAGAACAATCTTTGAGTCTTCTATTTATACCATCTTAAACCACTGTGTGTGTTTGACGTGCGTGTCAGTATGTGCGGCAATATGTGTGTGTGTGCTGCATGGGCATATCAATATGCGTGTGTGCCTGCTGTGTGGGCACGGGTACGTGCACGCCAGACATATAGTCATGTGTTCCCATGGCCCTTTCTTAACTGGACAATAGCAGGCCACGGCTCAGGCGGTCCCAAAACCTTAGACAACTTCCCCCACTCGTGGGAGCAAACTAGGACCCTACAGAATTTCAATGAGGTGTCTGTCTAGACATGCATGGATGTGTTTTACGAAAACATGTTATTGTCGTGTAGCATGTGTGAGCCTATATCTGAATGTGTATAAAATCTACCTGTGTGTTTCTAAGCAGATACCACAGTATATTTGGTGGGGCGGACTGGGCATGCCCATGCCTAGATCCGCCCCTGCCGACACGCAAGCTAGCTGTGGTATCTCTCTGAGCTGATCATTGGGAGGCTCCGATTAGCATTAGTGACGTTGCGTGTGGAAGAGGAGGAGGATGAGGATGAGAGCGCATCCCCTCGCATTCCAGTAGCCTAGATTTCACCCCCCAACTCGGCAGCAGGCACCTCTGCTAATTGTAGAGGAGAGGAGAGGGGAACGTCGCTGCGCGCTATCTCCCCCAGCCTTTGATATGCACTTATCTTTAAGCAGTTTCGTATTATGGAAAAAGAAAATTGCTTTAAAAAAATGGCTGCTGCCTTTATTGCTTTTCAGCCAATTAATTGGATGAAACATAAAGCCTTGGAAATCGTAGGGGCTTGTGTGTGCACGTGCCTGTGCATGCGTGAGTGTGCGTGCGGTATGTGCACGTAATTATGGAGAACAATAATTGACGAGGGGATGGACGTGGCTTGTTGTTGTACTAGGCACCCCGGAATAGGTAGATGTGTTTAATTATTGAAGATCACAATGGCCTTAATGTGATTGTTTATATCCACATCGTACCATTTACGTTAGTGTGAGGAATCACTTGATATCGCTCTCGCAAAGGGAGAGCCTGTGTCTGAAGGCACAGCTTTGCCCTGAAAGTGTCCAAAGCACTCAAGAAGTAGGACACTCGCTGTGATCCTGCCTTAACGCTCCTTGAAGTGAGAGAGACAGGCCGACCTAGATATCCTGCTATTTATTCAGCCATTTTAGGTGCTGGCTATTCCAGTCTCCATTTCGGAGCTAACTAGCTTTTCTTTTCTTTTCTTTTCTTTTCTTTTCTTTTCTTTGCTTTGCTTTGCTTTGCTTTGCTTTGCTTTGCTTTGCTTTGCTTTGCTTTGCTTTGCTTTGCCTGCTCTCTCAGGGACATGCAGACAGTGTTAAGGGCAAAATGGCTAAAATCACTTCTGGACAAAAATAGCAGATCTACAAACTCACACCGCATAACGCTATGACGCATAGAGAGCTTGTAGAGCAGCTGTTTATGCGTAGCAAACCCAGCACTGTAACAGCGCTGTAACAACATGGACGTTTGATGCAAAATGCTCCATCCAAGTTGTTGAAACCAAATGGACCCTTGCAGGTCCATTTGGTTTAATGTTTACACTCTCAAGAGTTAAAATATTCATCATCTGAATTAGCCCCAAGTCTACACAACTAGAGAATGTAGAAGATGAATGGTCATTTTGATCTTTATGTTTGACTGTTTTGTTTCCCAAATCCAGGATTGAATTGCGAATTGTGGCATCAAATGCCGAATAAATAGTGGGCCCTGCATGGTGTCAGAAAGATTGAAAATCACTGCTTCATATGGGAAAAACTTGCCCACACTGCCTTTCTTCTTCTGCCATTCCAGCCTACCCTAGTAGGGCTGGCTAAACCGGCCCTGATGTGTGCCTGTACCTGGCTCTCCCTCCCTCCCTCCCTGCTCCTCTCTTCATCTCATCTCTTCTCTCTCAGTACGAAAACATAAAACACAGCCATGAAGAGAAGGTTCCATGCTGGCGTTGACTGCAGGGGGTTCGGACGGACGGACACGCAGACATCATTTTATCTCTAATGGAGGCAGCCCTTATCTCGCTCCCAGTTGGGTCCCATGTTGTTGACAGAACGCCATCATCTTATCTGTCTCCTACACTACACTACATCCAGGGGCGGATCTACGCATGGGCCAGGGAAGGAGGGGCAATGCCCCCCTAAATACCCAGTCTGCCCCCCCAAACACGATGCCATGCAAAACAACCCAAGATATTTCAAATTAAAGTGCTTATATTTAAAATGATTTGAAACACTACTACTGCTACTAACTACAATTTTGGCAGCACTAAACCAACAGCATTTCATCATTGAAAACAGAAAACTCTGAGTCAGACCTTTAGCTTCATGCATGCTGCGTGTCTGTTGCAACTTCAACAACAACCGATGTTATGTTTGATGCTTTACGTGACTAATAAAAGTCCTGTAACCGAAAATGGTATGGGTGCCGCCCCCATACCATTTTCTCTTGCCCCTCCAACATGTTCTCTTGCCCCCCCAAAGGGACATGTTAAATCCGCCCCTGAACGCCATCATCTTATCTGTCTCCTACACTACACTACACCGCCGTTCCTCTCTCCCCTACCATCCTCGCTGCTCCCTATATACCGCGCACAACACACGGATATCACAACGTGCCCATATGCATGTGTAGGGGACAGATAAGTCCCTCACACGCGTGTGTGCTTCGACAATGGCGGAGGCAGTCATCTCATCCAGGCGGTCGGGCGGTAAAGCAACACGGACGCGTTATTGACTGCGCCCGCCGCCCGCGGGGTCGGGCGGAAAAAAAAACATGCAGGAATAACACCGATAAATATGAACAATTACAACATGCCTGTGTATAAGGGAGGAGGAGGGACAGGGCCCGATTTAGCCAGCCCTACTAGGGTGGGCTGGAAGAATGGCAGGGCGCATGGGCTACTCCAAAGTGTTTTTTTTTTTACCTTTTAGACACCAAGGCCCACTATTTATTCGGCATTTGAGCCACGGACCACCGTTTGATGATATTTTAGCCCCAGACAGACCTCAAAACTAAAGATTTCTTTTGCTTTTGTCCACAATACCATGCAGGCTGGATTTGTGGAAAAAAACAATCAAACATACAGATCAAAATGACCATTAATCTTCTACATTCTCTAGTTGTGTAGACGTGCAGCTAATTCACATGCTAAATGTTTTTAACTCTTGAGAGTGTAAAAATGAAACCAAATGGACCTGCCAGGGTCCATCTGCTTAACCAACTTTCCATCATTTAGCCTGGGGACCACCTGAAACTCTCTCAAGGACCACTGTGTCCCCAGACCACTGGTTCAAAACCATTGACATTACCTTTCATTGGGTGGGCAGGGTGCCACCCCTGCCCCCCTCTAGATCCGGCCCTGTGGGGGGGTGGGGGTCTCTTTGAGAAGCGCTATTTTTGAATCATTCCTCATTTGAGCCGACATGTTTTCATAGCCGTGGCGTGGGGAGAAAAATAATGTTGTCTGAGTGAACTTCTGATGTGATGGGGTCGGTCATGCATTAAAGATAACCACTTAAAATCCTGTTTTGCACTTTTGTAATTTCCCCCAAAATAGACTTGACTCGATCGTGTGAGCGAGTGATGTAGTCAGAGCTGCTGTTTCAGAAAGGACCAAAAAAAAAAAAAACTTCGCCTAACATGACCTGCAAAGTGATTAGTGAATGGCACATGAAATCTGGGCGAAGTGGTCGGTTTCAAGCTGGGAAAACAGCTGGGTGCACATACAGTGCACATACTGTGTGTGCGCGCACGCACACACACACACACACACACACACACACACACACACACACACACACACACACACACACACACACACACACACACACACACACACACACACACACACACACACACACACACCAGGGGTGGATGTAACATTTCCCAATTGGGGGGGCAGGAGAAAATGTTATGGGGGCAGCTTCATCGCCTGCGGCTTCATCGGCGATGAAGCCGCATCCATACAATTTTCGGTTACAGGACTTGTATTAGGCAAGTGAAGCATCAATAAGTTGTTATTGAAGTTGCAACAGACACGCAGCATGCATAAAGCTAAAGGTCTGGCTCAGAGTTTTCTGTTTTCAGTGATGAAATGCTGTTGGTTTAGTGGTGACACAACTGTAGTTAGTTAGTATCAGCAGTAGTGTTTCAAATCATTTTAAATATAAGCACTTTAATTTGAAATATCTTGGGTTGTTTTGCATCATGTTTGCCATCATGTTTGGTGGGGCAGACTGGGCATTTAGGGGGGCATTGCCCCCCCATGCCTATGCCTGGATCCGCCCCTGACACACACACACACATACAGTAGCATACGCTGCGCTGTATGTCTTCTAAGCCGGCGCAGCAGGGACCTTGTTAAGGGGCCTGGCCTGCCTCCTGTGCTGCTGCGCTTCATCCTTACATCCATTCTTCATGCTGCACCACTGTGTGCTGCAAATGAAATGGGAGCAGCCATAGATTATTGTTTGGTTTACACCGCTAACGGTCTGTGTTAAAAGTATGTCACTACTGCACAGCAGGGTTAGAATAGTTAACTAAAAGCAACTAAAAACAACAACAAATAGAATAAAAAAACATTTAAGTTAACTGAAACTAATAAAAACATTCAATTAATAATACCATAACTAAAATGAATCTGTATTGTGTTCACAAAACTAACTGAAATTGAAATAAAATACCCTTAATTTTAGTTTTTAGCAACATTTATGTGCATCTTGGGTTTGCATTTATTATATGATATCACTATATTATGAATCAGCTGACGCTGAACCCCAAATTTGCTGACCTATGTGTGCTGGTTGTGCCTTGCATGGTTTGTGCCACAATCTGTGTATGAATGTGTGTGAATGAGCGAAGGTAATGCACATGAAGCGCCTTGGATAAAGGCACCGCGTGGTAAATGGTGCATTTATATAGAGCAGTGGTTTTCAACAGGTGGTCCGGGGACCACCAGTGGTCCCTGAGAGGGTTCCCGGTGGTCCCCAGCTAAGTTGGTTAACCAGATGTAACTCTTGAGAACGTAAAAATGAAACCAAATGGACCCTTGCGGGTCCATTTGGTTTCATTTTTACACTCTCAAGAGTTAAAATATTCATCATCTGAATTAGCCCCAAGTCTACACAACTAGAAGATGGACAAAAGAAAAAGAAATCTTTAGTTTTTGGGTCTGTGGAGCTAAAATGTTCTCAAATAGTGGTCCGTGGCTCAAATGCTGAATAGATAGTGGTCCCTGGTGTCAAAAAGGTTGAAAACCCCTGATATAGAGCCTAAACAAATGCACCATTTACTGTACCATGCAGCACGTACGCTGTGCTCTTGTTGATGGGCTATTTTCGGTGAGCGATGCGCCGTGTACATAAATTGGGGTATTACATAACAGCTCACCACAGACGCAAATATAGGCGGATTGAGGGGCGGGGGGGGGTCGATAATATAATAGAAAAAATAAGTAATGTGTATTTTTTCATATTGGATAGGAGGATGACTGCGAGTGAGACTGTATACGCTCTGCTGCCTCCAGTTATCCAAATCCCTTCCCTGCACATTTTTCGACAGAAAAAACAGTTATTCAACATGGGCGGATCTAGGCAGGGCTATGGGGGGGGGGGTAAATGCCCAGTCTGCCCACCAAACATGATGGCATACAAAACAACCCAAGATATTTCAATTTAAAGTGCAAGGATTTGAAACGCTACTACTGTGACTAACTACAGTTGTGTCACCACTAACCAACAGCATTTCATCATTGAAAACCGAAAACTCCCTGAGTCAGACACCTTTAGCTTTATGCATGCTGTGTGTCTGTTGCAACTTCAACAACAACTACAGCATCACACAAAAGCATCAAATATGGCAGATCCATAAGTGTTATTTGCAATTGTGGATCTACAATAACTGCTACTTTTTCTATGAAACAATATACTGTAGGTGTAATGACATTATGCTACAGCTACGGTTATATTCCCATATTGGCAGAAATGTCTAGTATGGAATGAAAATCCATCAGTTTGCTCAGTCATACTAATAAGTTATATGATGGGTTTTCAACCTTTTTCATCTCAGGGACCACCATTTATTCAGGACTTGAGCCACGGACCACCATTTGAGGACATTTTAGCCCCACAGACCCCAAATCTGAAGATTTATTTTGCTTTTGTCCACAATTCCAGGCTGGATTTGGGGAAACAAAATAAGAAAAAAATACATTGCAAAATGGCTAATTCAGATGAATGTTTTAACTCTTGAGAGTGTAAAAATGAAACCAAATGGACCCGGACCACCTGTTGAAAACCCCTGAGTTATATGATGGCGGAGGTATGGCAAGCTAAACGTAACAATTAACTCCATCCATTAATTCCATCTCAGACATTAAACCTTAGGTACATTAACCATTCTGTATGTTTTAATATAATTAACACATCTGGCTGCAGGTAGACTTGAACTTTTTACCTTGTTAAGTTATTTTAAGCTACTTGACGGCGCGCCGGATTTGACACTATACACGTCTGACTGCAGTTTCAATTATCGAATGCTTAACTAATGCTTATGTGTCTAGTTATTATAAAGTGCGGCCCAATTATCTCTCTCCGTCAGGAGAGACATGATAAGACATATAGATGTAACTTGAATCATCACCGCTTGCCGAGCGATATGCTGCGAACAATGGACTATGACAAGTAATTACAGCTCTGATTTGCACTTTCTTTTCAATTGAAGTTGATACTGTACATCATTAATAGAGAGATATCTGACATCAGTGAAAGGATGATTGCAAAGATCCTGGGAATACTTTTAAATTAATGTACCTGTCACTTTGTGTTGATTGGCATTCTCTCAGTCTCTCCATCTTACATTATCATATAGTCTCACAGAATGTCTGAATGTTATAGAGAATCTGGAACCACTCCAGAACTACTGATGTACAACCTACTTTTACTTTACTTTGTTAATTCTGGGGTTTTTTGTCTTCATTAATAAAATAAACATCAGACGTTTGGCTCCACTGCAATTATTTGGCAGATTTAGTTGATAAACAAATTACTTGATAAACTATATACACTCAACAAAGACTTAAACGCAACACTTTTGTTTTTGCTCCCATTTTTCACAAGACGGACTTAAAGATCTAAAATTCATTCCGGATACATGATATTACGATTTCTCTCAAACATTGTTCACAAATCTGTCTAAAGTGTGTGATAGTGAGCACTTCTGCTTTGCTGAGATAATCCATCCCACATCACAGGTGTGCCACATCAAGATCTGACATTATGACTAGTGCACAGGTGTGTCTTAGACTGTCCACAATAAAAGGCCACCCTGAAATGTGCATTTTTATTTTTTTTTTGCTTTATTAGGGATCTGGGGACTGGGAACACTACTGTGCAACACATCTTCTTCCCATAGAGTTATCAGATTGTGGAATGTTGGTCCACTCCTCTTCAATAGTTGTGCAAAGTTGTTGGATATTAGTGGGAAGAACTGGTACACGCTGGTGAAATGGTATTGTTCTGTATCTGGAATGAATTTTAGATCTTTAAGTCCATCTCATGAAAAATGTGAGCAAAAACAAAAGTGTTGTCTTTATACTTGTGTTAAGTATACTTTATAAAACTGGCCATATCAGAAGTAACTGAAGTATGTTTTTCGCACGCTCTATGAAATGGGGAAACTTGCTGGGAATGGTGCATAATGCATGTAAACAGATGGATGCGGACTTCTTACGCTCTCTTTGTCTCTCTCTCTCTGTCTGTCTCTCTCTGTCTCTGTCTCTGTATCTCTCTCTCTCTCTCTCTCTGTCTCTGTCTCTCTGTCTCTCTCTCTCTCTCTGTCTCTCTGTCTCTCTCTCTGTCTCTGTCTCTGTCTCTGTCTCTCTCTCTCTCTCTCTCTCTCTCTCTGTCTCTCTCTCTCTCATCCTCATTCTCTATGAGAACTGTGGTCCAAGGCTCTGCTTGATGTTCAAAGAGAGAGTGAGATCCAAGCAGCTGCTGGTTGTATAGCTGTATGAGTGGCAGCAGCAGCAGGGGCGGATCTAGGCATGGGCATGGGGGGGGGGGGGGGGGCAATGCCCCCCTAAATGCCCAGTCTGCCCCACCAAACACAATGGCATGCAAAACAACCCAAGATATTTCAAATTAAAGCGTTTATATTTAAAGTGATGTGCTGCTACTAACTACTGCTGTGTCACCACTAAACCAACAGCATTTCATCATTGAAAACAGAACTCTGAGTCAGACCTTTAGCTTTATGCATGCTGCGTGTCTGTTGCAACTTCAACAACAACTGATGTTATTATCGATGCTTTACTCGACTAATAAAAGTCCTGTATGGGTGCGGCCCCCATACCATTTTCTCTTTCCCCTCCAACATGTTCTCTTGCCCCCCCCCCCCCCCAAATGGGACATGTTACATCCGCCCCTGAGCAGCAGCTTCCATTTGAGTAGCAGAAGCTCCACCTCGCATTCAGAGATTCTCGTCGCATTGTGTTCTGTGCGTCACCTTTCCTCCAATAATCATCGCTCACAGCCATGTGTTTGCGTCTCCGTCTAATTGAGTCACGCCTCAAAGATTTTTTTTTCCCAACATTCTTTCTCACCTCCTACTGCTTTCTCTGGGTGTTTTTTTACCCCTTGTTTTGATGCGATGGATGTCGTCTCCTGTGGCGTGGAGGAGGAGGTTCAGAGAATACAGAGTATAGGATATACAGGGCAGCAGGGGCGGATGTAACATTTCTAAATTGGGGGGGGGGGGAGGGTGGTATGGGCGCGGCTCCACACCTATAGCACACCCATTTTCTGTTACATGAATTTTATTAGGCAAGTATGAGCATCAATAATAACATCAGTTGTTGTTGAATTTGCAACAGACACGCAGCATGCATGAAGCTAAAGGTCTGACTCAGAGAGTTTTCTGTTTTCAATGATGAAATGCTGTTGATTTAGTGGTGACACAGCTGTAGTTAGTTAGTAGCAGTAGTAGTGTTTCAAATCATTTTAAATATAAGCACTTTAATTTGAAATATCTTGGGTTGTTTTGCATGCCATCGTGTTCAGTGGAGCAGACTGTGCATTTAGGGGGCCATTGCCCCCCCCCCCCCCCCATGACCATGCCTAGATCCGCCCCTGCAGGGCAGCGCTTCGGACAAGCTAAAATCTCACGCGTGTCTGTTGAAATGATTCTACTCCTGGGCCACTCATGTGACAGTGGTTCTTTCAAGCTTATTATTTTTTAGCGATGCAGAACCACTTGAATATCTTGAAAGTGATTGTGGCCAACCCATCAGACCACTTGACCCATTTAGACCTATCACTGATTCTGTAAATGCCTCTCTTTTTTCACGGTGATCTGCTATCTTTGAGAACCACTGTTCAACACTACTGCTCTGAAAGTTTTTTTTTGTTTGTTTTTGGTTAGGTCAGGTTAGTTTTTACTGCCTGGAAGAATGACATTATTTAGACTAGAGCAGTGGTTAGGGTTAGGGATGAGCCACGGACCACCATTTGATGACATTTTAGCCCCCACAGACCCCAAAACTAAAGATTTCTATTGCTTTTGGGGCAATGCCCCCTTAAATGCCCAGGCTGCCCCACCAAACATGATGGCATGCAAAACAACCCAAGATATTTCAACTGAAAGTGCTTATATTTAAAATGATTTGAACCACTACTACTGCTAACTAACTAACTACAGCCGTGTCACCACTAAACCAACAGCATTTCATCATTGAAAACAGAAAACTCTACTTGCCTAATAAAAGTCCTGTAACTGAAAATGGTATGAAGCCGCACCCATACCATTTTCTCCTGCCCCCCATTGGGAAGTTACATCCGCCCCTGATTTCCACTATGCACAGTGGAATGGGCAGACCTTTGATGATGACTAGTGAGCGCCTCATGGGGTCTGGGAGTGGAGCTTTTAGACTCTTCATCTTCATCTATTTTATTATATATTCTTTGTTTAAAAAAAATCCAAAGACTTAACGCAAGCTACTTGAGATTTTTCCTTATTCCTTTGTGTGCATGTGTATGTGTATGTGTGTGAGCGTGTGCAAACTGTGCATGTGTGTGTTGGGGGAGGGGGGGGGAGTAGCTAATTACAGTGCCGTTGTGGGGTTGTTCTTCTTCATTTGGGGATAAATAAGGTGGGTAGAGGAACGTGCAGATGAAATGTGTTGCATGGTTGATTTATGGCGCGGGAGTTTCATTCCGGGGCCCACCTAACCTAACACACAGGAAAAAGTGCTGGAATTCACCAGCACATTAAATTAAATATCTGCCGAACAGATTCTAATTTGATCACCAAGCTGTTTCAATTTCATTAGCCGCTGTCCCTAATGGACTTTCACGGCATATTATTCCGTCGAGCAACAAATCCTATTCATTGGCTTTTTCATTCTTTTTTTTATGAGCCCCCCGTCGCACGCGGTAGTGAGCGACCCAACCAAGCGCACCCTGAGAGGTCACAGAAGACATGCTTTTCTTCCCCCTATACTGTAACAGACGGGGCGCCGTGCCCGTCCCGCGGTGACTCCTCCTCACAGGGAGCCGACGGAACTAAATGTTTTGATTTATGGCCAGCCTCCACTAAGCAGCTGTTACAGAGCACCAGTCCAGTTGTTCTGTATTAATATGACAATGTAGTGTATGTGTGTGTGTGTGTGTGTGTGTGTGTGTGTGTGTGTGTGTGTGTGTGTGCGCGTGCGTGTGCGTGCGTGTGTGTGGGCCTACCTTAAAGGGGAATTCCACCCATTTTCAACATTTTTCTGAGTGCAACCAAATGAACCATAACGGGTTCATTTGGTTCCATTTGTACGTTCTCATGGTGAAAATACATCTTGATGATGTCATCAAGATGTTTCACCATGTTAGTGGTTTTCTTCAGACCTCCATTTCTTTTTTTATCATGTCCACACAACACCTCGAAGGTACTTCAGTGACATAGTAAAATATAGAAAATGGGCAGAGTTCCCCTTTAAGTATATTAGCAACACATTCAGTTGGTGGATTTTCTTTGAAAATACAATGTAGTTGTGCTGCACAGATATGGCAGATCTTACTCTGAAATCCCTTTCTCCCCCACAAGTTCCTGACGAAAAACCAGGTTGCATAATCCTCTGACGTCTTTGTATTCCGTTTAGACGTCACAGTCTCTAGAAGTGTTAATATTCCAAAACGAGAGGCTTGTTGTGGTCAGGAATGAAGGCAGAAGTATGGGCGATGGATCAGAACCATGGACAGCTCCCCAATGCACCACTGCAGAAGGAAAGGCAGACTTCCCCCCTCAACCAAAAAAAAAAAAAAAAAAAAAAAATATATATATATATATATATATATATATACACTCAACAAAAATATAAACGCAACACTTTTGTTTTTGCTCCCATTTTCCAGGGGATGGACTTAAAGCCCTAAAATTATTTCCAGATATACAATATAACCATTTCTCTCAAACACTGTTCACAAATCTGCCTAAATGTGTGATATTGAGCACTTCTGCTTTGTTAAGATAATCCATCCCACCTCACAGGTGTGCCACATTAAGATGCAGGTGTGACATCATGATTAGTGCACAGGTGTACCCCAGACTCTCCACAACAAAAAGACACCCTTAAATGTGCAATTTTCGTTTGCCTTATTGGGTGTATGGGCCTCCGAACCAGTGAGTATCTGGTGTGACCACCATTTGCCTCATGCAGTGCAACACATCTTCTTCGCATAGAGTTTATCAGATTGTCAATTGTGGCCTGTGGAATGTTGGTCCACTCCTCTTCAATGGCTATGTGAAGTTGCTGGATATTAGTGGGAACTGTTACACACTGTAAAAATGGTAATAACACAATATTACCACATTATTACCATTTCGACAGTGCATACCAGTTCCCACTAATATCCAGCAACTTCACATAGCCATTGAAGAGGAGTGGACCAACATTCCACAGGCCACAATTGACAATCTGATAAACTCTATGCGAAGAAGATGTGTTGCACTGCATGAGGCAAATGGTGGTCACACCAGATACTGACTGGTTCGGAGGCCCATACACCCAATAAGGCAAAAGAAAATTGCACATTTCAGGGTGTCTTTTTGTTGTGGAGAGTCTGGGGTACACCTGCGCACTAATCATGATGTCACACCTGCATCTTAATGTGGCACACCTGTGAGGTGGGATGGATTATCTTAACAAAGCAGAAGTGCTCAATATCACACATTTAGGCAAATTTGTGAACAGTGTTTGAGAGAAATGGTTATATTGTATATCTGGAATGAATTTTAGGGCTTTAAGTCCATCCCCTGAAAAATGGGAGCAAAAACAAAAGTGTTGCGTTTATATTTTTGTTGAGTGTATATATATATATATATATATATATATATATATATATATACTATATATATCCGGATTTGATTTAATATAGTATCAGTTTACTAGCGCTATAACGACCTGACACATCATGCCCATGACGTTGGTTGTATTTTCCTTGTGACGAACGTCATAGGGAATGTGTCAGCTCCCTGGGGGGGATTGGGGTCAGAATTATGCCTGCGTGTGGGGGAGTTGCACACAAAAAAACAACAGATCAACACATGCACATAACACGTTGCAGCGTCACAATAGTTTATTGTCACGCTGTTTAGAGGCCAATTCTGGCTTCAGGATTATAGTTAAAAACTGCACTGATATATTGTAACTATGGCATTCATAAAATGCATGTCCCGGTAATACAAACGTGTGCGTGCATGTGTGTGGGTGTGGGTGCGTCTGTTAGGGTGGACACGGTTCCGATTACAGTACATGTTAGTGGCTGTTCTGCATGGTAATGATGCAAATGAAGCAGTGTGTGCATCAGGGGCGGATGTAACATGTCCCATTTGGGGGGGCAAGAGAACATGTTGGAGGGGCAAGAGAAAATGGTATGGGGGCGGCTTCAATGAAGTTGCACCCATACCATTTTCAGTTACAGGACTTTTATTAGTCAAGTAAAGCATCAATAATAACATCAGTTGTTGTTGAAGTTGCAACAGACACGCAGCATGCATAAAGCTAAAGTTCTGACTCAGAGAGTTTTCTGTTTTCAATGATGAAATGCTGTTGGTTTAGTGGTGCCACGACTGTAGTTAGTTAGTAGCAGTAGTAGTGTGTCAAATCATTTTAAATATAAGCACTTTAATTTGAAATATCTTGGGTTGTTTTGCATGGCATCGTGTTTGGGGGGGCAGACTGGGTGTTTAGGGGGGCATTGCCCCCCATGCCCATGCCTAGATCCGCCCTGGTGTAAATTGGCTGGTGCATGAGGCCTACCGATGAGAATCCATGGCTTGATGTTTCACTACACGCTTCTGTGGTTTAGCAGGATTGTAATTATGCCGTGCGCATTATAATCGCTTCTGCCACGCATAACTCCAAACCATGGTGGAGAGGCAGAGAGAATGCAGCATTTGCTCTTCTGCAAACCCTTTGAAAGTCAACACCACCATCTATGATGTCTCCCTGAAAACCCCCTGGCTGGTTGGATGTACCTGGTTATGGATTGTCTCACAGTTACCCACCGCCGCCCTGCATGTCCTTTTAAACCTCTTATTTACATATTTTTGGTTATTGTTTTTCCTAAATCAGGGGTTTTCAACCAGTGGTGGTCTGGGGACCACGAGTGGTCCCTGAGAGGGTTCCAGGTGGTCCCCAGGCTAAATGATGGAAAGTTGGATAACCAGGTGTAACTCTTTGAGACCGTAAAAAAATGTTAACTCTTGGGAGTGTAAAATGAAACCAAATGGACCCTTGCGCGTCCATTTGGTTTCATTTTACACCCCCAAGAGTTAAAATATCCGTCATCTAGATTAGACCAAATCTACACAACTAAGGGTCTAGGTTTGCCTGTTATGTTTCCAAAATACAGCCTGGAATTGTAGATAAAAAAATGGGGTTAAAATGTCCTCAAATGGTGGTCTGTGGCTAAAATACTGAATAGATAGTGGGCCTCAAAAAGGTTGAAAAACCCTGACCTAAATGAACACCCTAAACTTGATCCTATAACACCGTTTCACACAAAAGCTAGACTATACTCTTATCCTGAGAAGTAACTGGACAGAGACCTCTGGTTCGCGGGTTCGACACCAGAAGAGACCAGAGGAGTGCATTTGCTGTGGTCAGACCCGGTCTATGGAAAGCCCTTCCACTCCATGATCACTGCTCAGTCGTTGTCGGACTTCAAATGCCTCTTTAAAGGCACATTTCTTTGCCATCGCTTTCAAACAACCTTGAAATGACAAACTCATTTTACCTAGACTCTCAACCCTGCTTTATTGCTGATCTGATACTGCTGTATGTTGCACTGCGTTTGTTTTTACGCCTATTGTTTAACTTAAGATGCTACTCTACAGTGCTTTTCCGTTTTTCTTCTTCTTTTTGTCACTGGATGATTTTATCATTTTGACGTTAAGTGCTTTGGTTCAACCCTTGGATGTTAGAAATGTGCCATATAAATAATGTTTAATTTGATTTGAGTAGCTGAGGCTTTTGGAATCTCAACCCTTACTACTACTACTTAGTATAAAAAACAAACAAAAACAAAAGAGGATCTGCTGTGACTCTAAAACTAAGCTTGTTCCCACAGTAAATAAATAATAAACTAAACTAGCTGCAAATCGGCTTTAGGAATGAATTAAAACTAAGCTGAAATTGAAAACTTAATAGTAGCAACAGAATAAAAAAAAAAAAAAAACGATGACAATGCAAAACCAATAACCTTGCTTGTGAATGCTGGTGTGCTCTATTCGGAAGGAAAACTTTTACAAACCCTAACCCCTAAGTTTTTCTTGGTGGAAGTGTAAATATAAAGAAGAAAAGAACAAAACCAAGTCTGAACAACATCAGGTTGAGAAGTGTTGTTTGCTTGTAGGGCAGAGATCGTATTTTATTTATTCATGGAATAAGTTCGACAGACATAAGCCCAACACCCTATATCTCAAAACCTAACCTGCAAGCACACATGTCGAAGGTAGAAGTCAGGGGCAGATGTAACCTTTCCTAATTGGGGGGGCAGGAGAAAATGGAATGGGTGCGACTTCATCGCCCGTGGCACGAAGCGACACGGGCAATGAAGCCGCACCCATACCATTTTCAGTTACAGGACTTTTATTAGGCAAGTAAAGCATCAATAATAACATCAGTTGTTGTTGAAGTTGCAACAGACACGCAGCATGCATGAAGCTAAAGGTCTGACTCAGAGAGTTTTCTGTTTTCAGAAATGCTGTTGGTTTAGTGGTACCAATTAGTTGGTAGGTAGTTGGTTAGTATCATTTTTAAATATAAGCACTTTCATTTGAAATATCTTGGGTAATACTAATGTACGTAAGTTCGAACAAACATCCTGTGTTCAAAAATAACATCCTCCGATGATGATGAGAATTTACCGCAGATGTTCACAGTACACGTTCTTTTTTCTTTCACTAAAGGCTTCCTCTGGTGCAAACTGTAACTTTGCACCAACTTTTAACTTGACGGAGCAAAAAGGGCACGCATAAAGACTTAAAAGAGTGGCTGCGACGATGATGATTAGAATCAGCTGCTCTCAGCTCTTGCAAGAGGCTGAAAGTGATAGGACAGACCCGGGGAGGACTCTGCGGTAACATTGATAAATGTTTTCACCAGGCCGTCCGCCATTAGTGTCAGGGCAAGTTACAGCCACAAGAGCGGACAAACAGGAAATAGAGAAAGAGTGGGCGTAAATAATTGATAAGGCTGACCCTGCGCGATTCATATGCTGCGGCATGAGGATCAAAGAGTCGAGCCTCCGAGTTTGACATTGAGCCCTGGCGCAAGAGTCAAAGCCATTACCTTTTCCCTTTCACAATGCGCCCGCTTGTTTCTATTAAAATTGCAGTGCCCTCTTACTTTTCTCAAGTCTTGAGGCTCCAAAGGCTAAAACCGTCCGGGCACTCCTGGGCATTTTTAACCAAACGACTAATGGACCCCGCCCCGCATTATGCCCGAGCGATTACCTACAGTAATGCGAAAGAAAAGCAAAACGGGAGGCCATTTTGTTCCTGTCCCTTTGATGAAGTTGTTCCTGGCTCTCTCAGGTGTGAAAAATTGCCTGGATGGGGAGGAGGCCTCTGGGCTCTTTGAGGTGCGATCAATATTTCAGGAGCTGCAGGCTTTTGTGCCGCGCCATATCCTCCCACGTCGTACAGTAGGGCCCTCAACCACTCTGCTGCCGATTATGAATGTTTAAATGAACGTTTCGATGAATTAATGATTAATGGGAATTCACAGCTTTCAGGGGGAATGTTTATTGGAATGGTGCATTAAGGCACACCGCGGAGACTCGGCGAAGTCATCTCAATCCCCTTGACAAAGACTTAACACTCGGCCATGCCTCGTCCTTTCTGCCCCTAATGCTTTAGAAAATGTATTTTTGGAAAATTATGTTTCTGTCATATTTTTTTATATAAGAGTCTCTGCTGCGTGTCTCAGAGTCTGTCCATAGCGAATCTCGCAAGCTGATGGACCGATTAACATCGTAATCATCAATTTAATCTCTGTGTGTGTCCTTGGAGGGAACTGCCAAAACCATTAATCACCTTATAATGCTACAAAGTGGTTTAGCAAACCACTCCCACAAAGCCCAAATACCAAGTCATTTAATTCTGCTGGAGGTGCTGAGTAGTATAACTATACCGAAGTAGTCGGATAAACATTACGTTTAATGGATTATCTCAGTGCCGTTTGGTATTAGCATAAATCCCAGTCCCCAGTGCCACCATCTGTGTCCACCTTAAAGGGGAATTCCACCCATTTTTTAAAGTTTTTCCTGAGAGGATACAAATGTGTATCCATTTGTACCCTCCCAGGAAAAAGGGCTCTGCAAGAAAAATCATTAACATGGTGAAATACATCTTCATGATGTCATCAGATGTATTGCACCATGTTAATGATTTTTTTCAGACCTCCATTTTTAGGAAATACATAATTGGTGATTGTTTATCATGTCCACACAACGTCTCTAAGGTATATTAATGACATAATAAAATGTTGAAAATGGGTGGAGTTCCCCTTTAAGAGAAGGACCAAGCACACGCTGTTTACCTGTCGTCAGAAGCGTTTACTTTTCAGGAACGGCAAGTAACGAATGTAATCTGAATTTTGCATGGCAGAAGATCCACCAAGGACAGCGCTTGTAGATTACGACTTATTGAGGTTTTACAATCTTCCTTTGAACCAAGTTTACCATGGCAACCGGATCAATGTTAAAAGCTGACAGTGGGGCTCAATGATTGTATACACCAGTGGTTTTCAACCTTTTTCATTCCAGGGACCACCATTTATAGAGTATATTCAAACCTTGCAGTAAAATAATTAAAAACGTTTTAATAGCACAGTGATTGCTTCAGCTTCTTTTGATCAGACCTGCACAGTCGCAAATTGGACGTAGACCATCCTGCGAATTGTGAGAAAACAGGATTGAATATTAACGTAGTCTAAGTTAATCAAATGGTTAGTAAATCATGTTTGCGGATTTCACAGATGCATGCAATTTCAATAATGTAGGAAATTAGGCCTTATTTTATTCCAGGTACTTGTAACGTGTAGCTCCAGCTTGGGCCCATTTAATTATTTGAATGACAATCAGAATCAGATGCACAAATATGTGATTCTGTGGTTGAATAGAATATCTCATCATTTGCACAAGGCTCTGGAAGGTCAGGAGGTTGCCGGTTCCATCCCTGGCTGTGAATGGGGGATTAAAGCACATTGTGCTTTTGGATAAGGCACTATTAAAATGGAGACCTGCAGGGGCGGATGTAACATTTCCCATTTGGGGGGGGGGGTGCGGCTTCATCCCCAATAACATTACATTATCGCTTACTTATTAGGTTGTTGAAGTTGCAACAGACACACAGCATGCATAAAGCTAAAGGTGACTCAGAGAGTTTTCTGTTTTCAATGATGAAATGCTGTTGGTTTAGTGGTGCCACAGCTGTAGTTAGTTAGTAGCAGTAGTAGTGTTTCAAATCATTTTAAATATAGGCACTTTATTTTGAAATATCTTGGGTTGTTTTGCATGTCATCGTGTTTGGTGGGGCAGTCAGGGCATTTAGTGGGCCATTGCCCTGCCCATGCCTAGATCCGCCCCCTGCTGCAGGAACCCTTTTGTCCCTATTCTAGGGCAAACACTGTGAAAATAGACGATCAGAAGCTTATTAGATTTTTTTTATTATTTTTTTTTAGCAAAGTGAGTTCGTGTGGCACAAAAACTATATACTCTAGGGGGGCAAGGATAGAGCCCTGGGGGATAGGTTTATAACGTGGTTAACCCCATCTGCGTTTGTTGTTATAAACTTTAGCAAATGTTCAACTTGAGAGATGCTGATGTAAAGATCTCAACGGGCCTGAAAATTAAGGCCCGGCCCTACCCGGCCCTAACAGTTCAGGCCCTAGGCCCTACCCGGCCCTACTAAATGGAATAGATTTTAGGCCCTACCCAGCTCTAAACTGTCGGGTTTGGGCAAAATTTGAGAATTCGCCACAGATTAAAATTGAAATGGGCAATACAGAAAATAACTATTATTCTTACTATATTAACCCATAGTCTAGTGGTAGTTTTACCCTAGTTGACGGGAACACCAATATGGGTAAAGTACAGAAAATACACTATTTATTTCTTACTATATTAAAATAATTCAATATATATTATTTTTTTCATGGGGCCCGAGGCCCTACCCGGCCCTACTGATTAGGATAGATTTTCGGCCCTACCCGGCCCTAAATGTCGGGTCGGGCCTGTTCGGGTTCGGTCCTGGTCGGGTTCGGGCAGAGTTTGAGAGCTCTTCGACTTGAGAGAGAGATGCTGATGTACATGAGAGCCGACAGCTACAAATCACTGCACCATCCCTGAGTTATCTCTGTCAATTAACGACAATGAATGGACCAGGTTGCTATGAAGGCCAGGTGCATCAATCCAGAAACATTCCAACGTGGTCCTATAGCTTCCCCCCCGGCCTATCGATCCTGCCTCTACCGCTTCCATGATCCAGGTTTGATGGCTCCAGACCGCAGGAGCTAACTTGGGACGCTGATGTCAGATGAAAGGCGGTGGGCGGTGGGATATGTAACCCAAACTTCCACCACCGAGGGACGTGTTCAGATTTTTGATATCAGATCTTCCTCTCTCCCTGTTGAGGCCTTATATAATATGGATCCACGGGGTCCGTCCAAGATACAACTAACGTTACACGCTGCCCAGATACCAGATATCAACCAACACTAGGTCGCAATGTGATAGCTTGCGTTGGAAAGCGACAAATCCGTTCCGTACCCTCGTTGCACTATGCTTTGCATCCCCTGAGTTCTAAGACGTTCTCTCTGACTTTAACTTTGCTTCCTGGGAAAAGTTGTGAATTACGTCTCCAGCTCCTTAACGTGGGTTACGCTGTTCAGTGTGTATTCATGTCACTCTTACGCCTTGAGCCATTTCCTCTGGTCTCCAATGATGGTAGTTTATACATACATGTCCTCTTGAGGTTAAGTCACAACAGTTTGAAGGTGTTTCAGCTAGAGCTGTCAGTCGATTAAAATATATAATCGCAATTAATCGCATGATTAATCACAAATGTAATCGCATATTTGTTCTAAATATACCTTAAATTGGTGGTTTTCAAGATTTTTCCTATAGGCCTAAAGGTCCATAATGTATGTATGTATGTATTTGAGCCACAGACCCCCATTTGATGAGATTTACTTAGCCTTCCAGACCCAAACCAAAGAATTTGTCCACAATCCCATGCCGTATTGAAGTTGGTACCATTAGGAGTAAACATGTAATAAATGTTTTCTATATTCTCTAATTATGTAGTTTATTTTAAATTACGGTAACTTAGGTACTGCCAATGTTATTCAATTATTCAACTACATTTGACAAAATTGAACCAAATGGACCCACCTGCCTTTTGTCTTTTTCAAGAGATAATCACGATTAATCGTGATTAACTCACGGCTGAGTTAACTCGCGATTAACTAGTTAATGCTGACAGCCTTAGTTTCTACATTTCCAGGCAGCATTTATGGCAATACAAACGGCAGTGCAGGATTACCGTTAGTAGGAGCAATAATTGTGTATTCCTCCCCCCCTTTTCTGCTTCAGTTGGATTCAGTCAAGCGAGGTAACGATCTGCGTGGAGATAGCAAATGGAGTGCAAACTAATGGCAGCATGGGTAAAAAGAAACAATCAATTTTTCTCTTGAGAAAAGTGAATAGTCAACATGGTTAACAACACCCAGTGCCATTCTAGGTGGCATCAACACACACACAAATTAACACACACACACACACACACACACACACACACACACACACACACACACAGACACAGACACAGACACAGACACACACACACACACACACACACACACACACAGACACAGACACAGACACAGACACACACACACACACACACACACACACACACACACACACACACACACACACACACACACACACACACAGTGTCTGTGTGCATCACGTCACGTGGCACATGGGTATGGGGGGGCAATGCTCCCCTAAATGCCCAGTCTGCCCCAACTAACACGATGGCATGCAAAACAACCCAAGATATTTCAAATTTCAAGTGCTAATGTTTAAAATGATTTGAAACACTACTACTGCTACTGACTAACTACAGTTGTGTCACCACTAAACCAACAGCATTTCATCATTGAAAACAGAAAACTCTGAGTCAGACCTTTAGCTTCATGCATTCTGCGTGTCTGTTGCAACTTCAACACCTGTGTTATTATTGATGCTTTACTTGTCTAATAAAAGACAAGCCCCCCCCCCCCCCCCCCAATTGGGAATTGGGGGGGGGGGGGAGGCAGAGCAGGGGAGGGAGGTTGCGGTTTGTGTGTCAATGCCTGCAAATCGGCGTCGGTCACACATAACAGTAAGAACACACACGTACATACATAGTGGTCTCTTGACACCTGCGTGTACAGCGTTTCCCGCGGCGCTGCACTGTGCTGCCAGCATCATCTGATGTTTCAGTAAAGTGGTGCTGAAGCCGTCGCCACCACGCGCGGCACTGGGCATCACCTGGCGTGCGTGGGTGTGTGTTTGAGCGTAGAAAGCACTTTAACACAACCTAACGGTTAATTGTCACTGTCGGCGATGTAATTTGTTATGTAGTGCGGCGTTTGCGCCGCTTATGTAAGGTCATTGAAACAAAGACGTGCGGCACAAGGTTACGCTTCGCGACTTTACGGTCGCATCCGCTTGTGTGCGTTTGTGTGCGCGCGCGTGCCTTTGTGCCCGTGTCTCATCGTGTTTACATTTACAAACGACTTGTACGCGCACGCCGGCCGTGCACACGCACACGAGTGTTTGAAAGTGATTTTCACTGCATCATTTGTTTACCCCCGGAATAGCAGCCATCATCTTTTCCACTAAGAGAACAATAGCCATTTTTCCCAGCCTTTGCTCGGGAGACAATGAAGTGCCTTCCCGCCTCGCGAGCGACAGGCCAATAAAAAGCGTAATTGGATCTGTCAATCAAACAATGCTGCAGAAAGGAGGCAGGCAGGCAGGCAGGCGGGCAGGCGGTCGGTGGGAGACGGCGGCATGGTAGCCGGACATCGAGGGTAGTGGCGCAGGAACACACACGCACACGCACACACGCACACAGACACACACAGCAGGGCCGGATCTAGAGGGGGGCAGGGGTGGGCAGAGCCCACCTAAAATGTGCATCCTGCCCACCCAATGAAAGGTAATATCAGTGGTTTTCAACCAGTGGCCCTTGAGAGAGTTCCAGGTGGGCCCCAGGCTAAATGGTTAAGAAAGTTGGTTAACCAGATTTTAACTCTTTGAGAGCAAGAGTTAAAATATTCATCATGTGAATTAGCCCCAAGTCTACACAACTAGAGAATGATCTGTATGTTTGACTGTTTTGTTTCCCAAATCCAGCCTGGTATTTTGGACTAAAGCAAAAGAAATCTTTAGTTTTGGGGTCTGTGGGGGCTAAAATGTCATCAAATGGTCTCCGTGGCTCAAATGACAAATAAATAGTGGTCCATGGTGTCAAAAAGGGCTGAAAACCACTGTACCCTGCCATTCTTCCAGCCCACCCTAGTAGGGGCTGGCTAAATCCGGCCCTGACACACAGACACGTACAACACAGTGAGCTCCGCAGTGCCCCGGAGGCACAGCAGTGCAACGGTACTGCCGCGGGGTGTGTGTGTGTGCTGGTTGTCGTGTCCTGTTGTTTGTTTGTACCACGGCCAGGGGGGAGGGGGTTTGGTTTGACGATCTGTCTTTGTTTGTAGGTATTAGTGGGTCGCTGATGTGACATTGATGGGGTCTACACAGGAGAGCTGAGGCTGCCTGCCATGCAGGGGCTTCTGAAGGTCATGTACACGGAGGCCAGAACCTCACCCAACCTGTCCCTGTTTGCTACTCAGCAGTGTTGCCAACTTGGCGCATTTGTAACTATATTTATATTTAAGCGCCAAAATTTGTGAAAAACTCCTGGCGGAAAATCTATTGCTTTTTTGCCGGTGAGTTGGGGTGAAATTGGTTGACAGGCGCCAGAGATAAAAAAAAAAAAATTCACCATTTTTCGTTCTATGATAGTCCTCCTTCCTTCCTAGAAAGGACCATTGGTAACCAAATGGAGCCTTATAGATCTGTAACTCTTGAGAGCGTAAAATGAAACCAAATGGAACCTTACGGGTCCATTTGGTTTCATTTTACCCTCTCAGCAGTTAAATTATATTTGAGCATCCGAGTTTCCTAATTTTCAAGACTCTAGACATTCAGAAAATGTAGAAGAATTGCTATGTTGACCAACATTTTGCCAGTTACTTCTTCTAAATTAGTCAGAGTGGCAAAAATGCAGAATAAATAGTGGGCCCTGGTATGAAAATGGTTAGCGCATTTTAGTGCATTTTGGATTTTGGCGGTTGGCAACACTGGCTCTCGGCACCATCAGACGTCTCGCGATGTCATCAGTGAAACAGAGCAGACACGCAGCAGCCTCTGTAGTATATTTTTCCACGGCACATTGCACAATATCCCAACATCCCCTTGTTGTCACATTAAATTATCAGCGTGTGCACACGTACCTCAGCCAGTCCTCCTTGCATATACAGTATACGATTCCGTCTTGGGTGCATTAGCATTATGCGTGCACAACATGCAGGAGAGGATTATCCAACGGTCGTGTTGGGTCCCTGAGCTAGGGGGCGGGGCCTGAGGTTGAGTGTCCACGTGATCGCTACGAGGCTCAAGCTCAGCCCCGCCCCTCTGATTAAAGGGGTAACGGTGAATAACAGTGGCACACACGGTCTGTTTCACTGTTATTTAAAGGTAGGGGAAGTGATTTCACTTTTGTCAGATATCACCCAAAAAATATTTTTTTTCTGTTAAAATGCTCTATTATAAGGTGTGGAAACCATATATGGAGTTTCCCCCTCCCCCACGTTAGCAGAGGAGCTAATAAAAGTTCCCCAGGTGGAGGGTGAATTCTCCTCCAATCAGGATCGAGCAGCAGGTTCACATAGTGTAGCTACTGTTGGGGGCCCCTAGTGCACCAGGCTGGTACTACACCATTAATTTCTAATCACTTACCCTACCTTTAAAAGGGGCTTATTCATTTTGGTTCAATAAAATAGCGCCCAAAAGTCCTGAACCACCATGATATGGTACATATGTACTGCAAGTGTTTGCATTTATTTGCATTAGTTATTTTGGCTGTTTATTATTTTCAAGCATTCCCTTGCTGTAGGTCCTGCTGAAATGCAGGTGTACTGTATATCGGCATGTCATAATCGGGTGTATATGGGTGTATGCACACTATGCGCCACGTGTCGGGAAGAAAAATTCTCCAGTGGAGGTGTGGGGGGAGGAGTCTTTGGCTGGTGGCGGCATAGATATATATCAGAAAGCTAGATGGCTCGCTCGCGCTGCTGGCAATGGGGAGTGACGTCGTTGCGTGGCGGCCGTCTTGTGAGAGGATAACATAACATTGTGTCTATGAGCATATGCTTTTTAAATGACCATAACTCACTTATTTTTCAACCGATTTTCAAACGGATTGGTTTGTTTTAAACGTCAGAGATGTCTGCATAATATGAGCCATTATATGATATTTTTTAGAATAAAATTTAGCAAAAATCATAGCCACGTTGATAACGTTCATAATAAAGCAATCAGTTTGTAAATCTGTCAAGTTTTGAGCGAGTTATAGCTGTTTTTGTGTGGCCTACAGTCCTCTCTCAAGATGGCCGCCGTGAATGACGTCAGAGGCTCCGCCTCAAGCCATCTAGCTTTCTTATATATATCTATGGGTGGCGGCCCAGGGGGGGCCCATCATTTCTAGATCCGTCTATTCACACATGCATGCATGTACTTGCACACGCACTCACGCAGGCATTTGCATGTGTTACTGCGTCGGATCTGCATATGATATGCACGCTCTCTCTCTCTCTCGTTTGTGTGGCACTCTAAGTGGCATTTCCATTTTAACGATGACTACTTAAATAAAGAGGGCTTTTACAGCCTCTCTCCGGCCGAGATGTTAAGTGAGTGCCGAGGCAGTTGTGAGACGCGTGCCTCTGCTTTTAGCAGATGGGTTTCTCTTGTCTACCGCCGCTGATCTTTTTTTTACACCACGGCGAGCCGCGCTGTTACAGAGACGACGAGTTCCAACCCGCCGTTCTGCCGCGTTGTGAGGCCCGAGCACATTATAATGACATGAAGTCTCTCTTTTTCACGAGCAGACACAAAGAGGAGAGGCAGAGAGAGAGAATATTATGTAGAGTAGCATGTGGAATAGTGAGGTATTATTATAAATATATCCCAGATGCTTAGGCTGGTTATCAGTTAAAAGAACTTACCTGGGGAGCTACTGTATGTATGCACAGAAAAAAAAATACCTGCCTGTTTTCGACGAGTGCTGGTTAATTCGACGGTACGATGCTTTCATGCTGAGCGAGAGGTGTGCGAACTCCTCTCCCTGTCTCTGTTAACTACCACGAATTACGCTCTGTGCAGCCAATCCACACACACAAAAAAACACCCACGACACCTGAACCCGCGGCTGAGAAACACTCACACGGCAAACAAAGACAACTTTCTAATTGAGCGGCGCTTCATGAAGTGCAGGGCTGCGGCGCGGCGTTGTTTTCATTCCACACTTCAAGTGTGGGCTCATTAGATGAAGCAACACAATTGAGACGCCATGAACGCCATGAACTTCCACCGCCCGCACGCTCCCCCCGCACGCGGCGCAGAGACAACCTTGGTGTGCAATAAGGTCTCAGAGGTGCATGGGAAATGTGCTACATACAGTAGCTTAAGGTCATATTCTTTTTCTTGTGTGGTTAAAAACCCACGGCGCTGACAACACTGCATCGCACAGACATGGAATGTTGAATGCTGCGTCTGTAAGGTTACTGCGAATGAATATCCACCTCCTCCCCCATGTAAACGGCAGCTTATTTTCCCCACCAATTGCCTGGAGCACCATGGTAGCAGCTTATAAAACGCTCAATAGAACAGTGGGTGGTGGTGGTGGTGGTGGTCTAGCACAGGGGTTTTCAACCTTTTTGACACCAGGGACCACCATTTATTCAGCATTTGAGCCACGGACCACTAACTGATGACATTTTCACCCCAAAGATCTAAAACTAGAAACAATTATTTTGGTTTTGTTCACAATTCCAGGCTGGATTGGGGAAACAAAACCGTGTGGACTTCTTAATTAAATAGTGCTATATTCAGATGTAACTCTTGAGAATGTAAAAATGAAACCAAACGGACCCTTGCGGGTCCATTTGGTTTCATTTTCACACTCTCAAGAGTTACATCTGGTTAACCAACTTTCCATCATTTAGCCTGGGGACCACCTGGAACCCTCTCAAGGATCACTGGTGGTCCCCGGACCACCTGTTGAAAACCCCTGGTATAGCAGAAACACTGTAATCTTCCATATCAGAGTATAGGTGGGGAGTTATTAATACGTGCTTTCCTATAGCAATTAGGAAGAGGGCCCTGTGATGTTAAAAACAGATTGTTGAGATTAAGCAGTGTCCTAATCAGCGCGCGGACCTGGGCAGGCGGTAACGAAGTAGTGTGGGCTGACAATATCAAAGGACCGTGCCGTTCCAACGGTTTGCCGTCGGAGACGAGGCCCGAGTCAGTCCCCGTGCCAGGCATCCTAATTTCGGTTTTTGTTATGACAAACAGTCGCTCTGCTCGGAGAGCCTCTAAAGTAGGTAATTACACTGAGAGAATCCCAACGGGGGATTAAAACAAATGGAAAACAAACGGCCTTTTGCCTCCTCTATGTGCTTCGGCTCACTCCAACCTCTGGTCTCCCCGGCGCTCTGAAACCTGTTCCTTACAACGCCTACATGTCCCCGTGAACACAGAAAAGCAGGACAAAAAAAAAAAAAAAAAAAAAAAACGATGCTGGCAGATAATGAAAACGAGAGGGGGGGCAAGAGGGAAGGGGTCGGGTGCGGGGGAGGACGGACGAAGCCCGAATTATTGCAAATTGCCTCAGAACGTTGTCGAGCCACAGTGCGGTACGAGAGAGCATATATTAGTGCGTATAATTGCGGGGGTCATATGCTATACCGGAGGTAGACATTGTGCATGGCTCATCTCCCCCCCAAACATATGGTGTCCGATATTGTTAATGTAGGGGGGCCACGGCATCTGTCCGGGCAGCTTTGCAGTGGCAGCATTCATTCAGGGTGCATTACTCATCATTACAATGTCCGTTCTTTGGCAGCCTATGTTTTGGACACATTACGGCGAGAATAACAAAGCAGCTATAGCTAGCATCCGCAGGTTCTTTAGTTTGGGATACGCCATTAGCGCCGGGCCGAGGGTATTCAACCACGCCGTTCCATTCAAGCCCCCCAGTTTGCGTTTGTGCTGTTTCATTACTGTTTGACAATAGCCGTCAACAATCTCACTTTTGTCGTCTTTGACAATGCCTGGCGGATGCAGAGCTAAGTGCGGCTCCCTGTACGCTTATAGCCGTAGCACTCAGCAGGCTCTCAAAAATGGGTTTGCATGGCAAATGGCACTTTTGTTATTGTGCAATCTAAGCGATAGTAATTGCTTTTTCGCTAGACTCGCTGTGAGTCTGAAATCAGCTCTCCATAACTGCTAGCTTATGTGTTTTATTTCTTCTGTGTTTTTTTTTCCCACAGGAGCAAGGCAAGGTGGGCGTGACGTTTAACATCGGCACGGTGGACATCGGCGTGAGGGAGGACACCACGCCCATCAACGACGGTAAATACCACCTGGTCCGCTTCACCCGGAACGGGGGCAATGCCACGTTGCAGGTGGACAACTGGCCCATCAACGAGCACTTCCCCACAGGTACGTTATCTGAACATGGCAACCATTAGTCTTACTATTTTGACCCATCAGCTGTGATAGTTGTATCAAAAGGGGAAATGGACGTACGTACAATTTGGACATCACCTTGCTTTTATTCCGCAGCCGTTGTTTTTTCCCCTAGCGAAGGGCACGAGGGGGAGAAAGTGAGGAGAATTTCCGAGGCGATACGCTTGGATTCCTCCTGTCTGGGATCGTGCCTCGCTTATTATTCCTCGACACAGTCCTGTTTCCTCTCAAGTACAGACAGATGTTGCCTGTTAACACACTTTGCACGTTGCTTCCCCCCCATCCACCCACCACCTAGGCACCTCCTCCTTCAGTGGCACCGTCGTTGCCCAGAATACACAAGAAAAACACCTTGGAATTGGAAATACATGGGCTAATAGCCTGCCACCCAGACCGGGCGCATGCTGTGGTTGTGCATCCCCCACCCCCCCCAACACGACGGGACAAAAAAGCTTAATTTAGGCCCAGACACCTGGCTACGCACGAGGAAACGGCGTCCAAACCGTGCAGAACAGCTTTTAGTCTCTGGCGTGGGGGTTGTGGAATTATGGCGAGGCAACAACACCGGGCCAGGTGGCTTTCTGGGAGGGATTGAAAGGTAACCGGGGGGTCCAGTCGGGTTGGTTTGGTTTGGTGGCTCAGTGAGCAGCAGAGGAGGCAGGTGGGAGGGAGGGAGGGTGGCCTGCTGGCCTGCATCTATCTATCTCTCACAGGGGCGGATGTAACATGTCCCATTTGGGGGGCGGCAAGAGAACATGTTGGAGGGGCAAGAGAAAATGGTATGGGGGCGGCTTCATCGCCGAAGTCGCCCCCCATACCATTTTCGGTTACAGGACTTTTATTAGTCAAGTAAAGCATCAAAAATAACATCAGTTGTTGTTGAATTTGCAACAGACACGCAGCATGCATAAAGCTAAAGGTCTGACTGGTGGTGCCAAAATTGTAGTTAGTAGCATTAGTAGTGTTTCAAATCATTTTAAATATAAGCACTTTAATTTGAAATATCTCGGCTTATCTTGTTTTACATGGCATCGTGTTTGGGGGGGCAGACTGGGTATATTTAGGGGGGCATTGCCCCCCATACCCATGCCTAGATCCGCCCCTGATCTCCCAGCGTAGCGTAGGTCAGTGGAAAGCAGTGCAGCGGCTGAATACAAATGGGGTCATCAAAGGCAGAGCGGCTCCATTTGGGGACTCCGCCACTCCTCTCATTTGGAACCAAGATGTGCTGTTCTTTCTCTCTCTGTCTGCCGTCTCTGTCTCTGTGTGTGTGTGCGGGTGACCACTGTGTGACCACTGCTTCTTTTTTTTTACCAGTCTGTTAAGAAGGTTTTCAACCAAGGGGTAATGTTTTTTAGGTTGTTATTTCGAAAAAAGTTAGTGATTTTAGCTTTTTGACAGGGGGGTGGGGGTATTTTGAACGTGGGGCGAAATATCTCTTTTTGTACTATTTTTACGGCAATGTCTTTATTAAAGGGGAATTTCACCCGTTTTCAACATTTTTTCTGAGAGCATACAAATGCAACGAAATGAACCCTAACGGGTTCATTTGATTCCATTTGTGCGCTCCATTAACAATTAATACATCCATTAACATGGTGAAAATACATCTTGATGATGTCATCAAGATTGTTTGTTAGTGGTTTTCTTCAGACCTCCATTTCTTGGGAACACAGAATGGGGGGAACTTTTTTATCATGTCCACCCAACACCTCGAAGGTATACTAATGACAATATTAGAATGTTGAAAATGGGTGGACTTCCCCTTTAGCTCAAAGAGTGCCTTTGTAGTAGATCTACGTCTCTCTTATCCTTATCAAATAATAGTTACAACCAGTGCCGTTAGAGTTGATCTATGTCGCTCTACTTCTCTGGGACATGTGCACTACGTAACTTAATATATTTCATAATATATTACCAAAATGCAGTAACTTGTAATATAAATATATTACTTAACAAAAACAATCTAATATATTATACTTTTCTTTCTGCATCACTGCATTACTTTCAATATTACTTTCTGTCAATCTGTCTCGTTGAAAATGTTCTTGTGAAATTATCTTGACAACTGCAGAAGTTAAATATTTTCTTTATTTTCTATAATTTGTCATCAAATTATTTATTCAGGAGGACGTTTTTTCAAGTTGATTTCATATGGATTTTTCCAGATAGCCAAGTGCACTTGCTTTATTGTAGGTATATGCCACTGGCCTACGCAATATTTGATTAATAGTGACACTAAATATTTAATTATATATTTTGTAAAAAGTTTTTTAAGTAATATGTAATAGTAATATTAATATATTACATTTGCTCAGACAGTAATATTGTAATATAATATATTGCTTTAAAATGAAGGTAATAATTAATAAGTAATATATTAACAAGGTAAAGTAATATTCCCAACACTGTCGCTCTACTTCTCTGGTTTGATACGATCCCGATGCTAGCGGCAGCGAGCAGCGATCGCCTCCCTTGCCGGCTGAGGGACCCAAATAAGAGACGGACCGGAACTAAGATCCTGTGTACGCCAACTAACTTGTCCGACCGGAAACATGGACTGAAGTATGAAATGTGACTTTTACCTAAAAATCGCCGGCACTAGCTACCTAAAAAAAAATATGAAGAAGAGCTGGCACTCTAAGTGTTTTGCTGTAGTTCCACTAGATCCCAGGAAATCACATCTGGCTGCAAAAAAAAAAAAAAAATCACAGGATTTACTGAATGCAAAGGTACTTGTGCGTCAGTGGATCTCATACTGTGTGTTTTAGGCTCAATATGTCCAATAGGTACTATAGACCCTGGGATATGTTGTGTCCAGAAAACAGTAAACCACATAAAAAAAATAAATACATATTCTGTCCCCTGTTCAAATGCCCCTACTCCCTGTTAAAATAACTAATTTTGCAGAAAATAAAATAATAATAATATACCACTCATGTTTTACTCCCTCTAATATCAGCCTAAAATGTGAACCTTGGTTGAAAAAAAAACAAAACAAAACAAAACAAAGTTGTCCTTTAATTTAATTGGATTGTCTGGCCTGCATTTTAATGTGTGTGTATTTATTCCTCGCCAGCCACCTTGGGAAAGTTCTCTCTCTGTTTTTGTTTCTTGTTCTTGCATTAATCAGAAACTCAGAACAGCCACAGAACGGGAGACAATGCGAGGAAATGATTGTGAAAGGATAGAAGTAAGAATAGTTTAGGTTTGAATTCGAATGGGTGTTCTTGTTGCTAAGCAGGCTCTGCTTTCTGGTGACGCCATATGCTACCTTAGAACCAGTGGTCCCTGAGAGGATTCCACTGGTCTGGGGACCACCAGTGGTCCCTGAGAGGATTGCAGGTGGTCCCCAGCTAAATGATGGACAGTTGGTAACCAAATGCACCCTTATAGATCTGTAACTCTTGAGATTGTAAAATGGAACTTTTCGCTTTTCGAATTTTTCGCTCTCAAGAGTTAAATTATATTTAAACATCTGAATTACTTAATGTTCAAGAATGTAGACATTAGGAAAATGTAGAAGAATTGTTAATTTGACCAACGTTTTGCCATTTGTCTCCTAAATTGCGGACCAAAACATGAACATCCTTAGTTTTGGGGTCGGAGAGACCTTAGTTTTGGGGTCGGAGAGACCGAACCCAACAACAAATGGCGTTCCTCTGTGGCTAAAATGCAGAACAGATAGTGGGACCCGGTATGAAAAAGGCTGGAAACATCGGCCTTAGAAGGGATGTACCCAGCAAAACAAGGTGACTTTATTAACAAGTGTCACACCACTCTCTAGCCAACACACTCAAGGCTGAAAAATTATGTGGGCTCAAATTGAAAGGAAATGAAGACACTGACTAAACGTGTTTTGGTGAGTCGCCTCCTTTTTAGCAATTTCTCTTTTGAAAAGTCTCAGCGGTGTATGCAGCATTTACCTGACCGCCTCATGCTAGCTATAATGTCCATATTCAGGGGAGCAGTGAGGCCACCGCTGAAGGCTGGAAATCTTTTATTTCCATTTGTGACACGTGGTTTCAAATTGAAAGAAAATGAAGTCCCTGTAACCTTGTGGGTGTAGTTGGTATGTTCATAACAACTCCATTCATAAAGCTCAGCCGTGTATAGGCTATTATTTACGCATGTCGTGTCCCAGTGTATCGCACTGGAACACAGCATTGTTCTCTAGTCCAGTATGCAGTCCTGTCCTCCAACACAGTAAAATGTGGGTATTCCCAGGTGAAACTGCATGTAATACCATTAGTACCATGGTACCGAAGTACCATTAGTTTGAAAGTGTCAAGGTTGGCGAACATGCGCTGCTCCTGTGCTTGCAGTTATGTTTAGGGTAAGGGTTTAGAGATGAGGTTAGTATTGTTCAGAATAATGTGAGGTCGAACCAATGACATGCTAAAGGTCTGACTCATGAGTTTTGGTTTTCAATGATGAAATGCTGTTGGTTTAGTGGTGCCACAACTGTAGATAGTAGCAGTACTAGTGTTTCAAATCATTTTAAATATAAGCCTTTCAATTTGAAATATCTTTGAAATTTGGGTTGTTTTGCATGCCATCATGTTTGGTGGGGGAGTCAGGGCATTTAGGGGGGCACTGCCCCCCATGTCTAGATCCGCCCCTGCTTTTTTCAGTGGAGCAAAAACAGGCAGCAGCACCTGGAACCCTTCATCAGAGCAGGTCTGTAGTTGTCCCCCTCATTGCTAGAGTAGTTCCTCTCCCACTGCCCTTGTAATTACCAGAAACCTTAATTTGCAATCGAGTTATTTAACCAAATTTAATTGCCAATCCACGGCATCGTTCAGTGTTCGCTGTCTCAGCCTCCTATATGGGCGGTCAATACGCCTGATCAAAGGCTGTTAAAAAAAAAGATTACGGATGATTGGTTGGCCTCATTGTAGCACCACATCATAAAGACGCAGAGAGAGAGAGAGAGAGAGAAAGATGGAGACAGATTCCTTTTTAGCCTTGGATTCCTTCCAAGGGATCCCATTGAGGTTTTTAGGTTGTCGTCGCCGTTCTGTAGCGCTCAACGTTTAGGTGGTGAGCAAGGATCGAATTATGTGGTAATTTCGCTTTCTCTTCTGCGCAGGTAATTTTCAGGACACTCACTGATAGAAATTCAACAATGATTGATTTTTATACCCCCTCACCCCCCCCCCCCCCCCCACACACACACACCTCCCCCTCCGTGTAAAGGCGTTGTCATCTCATGAGTAATTACGGGTTAGGGTGCAGACTCATCGACTCCTGGCGCTCCAGGGCCACCACCAGGCTCTCAGGACCGCTCAATAAACAGTTACCGGATCCGCTCTGCTTTTTACCTGATCTCCTGGCCGGGGGAATATAGGTGAGGAGAAAGGTGCCTGGACGATCGCTGCTGTCCTGTCTGTCAAAGATGGCCCGCTTTTGCAAAGTAGCCTCCCTTCCCCCCATAGCCCTGGCCGTGGAAATTGGATGCCTCATCCCTATGTATGTATGTATGTATGTATGTATGGGTCCCACCGGTTGACATGGGTGACGTTCAAAACTGCTACCCTGCCCATGACATCTTGTTCTTCTATAAGGCGGCGTTCCCAATGTGCTAAGTATCCGATGAGAAAAAGAGGTTGCGCAAAAGGTAGATTGTGATCTACCAGTAGATCACAAAGGCTGCAGTAGATCACTTACATGACCTACCCTGGCCCTAATATTATGCCCTATTTCGATTGTCTTAAAGGGGAACTCCACCCATTTTCAACATTTTACTATGTCATGAATATGTACCTTATAGAGATATTGTGTGGTGATGATAAAAAGTTCCCCCATTAACATAGTGAAATACATCTGATGACATCATCAAGATGTATTTCACCATGTTAATGATTTTTCTTTCAGACCCCTTTTTCCTGAGAGGGTACAAATGGAACCAAATGGACCCGCTAGGGTCCATTTGGTTCACATTTGTATTCTCTCAGGAACATTTTGAAAATGGGTGGAATTCCCCTTTAAGACTTAAATGGCCCTATTTTGATTGTCTTAAGTATCAGGTCTTATCGGTCATTGATTGGTATAAAAAGGACCCGTCGGTGGAGTGGAATTCTGAACACTCGAAACAGGAAAACGCTGGGTGACGTTGAATAGCTTTAAGTATTGTAATTATGTAATTATGTTACCATTATCATTTTTGAATCCATTGCAGCGGAGTGAGTCACATTTAACAATAAAGGCTCAGAACACTTAACACCTGCTGCTTTGTTTTGTGCTATGTCTAACATTGCAGCTTGGTCAAGATTAATATCTCAATAGTGTCCCTCTAATCTCTCTAATTGACGCAGTGTGAAGTTGTAGCTGAGGTGAAGGGAGACAGAGAGGAAGAATGTAGTTTTTTTCCCAAATAAAATTGCAGTTCTCTATGAGCCCTGGAGAGAGTTAAAAGCATTTCCAACTGGGTATAATTCAAAATGCGAGAACGAGAGTTTATACGTCACACAGGGGCGGATCTAGGCATGGGGGGGGGGCAATGGCTCCCTAAATGCCCTGACTGCCCCACCAAACACAACACGATGGCATGCAAAACAACCCAAGATATTTCAAATTAAAGTGCCTATATTTAAAATGATTTGAAACAGTACTACTGCTACTAACTAACTACAGCTGTGTCACCACTAAAACAACAGCATTTCAATATGGAAAACAGAAAACTCTGAGTCGTTATAGTAGTAGTACAGTAGTAGATCTTGACTTGGGCACCCCTGGTATAAAACATCTGAAACTTCACTAAATGAGCACTAACATTTCCATCTTTTTTTTGGCACACAAAATATATTAACGCTTACGCATTTCAGCTCTGATGAAGGCTATGAGCCTGCCAATAAAGTACTTCATCTGCCATGTGTTGAACCTTTGAGCACGCGCTTGCGTGTGATGTGCACACGTGTCCGTCCGTCCAAAAATCCAAATGCATGGCTTTTTATGTGGCGGGATTCCAAAGTCCTTGTATAACTAACTCAATGAATTTGTATAGTCGGTGGTTTAGTATGAATGTATGGTATGATCTGTTGTATTTCCCTTTGTGCATGGGGTTTGAATGAAGCTAGCGGCTACTGGACCGAGCCAGACGGAAATTTTTTGCATTACAATTTGTCAGGACTGGCCAAGGTTCAGACGCTGTCTCGGGTGAATGGCCACAGGCCTCGGGGAAAGCTTTGTGTGTACGGGTGTGTGTGTGCGTGTGTATTCGTGCGTGCGTGCGTGCGTGCTGGGAGGAATACTCATAGCTAGTGTGCCTTTGTGCTTGCATTGCGTGTAGTAAGCACACACCTGCCCACTCGGCATGCTCCACTGCACACAGTAGTGATGTCAACATTGTCACTACATGTAAAAAACACATTGGGCAGCAGACCTTTTAAGAGGCCTATAGCCGTCTGTTTGCTACTTTCAACCTGAGCGTCCCTATTTTTGGCATGCAGAAATCTTGAAAGAAAATAGAAATAGCTCACCTACAACTGTAGAACCTAGAAGCTTGCTGTATTTTGAAAGGGACAGGCGGTTGAGGAAAGAAAAACGACACAAAGACAAGGCTTTTCCTTGAGAATGAGGAAAAAAAACATCTACCTACCGACTGGCCTTTCCTTTCCCACTTCTCTGTTGCTCTCCAGGGACGGATTTAGCCAGCCCTACTAGGGTGGGCTGGAAGAATGGCAGGGTGGGCAACTCCAAAGTTTTTGATACGAAGCAGTGGTTTTCAACCTTTTTGACACCAGGGCCCCACTATTTATTCGGCATTTGAGCCACGGACCACCATTTGATGACGTTTTAGCCCCACAGACCCCAAAACTACAGATTTATTTTTGCTTTTATCCACAATTCCAGGCTGGATTTGGGGGGAAAACAGTCAATCCTCTAGTTGTGTAGACTTGGGCTAATTCAGAAACCAAATGGGCCCGCAAGGGTCCATTTGGTTTCATTTTTACGCTCTCAAAGAGTTACATCTGGTTTACCAACTTCACCATTCAGTGGGGTACCTGGAACTCTCTGAAGGACCACTGGTGGTCCCCAGACCACTGGTTGAAAACCACTGATATTATCTTTGTTTGGGTTGGGCAGGATGTACGTTTGGGTGGGCTCTGCCCACCCCTGCCCCCCCTCTAGATCCGGCCCTGTTGCTCTCACGTTATACGGCAAACAGATAAGCAGCCGAGTTTCTGGTCCCCGGTTTATACCCCTGAATGTCACCATAATGTTCAGCACCGACCCACATCATAAATGATGAATCTACACTCCACCATTGTGAGAGAGATTGGGAGATTGGAACAGAGATATGGGAGAGAATGAAAGAGAGAGAGGGGGGAGGTGGGTGGGTGGTGAGGGCGAATAAAAGGCACTGTGAGGGAAAACCACTGACAGAGAGATACCAGGGAGACATTTAATCGACCGGATGAGAGAGATAGAAGGACAAGAGGATGAAGAGGGACGGGAGGGGGAAAAAACAGACGTGTATTAAGATTGGCGTTTGGTTTGGAGAGTCCAGACCGACACGAATACAGACGGACGGAGGGGAAATAAGAGGAGTTGAGTATTGGCAGCAGAGAGAGAAAAGCAGATGGACAAAGCCCAAGCTTGTGATTGTAGGTGAAGAGAGTCTGACTCATATATGGGTTAGGTCAGGGGTCAGCAACCTGCGGCTCAGGAGCCGCATGCGGCTCCAGAACACAGCCCTAGTGGCTCAGTGGCTGTAGCATTATTACATACACACACTGGGGTGATCCACACCAAAATAATATAAACATTTCAGTCACCCAAAACGCGTTGCGCTGTCTGACAGTTGCCAGTTAAAGTAGCACTTGGCCATGTCAAAAAAGCCCAGCAGTTATCAGAGGTGGAGCTTTCAATGTGAACCACCCATTTTCAACAATTTACTCAGTTTACTATGTCATTAATATACCTAGAAATGGAGTTCTGTAAAACTCTTTTTTGAAATTTCTGAAGAAAGGTTGTGTTTCACCATGTTAATGATTTTTCTTTGAGAACCTTTTTTCTGAGAGTGTGCAAATGGAACCAAATGGACCCGCCAGGGTCCATTTGGTTCACATTTGCACACTCTCAGGAAAAAAAAATAAAATAAAATGCGGCTCCAGACAGATTTTGAATTTAATTTTGGGTCGAAAATGGCTCTTTCAACATCTTGGGTTGCCGACCCCTATATGGGTTAGGTGGAGAGAAGAGCAATGAAATGGAGAGAGACAGGAAGGAGGGGTTGAGCAAAGGAGTATAAGGGAAGGAATGATTTCCAATGAATACAACTGAAATTAAAATTGTGGTAATCAGTGCATTGCTCACGGGCGCTGCCTTTCACAGCGCTATTTGTAGCCTCTTTAGTTTACTGCTGATCAAACCAGTGTCACTGATGGTTTACGTCAGGGGTTTTCAACCTTTTTGATGCCAGGGACCCATATTTATTCATCATTTGAGAACTACAAACTACAAAAAACTAAAAATGTATTTTGCTTTTGTCCACAATTCCAGGCCAGATTTGGAAAACAAAACAGTCAAACTTACAGATCAAAATTACCTTTAATCTAGTTGTGTAGACTCATAGGGAATTCACATGATGAATATTTTTTAACTCTTGAGAGTGTAAACATGAAACCAAATGGACCCGCAAGGGTCCATTTGGTTTCATGTCTATACTCTCAAAGAGTTACATCTGGTTAACCAACAACTGTCCATCATTTAGCTGCAGGGGACCACCTGGAACCCTCTCAAGGACCACTGGGCTACGTTGAGGCCGAACCTACCAAGAGAGATGCAGAGAGAAAGCGAGACAGAGAGACAGAGAGAGACAGATGAAAGTGAGGAGTAGATTGGAAAGGGGGTGGGGGGGTTACGAGATGCTCGTCATAACCCAGGGGCCCCGGCAGCGCGCCGCACGCATAGCTCCGCGTGTGGAATGATGTCTTTGGACAGTACTGCGGCATATCAAATGTACCCATCATCCCCTCCATGCCAGGAGCCTGTCACAGTAGCCATTTTCACAGTTCCGATTCGTCCCCTCCAGCAAGCCACGGCAACCCCCCACCACCACCACTTCCCCTTCAACGAGGAAGGCGCCCCGCTGGGATGTGTGGCTGGCAGGCAGGAATATATAGCGAAGGACCCGGGCGGAGGAGGAGGAGGAGTGCCGCCTCCGTCGTCGCCACGCCAGCGCTGTCGTTGAGTGAACAGCTGCCACCGGAGGGGGCACATTCAGACGTTGTTTTGGCTGCGAGAAAAGAACACAGTTGAACGGCGCACATTAAAGATGACACTGATGCAAACGGTAGCCGCGCGCAGTCACGTGGACGCGTACAGAGCCGCGTGCAAGACCACACATACACACACCATGCACGAACAAATATAAACTACAACCAGCGTAATCCTTTACAAGATGTGTCGTGATGCAGGCAGTCAGTGGGGGTCATTTCCAGGTTCACTCTCTGTATAATGAGCGTGATAGAACTGAGAAATGACAAAGTTGTGACGCAAAGAAGAAGCAGTTCTTAGAACACTGGACTATTTTTAAACAACCTCGTGTCTGAGCATGCCGGACGACGGCTGACGGTCCGCAAGAGGTCGTCGAGTGCCCTGGCGGCGTCATCCCATCATCACTGGGTGTTTCTTCGCGTCATGTTTAAACCTGCGGGCCGCATGTGGCAAATTTCTGGGTGTCCATACCGCAAGGTCACAGAGCCTCTGTGGATTTGCCACGTGTTTGATTTTAGTTTTATCTTGTACAGAAAGGCCGGTGCCATTTTTCTCCACGACATTCTAAACAAGTGCATCATTTATAGTCTGTCCTGAGCTGGAAATAGTATAAATCTACAAGTTCACTATGCCAGCAACGTGTTTTTAGCTTTTTGATGGCCTGTTTCAGCATGCATTGTACGATAAAGTATAAATTGTTCTTAGAGGTTTTTTTTTTCTCCTCTGAATTGGATGCCAGCAACCACTATTTTGCAGCCATGGGCTGGGCAGGCACCATATTATTTACAGGTGCAGAAGTATAAAAACAACAAACAAAAGAGAAATCAATGCAATGATGTTGTTTGCTTATTTTCACTGCCATCAAAGTGAAGACACACAGGCTCCATGCACACCGGTGGATACATTTTCAAATTAACAGCAATGTAATGCTTTTATTGGCAAGGTCATCCGTTCTGCGATCACCTTTAGAAACAGAATATCAAATTGACACTCCATAGAGATTTTTCTCATTAGCTGGACAATTAGCTTCTGGTGTATTCATTACTGAAAGGAGTGGCGCCCTCATTAATCACCTAGAACAATGTACTGTAAGAGCTATACCTGAGAGCAATGTCTGGCAAGCTTATACCTCTCCTCTCGTCTTACGACTAGATTTCACCGTAAATGGACAAAACGACGCGTCTCGTATCGAGGTCTGCAACCCCAAACCAAACAGTCTCTCTCAAAGCCAGACAACGCTTCCACAATCTGCTACAAAATGCTACAGAGAGTGAGAGAGTTTGCAACTGTCTACTGCTGCACCTCACAGAAGTTGCAACAGGAACAACATATGCCATCTGTCGTTTCCGTTCAAAATGCATTTAAATAGCTTTTTTAAAGTGTATTTGGGGATGTTTGGGGATAGACTATAGCCTATTTACCTGACTGCGGAGGCGAAACAGAAGTGGTGCATGGCAGGACATCCACTTTACTTTTCTTCACGGCACAGACAGACCGTTAGGCGGAAACATAAAAAAAAAGTAGTTGGGCGAGACGACAACCCGAGTCTGTCTCGAGAGACTACAAACCGAGTGACATGAATTAAAGTAGGAGAGAAACAAAGTTGAGGAGTGTGTGGCATATTGCGTGTTCTCATTCGAGTGTGTGAAGTTGTTTTGGTTTACATGGCATTTTTTTTTATGCGGAGAGTCCTCTGCCAGCCCTTTAGCACTTCCATCTACCCCCTGCTGCTTCAAACAGCCGCCCCTCGCCTCCCCTCGCCTCCCCTCCCCGCCAGGCCTCCGTCCAGGACAGGCAGCGTATCTGGCTGCCGCCCCAAACACCCCACGGCATCAGAGAAATGTGCTGTAGCAGATTAACCCGCTGGCACGGTGTGGCATGTCATGGCATTACCCTCCTGCCCTCGCTCAAGTTAGCTCCCTTAGTAGGTTCCCTAACTCCCCCTAAAGTACTATGCACCTCAACTCACCTTTCTGTGTCTGTCTGTCTCTCTGTCTCTCTCTCTCTTTGTGTGTTTACCAGACACTTTGAAAACGTGCTGGGAGGCTTTTTGCCGGAATAGTGCGACAGAGAGTCAAAAGGTGCTTTGTAAAAACACAGCCTTAGGCAAAGTCTATATGGGAAATCCCATAGACTTTGAAGGTTGTTGCCATAAGTGAGGCAACAGGGGCTCTCCCTGCAAACGTGTGGGAGTGACGTGCCTGCATGGCCTTATTAAGAAAAAGATATTCTGTAGCAACACTTGACAACCTTTAAGTATGAGCAGGTTAGCTAATTATAGGAAATGTTTTAAAAGTGTTGCAGTGCAATTGTGAAGTCTCACCTGGTTCAATGGATGAGTTGACACTAAGGTCTCCGAGGCACTTGCCCATCGGGCAATGCAAGTCAGGTTCTACTTGCCCTCAGGTCATGGTCACTTGCCCCCCAGGTTCCAGGTGGTCCCCAGTTAAGTTGGTTAACCAGATGTAACTCTTGAGAACGTAAAAATGAAACCAAATGGACCCTTGCGGGTCCATTTGGTTTCATTTTTACGCTCTCAAGAGTTAAAATTCATCATCTTAATTAGCCCAGGTCTACACTGTAGAAGATTAATGGTCATTTTGGCAGAGTGCAATGACTGCCTTCAAGACAAATTTATCTTGTGTTGTGTTATAGTGCACTAAGTTGCACATTTGCCCGATCGTTCAACCAGGTAGCAGTCTTCACTTGCCCCACCATTTTTTTTTACTTGCCCCGGGCAAGCGGGCAAGTGTTAGTGTCAAGCCCTGCAATGGATGATATTGATCATGTTACACTGGAACTCCTAACGTCCCCATTCTGGACTGCACGTGAACACGTGGCACGATGGGCAAAAACGATGGGTAAAGTATAGGGTTTGTTTTTAACCACTTCCCAGAGGAAAAAAATGCTTCATCTAAAGATCACCTATACCTCTTTATGGCTCCTAAGATGAATACTAGGATCCATAAATGAGACAAAGCTGAAACATTGCTATATAGCAATATTTCGGCTTTGTCTCATTTATCTCTCAAATACAGCTGTATCAGCCAATGGAGAGACTTCAGCTTTGCCTCATAGGAGCCATGAAGAGGCATAGGTGATCTTTACGTTATCTTAAAATGAGAAAGCATTTTTTTCCTCTGGGTTGTGCCCTACTTTGTGGTACGACAAATGATGGCAATAGCCGGTCTTCGCTTGGTGATTTTTTTTATTTATTATTATTTTTTTTTCCAGGGGGGGGGGGGGGGGGGGGGGGGGGTGGGATTGCGAACACGTGGGCCATTGTCGAAGATTGGATGGTTGAAATTGGTTAAGGTCCCCTTGCTTCTTCCTCAGTAATATACGCATGGCTAGAAAAGGAAGTGTCATCATCTGTGCCATTGCGTAGGCTAATTCTACCCACCCAGACTCCCTGGTGATACATGTACAGTACGGTACAGATCAGTGCATCTCAGCCATTTACGTCTCGGTAGACCCAACAATGCATTCCAAGAGAAACATAATTCGCTGTGATTTCTCCGGGAAAAACACTGTATACTGCCGCCGAGCTCGTATGCAATATAAATAAACCATCATGGCCGTGAATACAGTGTTGTCGCGCGGAAACATAAACTAGATCATGTACATTCCAGGGGCGGATGAAACATTTACCAATTGGGGGGGAGATGAAAATGTTATGGGGGTGGCTTATGGGGAAGTTGCACCCATACCATTTTCTGTTACAGGACTTTTATTAGGCAAGTAAAGCATCAATAATACCATTCTGTTGTTGTTGAAGTTGCAACAGACACGCAGCATGCATAAAGCTAAAGGTCTGACTCAGAGAGTTTTCTGTTTTCAATGATGAAATGCTGCTGGTTTAGTGGTGCGCACAATTCTAGTTAGTTAGCAGCAGCAGCAGTATAGTGTTTCAAATCATTTTAAACATAAGCACTTAAATTTGAAATATATCGCGTTGTTTTGCATGCCATCGTGTTTGGTGCAGGGCAGACTGACAACCCCCCCCCTCCAATGCCCATGCCTAGATCCGCCCGCCCCTGAAGTGTCCTATTATCTCTCATTTCCATATATCTGGAGCATATTTTGGCCCAGTCTGGGAGAGGAAGATGGGGGACTTGGCAGCCAAGAGGGCCTCCCACCGTGGCAGTAATGATCTCATCTGTATGCGATGTCCTCTTTCAAATCTGTGTCACCGTGGGACTTCCCAGCTCCCTCCCTGAAGTACCGCAAATTACCTTCATCTAATGCTCTACCCCTACCCTACTACCTGCTGCAGAACCACAGCATGCAGCGTACTCTCCCCCCTTCTACTCCAAAGAGCCGCTCAAACCGAGGGGGTTCTTCTTCTCCTTCTTCTTCTTGGCCCTTGAAAAATGTGGAGAGAGAAAAAAAAAGGCAGGTGGTGTCCAAGGGGAAAATTAACGCATATAAATTACCTCCAATTTGCTATAGCGGGAGGAACGGGGCGGTTTAATGTGTATCTGCCTTTTTAATCAGTCCATTTCCTCTACCCCTTGTGTATGTTATGTGGATTTTTTATGAAAGGTATTGCAGCACATAGATTGAGATGGATTCATTATATCTGTATAAATGTATTGCTTGTTGTTGTTCTGACTAACCATCTATCCTTGCAGGGTTTTTCTTTGTGTGTATATTGTGTCTATATTGTGTGAAAACTACTATATGCATTTTTTTCCCATATATATAAATGATATACTGTTCTTCTCGTGAAATGTGCCATATAAACACAGTTTAAACCTATAACTAAAGATACACTTGGAGAGAGAGAGAGAGAGAAAAATCGTTATAACATTTTTTTCTAAATATTTCTAAACAAGTATTAAAAAAAAGAATATTATAAACGTATTAAACCACTGTCTAAATGTGAATGATGTGTGTTGCAGTTGCCAGCCGTCTCAAGCTGTTCACTTAAACCTTTTAAAACCTTTTAAAGGCAACAGCGACATTGAGCGCTATCAAATGGCAAATAAGAAAATCCCGTTCAAATATACCCGACCAGTAGAAGATTGGCTTCAGGAGAAAGGTAAAGATATACCCGATTATTGTCTTTATCCTTTTATTTATTTACTTTTCTTCGTGTCATGTCATTGGCTTGTTCCCTCCTCCGACCTTTTGAGAATGACAAACCATCCCTTAAACCCTGTTTTATATAAAAGAAAATAAACCAACAACAAAAAAAATAAACTTTATGTTCTTTTTCCATGTTTCTTTCTTTTTCTTTTCTTTTTCTTTCAACTCGCCATTCCCTTTTTGCCATCGTCACGTTTTGCGTGAAATTTCTGTTGAACCACTGATGGTATCCAGTTAAAGGGACCTTAACGCAAGCATTAACGACTCAATAATTCGGAAGCTAAATGTGCCCGTATAGAAAGCATGCGGTGTGCTGTATAACACTTGGCCTTTTTTGTTGTTATAGCGGAGGATCGAGTTCCACCTCCTTTCCTTCATCCTCAGCGTTATAAAATAAATAACAAAGTCATCAGAGATCATAGTCGTTGGAATACTTTCCAAAGCCGCAGGTGATTTTCCCTGTTGTAAAAAAGGGAAAAAAAAAAATCTCTGATAGTAGTAACACAGCTCCCCAACTGCTTGGTGATGGAGAGCTAATTGAAGTCCTTGTTTTTGTCTGAAATGCATCCCAGTGAGTGTGGAAGAACAACCCGCTCTGAAATGCACCCAAACTGGTGCACAGCACTTTTAACAGTACATCCGTCGCATAACAACCAAAAACTCTACTTTTTATTCGGAAATTAATCCCCCCCCCCCACTTGGCATAATATCGTCATAAACTGAATCTAAAGGTCATTGCCTATAAACGTCTTAACTCGATTATAAAGTCCCTTTAACAATTGCTAAAACACCAAACCAATCTGTGCAAAACAAAAAACCCATTATTGCCGCATGCATGACGCCACGTTGCCGTTTCATTTTTCTGTTTTGTGATATGGAATTTCTTGTCCCCCTGTCATTTCATGCCCAATGTATGGTAATTTTGTTAATGTGTCAAATATAATGAGCCTGCGGTGTTATGTGTGCCTGTTATATTATAGAAATTAGATTTCTAATTATGATCCTCGCAGTGCAAGTGTTTTATTTGTGCATTTTCATTTCATAACTAATGCATGAGCCGTGTGTTGTGACTGTGATATTTAGCTCCTCTGCTAATGGAATTTACGATGACATGCACAGAGTGTGTGTTACTCATTTTTTTTATCACAATATGTCACTTTTCATAAATGTTTTTTTTCTAATCAGGCCACTGCATGCATCTGCTGGTCCGTCCAGAGAATGTTAAGATGGAATTATGTGTTGTCCAGTTGAATTTTCAAAGGGACTTCTTAAACATCTATTGTGAACTCCCTTTATAAACATAGCAAACAGGACGGTATATGGACTCCTCAGTGCAGTTATTTGGATCCACATGCTGATAATCCTGAAGAGAAACCATTTGTATTGTATACTGCGCGGCTGCAGCCATTTAACATGCAGTGAGAGCCAAAGCTAGTTGAATTGGTTTGTTTCATCATTAGGCTGTTTCTCTGGAGGTAGTTTAAAGCTAAAAAACAACAACATCGAAAAAAAAAACCCTCAGTGTCGGCAGGCAGTCGCTGCACTGGAGTGAATCGTGCCAGGCCAATTATTTTGGAATAGAATAGAACAAACCATACAGAGTACAGCATGAAGCATGGGTTATACTGTGACTATACTGGTGACTGCAGAGAATAGAGATGCCTTCTGCATCGCTAGTAGAGCAAGCACTGATGACAACGGCTCTGTCAGCCCTGATGCACCTATAGCAATGTTTTGATCAACATCAACAAGCAACATTAATTATCAACGTTGACTTTTCACTTTTCTATAAAAAAAAATGGTCAACTACTGGTTGCTCAGAACAGTCAGATCATTAGCTCCCTCTACTGGTCAACATTTCGGAATCCTCCAATCACAGCCCTCCTTGGCGTCATGTGATCGTTTCTCCCAGACTCCCACAGATGAAAATTTCTGAAAACAACATGCCTGCTACCTCACTGGACAGAAAATACCTTTTTATTTTATTTATTTTTACCATTAACATGGTGATACAACTTGAAACACAACTTGGTAACATCATCAAGTTGTGTTTCACCATGTTAATGATTTTTCTTTTATGACCTTTTTTTTCATTTTTTCCTAAGAGTGTACAAATGTGAACCTTTCCATTTCCACACTCTCAGGAAAACAAATGAAAATGGGTAGAATTCCCATTTAATGGGAGGTGTTGCTGCCTGTTACCATGTGTCTCATCATGTTGCCTGTCGATGTTGACGTTGTTAGTTGGTATTGATCAAAGTATTGCTAGTGTATCAGGGCCTTAATGCATCATCATACAATCATGCAGTCATACAACAGATACAGACTCAGGTTGACACCGTCTATTCCCTCCCCTCTTCCTACGTCCCCTCTCTCTCTCTCTCTCTCTCTCTCTCTCTCTCTCTCTCTCTCTCTCTCTCTCTCGCTCTCTCGCTCTCTCTCTCTCTCTCTCTCTCTCCTCCAATAGGCCGCCAGCTGACCATCTTCAACACCCAGGCCACCATCTCCATCGGGGGTAACGACCGGAAGCGGCCCTACCAGGGCCAGCTGTCGGGCCTGTACTACAACGGGCTGAAGGTGCTCAACATGGCCGCCGAGGGCCACGTCAACATCAAGGTGAACGGCAGCGTGCGGCTGGTGGGCGACGTGCCCGTCAGCCGCGGGGGCGGCGCCGGGGCGCGGACCACCACCTCGGTGCCTCCGGAGATGTCCACCACCTTCATCGAGACCACCACCACGCTCTCCACCACCACCACCCGCAAGCAGCGCTCGCCGCCCACCATTCAGGTATGTTGCGGAGGGACCGGTTTTGGGGGCGTGGTTTTGCGTGCATGTGTGCCGTTTGTGTGTGTGTGTGTGTGTGTGTGTGTGTGTGGTGTGTGTGTGTGTGTGTGTGTGTGTGGTGTGTGTGTGTGTTTTCTTATGCTTGGTTACCTGTGTCATTTTTTTCAGTGGCATACAGTGGTGAGCACTTGAGATTGTCACTGTTACCACCTGGCTGCTCCTGGAGCACCAGGGTGGTACCACTTCACTGCAGTGGTCACACTTTTCACACTTCATTTAAAAGGCCCCTGGGCCACTGCCACCTTACACCGGAGCATTTTTCTTACCATGGCAGTGCATAGTAGTGTCATATACTGTAGTATTAGTAGTGTCATACTGTAGGCCTGCGATATTCGCCTGCAGGATTTACAGCAAGGGATTGCTTAGAATGAATAAACAGCAACATGTTTAACACTGCACGCGCAGTGATGTTCCATATTATGATGTTTTTTTTTTTAGGACTTTAGGGGTTATTTTAGTGACACAAAACAAATGAAGCCTGTTAATGACAGTGACAAGGTCACTGGTATTCACCCCTTATTGGGAGAGGGCCACTTAAATGCTCATTCTCAAGCCCCCCCCTAGCTCAAGGGCCCTACGTGCCCATTGGATAATCCTCCCCTGAAGGTGCCACTGTCCCTGCGACGCTGTGCCCCTGCCTTGCCATTTTCTTTCTCAATATCTCTCCCTCCATCTCCCTGCTCTCCTTCGTCCTGTCTCTAGCCCTCGCCTCTCTCTCTATTATGTCTCCCTGTCCCCCTTAACTCAAGCCTTTTGTCCAGCACGTCCTGAGCAGTAAGCCAATGAATGTCACCGGCGTGCCCAGAAAGTAATCACAGCAAAACATTGCTTTGACACCCCGGAGGATGAATTGAACTATTCGTCGTTCATATTAAAGCAATAACTCTCTTGCACTCTCTCTCTCTCTCTCGGGCGGTGGTTGAGGAGTGTAGGGCTGGAGGGTGGGTGGAGGATAGGGTGAGATTAGAGACAGACGTGGCAGACGCCTCTGTTATCGGCCTCTTCACCTCCAAAAACAGGCTGCGGACAAGAAGATACAGGTGGCTTGTTATGTCAGTACAAGCCCCTTTAGTGGCGCCACCACTGTAACTGTACTGTACTGTAGTGGTTTTCAATCAGTGGTCCGGGCACCACCAGTGGTCCTTGAGAGAGTTCCAGGTGGTCCTCAGGCTAAATGAAGGAAAGTTGGTTAACCAGATGTAACTCTTTGAGAGCGTAAAAATGAAACCAAATGGACCCTTGCGGGTCCATTTGGTTTCATGTTTACACTCTCAAGAGTTAAAATATTCATCATCTGAATTAGCTCCAAGTCTACACAACTAGAGAATGTAGAAGATTAATGGTCATTTTTGATCTGTATGTTTGACTGTTTTGTTTCCCCAAATCCAACCTTGTGGAATTGTGGACAAAAGCAAAAAGAAAATCTTTAGTTTTGGGGTCTGTGGGGCTAAAATGTCATCAAATAGTTGTCCGTGGCTCAAATTCAGAATAAATAGTGGGCCCTGGTATCAAAAAGGTTGAAAACCACTGCTGTTCTCTACTGTGTACTGTACTTTCCCTATTAGAAAGCTCTGGTGACAAGCTGTCGCATCTGAGGGTTTGAATGTCCGGACACTGAGCCTGTTTGAGCATGTTTTTTAGGGCGTCCATATCCCTTCTGTCTGCGAGCACACGGCGGCATCGACAGTCTACAACGATGATGATGATGTTTGCCGGTCGGTGCCAGCCCCCCTCTCCTCTCCTCAACCCCGGGGTATCCGTTACACCGCTGTCTCCGGCACCATCAACAAGGTCACATCGGATAAGGCAATAAGATAAATAAATAAAAATCTCCGGGGTCACGGGCAGAGAAAATGGCGTTTTGTGTCACAGGCTATTAATATCAAAGGAAGTCAATAAAGCTCTGAGTGGAACGAAAGGGAGCGTTTTCTAACGGACAGGCTTTCTCCGGTTCAAGGTTAAATGACGAAGCGATACACCGCTCTAGCTGCTCGATGGCGAGGATGTGGCCAAATGATGATGCTATTTGGCAACCTCAACAGTGACAGGCAGACCCTCCCCCCATACAGTCCCGTCCGTCTTTACACACAAACTAAAAAATAAATAAATAAAAAAAATCTCTCTCTGTTGTACGGCCGACAGACTATAAATTAGGCATTAGCCAGCGCCTTTGTTGTGAAGTTCAATCCCTTCTTTCACAAGTTCCCTGCATGCATGGGCAGCGGCGGCCCCGGCTTTGATTCCCGCCGAGAATGTGTCACAAAGTTTCATTTTCTTTCTGAGGGCCTTGGGTTTTTACAGTTCCCTATAGCTTGGCTGTCAAATACTTAGTGGTGTGAGGGGTGAACAGAGGACCCCGTACCTGCTTGACAGCAGGGGCGGATGTAACATTTACCATTTGGGAGCGGGGGCAGGAGAAAATGGCATGGGGGCGACTTCATCGCCCATGGCGGCGAAGCGACATGGGCAATGAAGCTGTCCCCATACCATTTTTGGTGACAGGACTTTTATTGGGCAAGTAAAGCATCAATAATAACATCAGTTGTTGTTGAAGACTTGAAGTTGCAACAGACACGCAGCATGCATAAAGCCAAAAGTCTGACTCAGAGAGTTTTCTGTTTTCAATGATGAAATGCTGTTGGTTTAGTGGTGTCACAGCTGTAGTTAGTTAGTAGCAGTAGTAGTGTTTCATTTTTTTTTTAATATAAGCACTTTAATTTGAAATATCTTGTTGGTTGTTTTGCATGCCATCGTGTTTGGTGGTGCAGACTGGGCATTTAGGGGGGCATTGCCCACCCCCCATGCCCACGCCTAGATCCACCCCTGCTTGGCAGATGACTTCTCCCTGCAGGGGTTAGTATGTGCTGCTGGGGAGCAAAGGGGCTGTTTTCATTGGCAAAGTAGTACAGCAAGCAAAGTGCAAAAAAAATCTGGAGTGTTTTGCACGTTTTCTGACTCTGAATCGCGCTGAGTTCAACAAGGCCCGCTGAGAACTTTTGGCTTGCGGTTTGGCTCGCGTTGGTGTTTTTTGTGCGTGCGCGCGCGCGTGTGTGTGCGTGTGGGGGGTGTGCTTGTGTACGTGCGAGTGTGTCTGTTTCTTCACCTACAGCAGCTATTTCAGTCCAATTTCTCCAGCTCTCAAGCTGTTTCTGCAGGTCTTTCAAGGTGAAGAGTGTTGAATCCGTTGACATCCCAGAATCAACAAAAAATGAGATTGAGCGGGAGAGGGTGAGCGCGAAAAAGAGGTGGCGATGTGGGGGTGTACGGGGTTAGATCGAACCAATCTCACGCTTAATTAATGATCGCTCCTCCGAGGATTTACAGACATCACAGACAGATTGCTCCCCTCTCTCTCTCGTTCCTCTTTTCTCTCTCTCTTTCTGTAACTATCCGTCTATTGCTTCTGTTGGCTGGCTTTCCCTTTCTATCTCTCTCACGGCTTTTCTTCTTTGATCTCTTTTCTATTTCGCCCTCTGCCCTTCCCTTGTTCCCTTCGTCTCTCACAACTGCTCGTGCTCCCCCCTCCCAACCACCACACACACACACACACACACACACACACACACACACACACACACACACGCACACACGCACACACGTGCGCGGCGAGGTCGTATGCAGTGTTAAGCCTGCAGGGACTACAGGGAGGAGGTGGCATAGGGGTGCTGCTCTCTCCTGGGTTGAACCCGAAGGCGCTGCTTTTGAGCAGGCCGTTGCCTGAGGTCTGTGTTACAACAGCAGTACGTTCGACGGGAGAACTGAGAGATAGCTGTTATAATCCCAAAATATGCATTGTTTCCTTCTATAAAGGAACATCGGGGACATATAAAAGAGCTATATTTATACGTTTGTAAATGTACACCTCCATTTTTTCAACACTTGTTTGTGGAAAAGAAACATCGAACGTTGAATATTGTTATTATAATTATTTAGGGCTGTTGAATGATTAAAAATATTAATCAAATCAAAATGAATTTAATCATGATTAATCAGCACTCGAACTATGTCCAAAATGTGCCTGTTTTTATTTACAGGATAAGAACATTTTCAAAGAAAGAATCTGGGGAGAAAAAGATATATTTATTGTTTAAATATTTATCAAAATAGGTGATCTACAAGCCCCCAATGCTTGTAGATATCTCCAGCTATACTCTATGGCTCTGGTTACAGGGAGACACACAGCTGTATGTCTCGGTAAAACCTTGCTCTACCCCCTTTTCCCAATGAGAGAATGCTCAAGTGAGTTGAGTCAGTGTGCACATGAGTTTATAGAGTTAAAAATTTTAATCATAATTAATTAACTTAATCATAACTAATTAACTCGTTATTTTCAACAGCCCTGGTATTATGATTATTATTATTATTAGGGTTGTTGTTCTAATACTGTGCTAATTCCTAATTGGTGTTTTTCGCTGGACCTGGAGAATTTGCCACCCGCAGACTTCCATGTGTCAGGCTTCTGATGTCACCAGGATGTTCTGTGATTAAGATACCATTTGTTGGAAAGTGCCTAATGTCTCTGTATAGCATGTACACATATCTACTGTATGTATGTTGACCAAAAGACCAAAACATGTCAAATCTAATAAGCGATCGGTTGGTTGTATAGGCAGGGGGAGGGGCTGGGAAACCTGCCCATTGATCGGCAGGATGTCTATAGTACGAATGGACAAGTACTAGTCAAAACTGAGGAAGGACAGGTTGGAGAATGATCAACATATGGAATGTCAGAGCCGGTTGGCTCCGTATGGAGATATCGTCCATGTAGCGTTTTTCCAGGCACTCAAAGTCGGTTTGCAGCCATGACACCAGATATTTGATGCTTGACCATATTATCTGATCTCATCACATCAGTCCATATTGACAGTCCATATTTAGTTGTCATGTGTGTGTGTGGAACACGGGCCCACCTTTCTTGTGAAGTGGGATATATGAGTAAGAGTGAAGTGGCTAGGCATCATTAAGTCTGACCTGGGGCGGATGTAACACTTCCCAATTGGTGGGAGGCAGGAGAAAATGCGATGAAGAAAATGCGATGGGTGCGATGAAGTCGCACCCATACCATTTTCGGTTACAGGACTTTTATTAGTCAAGTAAAGCATCAATAATAACATCAGTTGTTGTTGAAGTTGCAACAGACACACAGCATGCATGAAGCTAAATGTCTGACTCAGAGAGTTTTCTGTTTTCAATGATGAAATGCTGTTGGTTTAGTGGTGACACAACTGTAGTTAGTTAGTAGCAGTAGTAGTGTTTCAAATCATTTTAAGCACTTTAATTTGAATTTGAATATCTTGGGTTGTTTTGCATGCCATCATGTTTGGTGGGGCAGACTGGGCATTTAGGGGGGCATTGCCCCCCCCCCCCCCCCCCAATGCTCATGCCTAGATCCACCCCTGAGACTGACTGTGCTATGCAGGATATGTATAGTGAGGGCCAGCCTGTGTTATTAATTCTTCTGGATGGCTGTGGATCATGTAATATCATTCCGCTGATTGACACGGTAGATATTTCACGGCTATAGATGCCGATGAAGACGCCACCCACGGCAACCTCCAGCACCCGCTGTCACAGCCTCTAACGTAGAGGAGTCAGAGCCTAGCAATCAGCCAACGCTTCATCCTATTAGCGCCACTCGTTGCTTTGATCCTATGCCTTCGAGTGGGAAGACTAATTCCAACCGCATCTCATCCCGATTTACTGTGTTAAGCCAGACCCTAGATTCTAGTTCTAGTTCTCATGCAGTCCCCCACGGTAGATTCTAGTTCCTCTCAGTAGATTGCAGTTCTGAAGTTAGATTCCAGTTTCTGACACTAGATTCTAGTTCCCGACATTAGATTCTAGCCCATGACACTAATTCTAGTTTGTGACACTAAATCTAGTCCCTAGTTTTTCTGAAAAAAAAAAAAAAAACTCTTACTGTATCAGCGATGCTTAACATATTTCAAGGACCCCCAGAAATATCTATATTTAGCTGCAGAAACTCATCTAAAAACATGCTTTCGGGATCCCCAGAAGCCAATGTTTGCTTCCATTCAAAGATTTGCACCACATTTTCACAATTTTTCAAAAATAGCAAAACTACAAGCAGATCTACAAACTCATATCACGCCACGACGATATGAGCTTGTAGATCTGCTATTTTTCAACAGCTAAAACACCAAACGCGTTCTGTGTTAACCCACAAACCAATCTGGGAATCCCATCGGCAAATATCCAACAAACAAACGGGAGCTGCAGCTGAGCAGGCACAATAAACATACAGTAATACACAAAACATTTTAATTGACGATCAGAATCAGGGTCAACGGTATTGTCACAGCATCATGCAGACATCCCACCCTGAAAAAAAAAATCATCCACAAAATATATGAACAATGTACATAAACATTTATGAGTGTTATGTATGCTGCATGTTTATCATGCTAGACTTGTGCCTGGCTGTAGTGACGGTACAGTACGACTCGGCGCATTTATAGATTTATACTGTATATAGGTGATCTACCTAAACTATGTCCCATACATTTCCTATTAATCCACATATATATGCACATACTGTACCTGTAGATCCGGGGTTTTCAACCTTTTTGCTACCAGGGCCCACTATTTATTCAGCATTTGAGCCACGGACCACCATTTCAGGATATTCTAGCCCCACACAAACCCCAAAACTAAAGATGGGAAACAGTCAATCGTACAGATCAAAATGACCATTAATTAGCTACATTCTCTAGTTTTGTGGACTTGGGCTAATTCAGATGAAGTATTTTGAAACCAAATATTTTGAACTTTGTAACTCTCTTTGTAACTCTCAAGAGTTACATCTGGTTAACCAACTTAGCTGGGGACCACCTGAAACCCTGTCAAGGACCACTGGTTGAAAACTATTGCTGTAGATGAACACAGATATGACCTACAGTATATGCATACATGTGCCATACATTGGAATACATGTTTCATTGTTCATGACATGTACTGTATAGGGTAACTTCCCACATTGTTTTTCCGGAGAGTAGGAGAGGTGTGTTGTTGCCTGCTCATGATGATGATCTGTAGGCAGCATCGCAGTCCCAGCAACACCTGGGAGGAGAGAATAACAGAAGAGCATACTGTATAATACGGAACAAATCAAATAGCAGGAACAGGCACAGTCAAATCAAATATACAGTACAATGCGCCAGTCCATAAATCCTTCCCGGCGCAGGTGGGGAAAAAAAAAAAAGAAAATAACACGTCCTACATAAAAATAGCAGTATAGTTATATAAAAAAAAATCACAGTTTCATCTCCGGGTGGTTGAAATGGCACGGTTATAAGAAGTGGAAAAAACAGAATATTCGGGGATGGAAGCACATCATATTGCAGCAGCGCCATTATTTTAATATGTGGCGCCGCGTTGTCTCGTGGATCTCACCTTGGTTCAGTATAATGAAAGGAAGGTTCCATGTGAATGGATCTAATTGTTAATGTATGGTTTGTCGCTTGGCCGTGTGTCTGTGTAGCTCACTAGGCAAGAGGGAATAACTGTTTTTTCAATAAATCTGCTACAGAGGGGCTGAATTACCGCCATTCTTAACGTCTGCTGGTCTTTCACAGCAAACTGTGTTGGCGTCGATGTGTGAGTGGTCTAACGGGGCCTCAAGGATACCATCCCAGACTTCAAATGGTGTTTTAAACCCAAACAACGTATTATCTGTTCACAATAAAACATCAGAATGCATATCTTGTGGCTCGTTCTGGCTGTGTAACTAAAGGCAACTGGCATATGGCAGAGATGAAATGGACCGAGTCCAAAGCCATTCGGAGTTTATGCTTTTTAAATCATCTACTACAGTAGCTATTTGTGTGTTTTTTTATTTTTATAAAGGCCAGAGGTAGAGAAAAGGTTGGTTCAGTCAGACTGTGCAGAGAAATGGTTGGTTCACAGAGGGAGTTACACTATACTGTATGTGACCATTAATACGTAGTACAGTATGTGTCCAAGCTACAAGCTTGTAGCTGAGCCCTAAGTGGTTAAACCAATCCATTGAAATGTCAAGTCTTGTTTTTTTGCACTTAAGTCTTAACTCTCGGTGATGCCGTGCACCACAATTCTGCATCTTTGACAACGTGGTGACAGACAGTTATATGCTCAAATTGCATTATGATTTTTGCTGTTGCATTCAATTATAGGCTATTGCCAATTGTCTGGCCAAGGTGAACTCATCTTCACTTCCCTTATAATGTTGATGTTGATGTTTTTTCTTATTTTTTAGGCTGAACCATTATGCCTCGACTTTGTTTGCCTACCTGCATGTTTATATATGTGGCTATCTACTGTACTGCATGTGTTCACCTGCTCTTATCCCCTACATATACAACATATATTAAGTTATTGATATCAATTGTTTTGCAAGCATGGAGCTTCCATTCTTTTACATTTTCTCTTGGATCACGTTTCGAAGGATGTATGTGTTGCTTCGGGACAGGAAGTGAATATAATTTAGGTTCATTAGCGATAGGATTTTCATTCATCCATTCCTAGAGGTCTGGCCCCTAGCTATGCCATCAGGTTGAACATTTATAGATGGGACCTCACCTAGTACTGTAAGTACAGTAAGTAACATTTTGAGGTGGTATTGAGACTGGACTTGAGTATTTCCATTTTCTAGTACTTTTACTCAGGGGCGGATCTAGGCAGAGGCATGGGGGGCAATGCCCCCCTAAATGCCCTGACTCGATGTCATGATGTCATGCAAACAACCCAAATTTGAAATCAAAGTGCTTATAATTAAGCACTTTAATTCCCGCCCCGATTGGGAAATGTTACATCCGCCCCTGCTTTTACTTCTACTCCATTACATCTCAGGTCCAAAATGAGTACTTTGCACTCGCCTCTAGCTATAATATTTTTGCCTTTTGAAAATAGCCGATCTACATGCTCAAGGAGAACTTGAACTTGGGAAAAGTACTTTTAGTTTTTGTACATTTTGATGCTGATACTGGTACTTTTGTTCACTTTGAATATAGGTCGTCTACATTGCAGTAGTCATACTTTTTGCTTAAATAAAAAAAAAATACTTCCACGGTACTTTTACCACCACCGCTAACCTACTGTAGGCATTGCATTGCTTTGGGGCAAATTCACACATAATGGTGTCAAAATTCTATATAGTCATCCTCATTATCACTTCAGATGCCAATCAAATGGTTGTCTATTTTCCCCCCTCTCTGCAGGCACAGCTTATTTATACTTGTGTGAACCTCTGTGTTGTTGTTTTTTCTTTGTTAATACAGATGTAGTAGAACAAACAACCAAGAGAGATGGAAGTACTGAGGCTTATTGACACTAGATTCTAGTTTCTGACATTAGATTATAGTCTCTGACACTAGATTCTAGTCTCTGACACTAGATTCTAGTCTCTGACACTAGATTCTAGTCTCTGACATTAGGTTTTAGTTTCCGACGCTAGTTTCTAGTTTCTGGCACCAAATTGTAGTTCCCAATACTTGGTTCTAGTTTCCGGTGCTAGCTTCTAGTTTCTGATGCTAGATTCTAGTTTCTGACGCTTCTCCAGGTTAGTCCTTGCTGTTTCGTGCACACACACTGCCGTCCAATTGCTTGTTTAAGGCTCCAAAAGAACAGCTCCTCTGCTCTGGGGAGCTCTCCATGGTGCTGACCAGAAAGGCACTGTTCTGTCTGCAGCTTCTGACTTCAGCATGCACCTCATTTGGAATATTATTAACACTTCTAGAGAGACTTTAGCGTCACCAGCGTGAAGTAAGAACGGAAGGTTTTGCCTCCTACTTTTGGGGGAGGATGCGTCAGAAGGGAGGGGCTTTTCAGAGTAAAAACTGCCATATCTGTTTTTCAGGGGTCTAATCTTAGATCAGACGTTGATTCTAATCTAAGATAAACGTTTATTAGTTGCCGAATCAAGGTCTAATCTAAGATTAGGCATCTAAAAAACTTTCACTTTTAGACCCTCTTTAGACATTTTTAGATCTGTGCTCAGTGGGTACCTACTGTCTTATTTGGTAGTGTACAGTAAGGGTAGCGTATCGTGAGCTGGTAGCGTATCAAGCTGTGGCGCACTGGAAGTGACGTCAACACGTAGTATCTAGGGCTAAATCAGGACACGAAACGTTAGAGAAGAATAGGATGGAGAAGGACATGAATAATTCACCACGTGGATCCACAACACAGATGCAGGCCACTGGCTATGCAGCACCCTACCAAATAATACAAGAGACACTAGTGAGGATCTACCTCTCCCGCTCTCACTGCTTCTGATTCGGGGAAGGGTTGTTGCTTACAAAATTTTGTATTTGTCAGTGTTGTTTTTTTTAGAATATTTTGATTTTAGTCCTTCTGAAATTCTTTTTTTTTTTTTCATCTAGTTTTAGTCAACGAAATCTAGTCTAGTCTTAGTCTTGGTTTAGTCTTACATACAAATACATTGTAGGTTTATATATGTTATACAGATTTATAGTTTTTAGTATGAAACTTGTCTCGTTTTATTTCTTTGTGTAAAATTACTGGAATAGTAAGAAGTTCCTTTCCTGAAAAGGTATGCAATGTATACTGCGGATATGTTCACATACTTAAAAAGAGAGGAAAAAAGATAAGAAGATAAAAATGCCTATTTCCATTAGTCTTAGGTTATGATTTAGTCTCCGTATTAGTCTTTTGAAAACACACATTTATTCTTTTAGTTCCATTTAGTCTTTTGAAATTCATTTTTGTTAGTCTAGTCTAAATATCAAAAACCTTACTTGACTTACTCTTTAGTCTTAGACTTAGACAAAAACAATACTGGTATTTGTACATACAAGACTGTGCTATATAGAGGTTATGCGTGTGAGTGAATGGAAAATTAAGTGGCAATTCAAGTGGCAAGTTTAACCCTGGTTAATGAAATCAGGACGTTTCTGTTTGGATGTACAGTATGTACAGGGTTCTCGAGACAAGACCAGAAAGTCATTTTTTTAACCACTCAGTAGGCGTTCCTGGATTACTTCTGGGTATGATGATGATGTCACGCGCATACATACCATCTATTGTTGGAAAAAAGTCACATATAGTTCGCCACCCTTTGGCATGATATCTATGCCTTTTCACTGCTGGATAATGGCCTCACACTTTTCATTAACTATTCATAAGAGAACATACTTCTCATTATGGTGTAGCTTTGACTGTAGCGCTTTGTTGAAGGTTCAATTCATCTTTTACGCCTCGGATTTGAACATTTGTACTAGTTATGGAAATTGACAAGCCTTCCTAGTTCCTGCAAGCCGCTCATTATCCAGGGAAATTAGTGCCTGTCATTCTCAAATTAACTCTGTTGATAGGGGAGAATGTTTGATACCTGGTAGCAATAGGCCATTGCTGTTAACTCAGACAGACTGTGACATCAAAAGAAACCTTTTTTTTTATTTTTTCTGTCTTTCTTCTTCTTCATTTTTTTTTTACATCACATTATTTTGAATGGTCGAAGATCTAGTAGACCTCCACACCAAAGTGCAGTTAAGTTCACTGAAGCATTTAGTTTGCTAATTGGTTAGTTAAGAGAGCTTGGCACGATGGGGCTCTGGGAAAACCAAAACATGCATTTTCAGGCTTGTGAGCGCAGTGTGTAGATACAGTGCTATGGCTATGCTGAGGGAGTTTACATTTTTATGCAAAAATTCCTCTATCAGGGGAGATCAACATTTCCCGTCCTCAATTAACTTGATGCTGCTAGCCAGAGATATTTGGGAGCAATTAGGATGGAAATGCAATCCGGAATACCATAGGGCTAAGTAAAAAAAAAAAAAAAAAAAAAAAAAAAAAAAAGAAGAAAAAAAATAATCAGAGCGAGAGAGGAGTAAGATCAGACTGAAAGTGATTTGCATGTTGTCTGTGTTTAAGAAATTGCATGCGTCCATCATATCCAACTGGCGTGGTGCTCAGGAGACTGGAAAATTAGAGGTGAACTGTTTGCAGTTTAATTGCTTCCTTTTTTTTTCTCCTGCTGACAGACAGGGAATGATGTGATGTGCATGGAAGCGCACGCATGAACATGGACAGTGATCATTGCATTGGCGTTGGATTTCTATTTGGTGTAACATGATGGCGATTGACAGGAACATTGTTAGAGCCGCAGCTGACCGGGCGAGCGGACCAGCATGCGATGTAACTTTTAAAGGGATTGTGAGATAGACAAAGCACAATTTAAAAACAATTTAGGCATTTAGCAGACGCTCTTGATCCAGAGCGACTTACAATGGTGAAAATTTTACAATTTAATCGGGATTTAAAGGATTTACAATACATTTTACAACATACAATGAAGCACTTTTTGTATTATTAATATTATGTATTCACCCAAAAAAGCGCCCCTTTTTCACATTCAGTAGATTTTCTGTGGCGCTGGGGCTTTCTGGCTCAAACAAGTGCTTTGATTTTCCTGCTGTTTGTGATGTGCCGTCAATAAGATTCACCAGCAGATGTCGCTGTTTTGCCTGTTTTCTTTGCCGCTCAAAAGACTTCCAAACCCTAGATAAAACTCCAGATCGCCGTTCAGGTTTTTTTTCCCTGTGTAATCGAGGACATCATAAGACAAAAATAAAAGAAAAATATGAATATAAATTCAAATCTATGTCATGAAACCGTTAAGGCATATGCTTTTACACAGTGGTCTCTCAACACCTCTCCATCTGTCTCGCGGAGAGGTCAGGTGCATGTCAAATTGTCTGTCAGGTTTGCTTAAGCGAACGCCGGTATATTTTCCACTTTAAAGTGTTATGGAGAGTTCTTCTTCGCGCTGCGCAGTGAGCTCTGGTGCCAACACCTGTTATCGGCGCAGTCTGTGATGTACACAGCTTGTGTGAACACAGTATGCCTCTATCACTATACAGAACGTGTTAATTTGTACCCGTGTTGGAGTGTACAAGTGTGGTTTCACTTGGTTGCATTGGTAACAATCCCAGAGTGTAGACGGTTCCGGTGTGCGGCGTGCGTGTATGTGTGTCAGGGGCGGATGTAACATTTCCCATTTGGGGGGGGGGGGGGGGGGGGCAAGAGAACATGTTGGAGGTGCAAGAGAAGTCGCACCCATGCCATTTTCAGTTACAGGACTTTTATTGGGCAAGTCAAGCATCAATAATAAAATCAGTTTTTGTTGCAACAGACACGCAGCATGCATAATAGTGGGGTCCCACGACACACCGTCATTTACAACTCTTGTAAAAGTTTGACTTTCGCTTCTAATTTGTAGATGATGACCCATAGAACAATTTTAGTTCGAGTGGCCCATCTGTAGATGAAAAAAATATGCATTTTTTGCCTAATTTCAAAATTGACCAAAATCGGATTTTTGTTTTTCTTAAAAGTCTTTATTTTCTCACAATTGCTGTTTTTTCTTTGTTTTCTTTTGCTATATCAAGTCAATACTAACCCAGGAATTAAATGGATTTCAAATATTAATGTTTGGAATATGATATGGAAAAAATGGACGCCCATGTACATCAAATTACTTCAAATGGCACCTAATTTAAAGGATGAAGTTAGTGCCTACCTATCATGAATGAGTAATGGTATAAATTGTATATAAATAGAAACAATACAGTATTGGGGGGATTAAAGTTAGGCATACCCACTTATAGCCCAGCCTCTATGTGTGAAAATTGTGCACTTTTCAATGAAAGCATGACATTTGGCACAAAGTTAAAGCCTGCCATAAGGAATTGTTTTGGCTATGGGTCTGTGATGACAGCTATGGTGGCCATCATCTGCTGTTATTTTACCAATTCAGCTCATACAACATACAATCTTGATTCTGATGACAAAACGTTTTCAAGGATTATGATTTTTCATAAAATGCTAGATAATAGTCAAATCATCAAAATGTGTAATATTGATGTATTGATGTAGGCAGTAAATCCATGTCTTCTACCCTATATGTGAAAATCAAGTGAGCCCATGAAATCAGCTGACATATTCTTAGTACTCACTCCAACTCAAACCAGCTCTACCCGATTGACCAGTACCCAGTGAGGTCAGAACACCAGTCTGTGTACTTCTAACCAGATCCCCATCCAGATCCAACACCAGTGTACTTCTAGCCAGATCCCCACCCAGATCCAACACCAGTCTGTGTACTTCTAGCCAGATCCCCACCCAGATCCAACACCACTCTGTATACTTCTAGCCAGATCCCCATCCAGATCCAACACCAGTCTGTGTACTTCTAGCCAGATCCCCACCCAGATCCAACACCAGTCTGTGTACTTCTAGCCAGATCCCACCCAGATCCAACACCACTCTGTATACTTCTAGCCAGATCCCCATCCAGATCCAACACCAGTCTGTGTACTTCTAGCCAGATCCCCACCCAGATCCAACACCAGTCTGTATACTTCTAGCCAGATCCCCACCCAGATCCAACACCAGTCTGTGTACTTCTAGCCAGATCCCCATCCAGATCCAACACCAGTCTGTGTACTTCTAGCCAGATCCCCATCCAGATCCAACACCAGTCTGTGTACTTCTAGCCAGATTCCCACCCAGATCCAACACCAGTCTGTATACTTCTAGCCAGATCCCCACCCAGATCCAACACCAGTCTGTGTACTTCTAGCCAGATCCCCACCCAGATCCAACACCAGTCTGTATACTTCTAGCCAGATCCCCATCCAGATCCACCAGTCTGTGTACTTCTAGCCAGATCCCCATCCAGATCCAACACCAGTCTGTGTACTTCTAGCCAGATCCCCACCCAGATCCAACACCAGTCTGTGTACTTCTAGCCAGATCCCCATCCAGATCCAACACCAGTCTGTGTACTTCTATCCAGCTAGATCCCCATCCAGATCCAACACCAGTCTGTGTACTTCTAACCAGATCCCCACCCAGATGCAACACCAGTGTGTGTACTTCTAGCCAGATCCCCACCCAGATCCAACACCAGTCTGTGTACTTCTAGCCAGATCCCCATCCAGATCCAACACCAGTCTGTGTACTTCTAGCCAGCTAGATCCCCATCCAGATCCAACACCAGTCTATGTACTTCTAGCCAGATCCCCACCCAGATCCAACACCAGTCTGTGTACTTCTAGCCAGATCCCCACCCAGATTCAACACCAGTCTGTGTACTTCTAGCCAGATCCCATCCAGATCCATACAGTAAAAGCTGTCTGGTGAAAACCACTGCTGAAGTGCTGTACCTTCACACAAGCTAGTTGACAGGAAAATAGTCATACTCAAAGTAGTTATATTGCACCATGGTGACCATTCTTTTCGACTCTCATGTCCTTCTTGAAGATGGTTCGGAATGCATAATGCTTCTCCCCATGAAGACTCAACAACAATGTCAATTGAAGGAGCCTTCACCTCATGATACCTCGTGCTGGTGAGAAACTGTCTCCTGTATATAGCCTCCAAAACAAATGCAGACACTTGGCTAGACTGCCACAGTTTGAAAGGGTCAAGCCCCTAATGCTGATTGCGGCAGTCAACCCCACCTAATCACACAAACTGGGGCCTCCAGATGAGCCAGCAGCCATCTGCACAAGTCTGGGTTAGACCTTGCAGGGCTGAGCTAGAGACTTGGAAAGAAACCTTCAGCAAAGACAATGGCATTGACATAGTTGACATAGCCCCAGAACACTGAGGCCATAAGAAGTGAGGAGAAACTCTGGCTGGAAGCCCTCACCCCACGTCATCCTTTAGACCTTGTCCTTGAAAACGTAGGATTAGTTACCAGAATCAGGATCAGAGAATTTTAATTACTGTTAAAATATCAGCAGGTGGTGGCCATTATGAGAAATATCTGCCATGGTCACAGGACAAATGTAAATAGTACCAATGAATTCCTCATCATTGACAATGTGGGACTATTTACTAGAATTAATATTTTAGAAAATAGCTGTCAGGACTATTCTTGTGGATACACACAAGGGGGTGGGGAGGGGGGGGGGGCTGGGGTAATATGGTCTAAATGACTAAATACTACTTCTGAATGTGAATATGTCATATGTTCAGATTGGATAAGTTACGACAGTCTTATATCATATTTTGGAAGCCCCCCCTAATAATCTTTATCTGCGTGCTGGCCACTCTAACCAAAATGGTTACCTCACCTAGAATTTAGTATTGAAAGTTAAACTTTTAAAGTTGTAAACAACAACTAAATTTAACATGGAGATGGAAACTCACTTCGGTTTTAGCTAATTTTAGCTTGTTTTGCTTGCTATTTTTGTCGATATACACCAATAATGGATGAAAAAATATATTTTATGTGTAATTAGGTATAGGTAGCAAATGCTACTCCTGATTGTGAATCCATAGATATCCCATATGTACAGATTGGACAATTTGATCAAAAGTTACAACAGTTTACATGTTTTGGTAGGGTTGGCACCTTGTTACGCCCCCTACAGGCCAAATATTTAATTTGTGTGCGGGCCACTCGAACCAAAATGGTTCTATAGACCCTCACCAACAAATTAGGACTGAAAGTGAAACTTTTACAAGAGTTGTAAATGACATCCACATTTAACATGGAGACGAAACCCCACTATAAAGCTATAGGTCTGACTCTGAGAGTTTTCTGTTTTCAATGACGAAATGCTGTTGTTTAGTTATTGGTGACACAGCTGTAGTTAGTTATAGCAGTAGTAGTGTTTCAAATCATTTTAAATATAGGCACTTTAATTTGAAATATCTTGGATTGTTTTGCATGGCATCGTGTTTGGCGGGGCAGACTGGGCATTTAGGGGGGCATTGCCCCCCCCTGCCCCCCCCCCCCCCCCCCCCTCCCCCCCCCCCCCCATGCCCATGCCTAGATCCGCCCCTGCTTCCTTACATTGGTAACACTCCCAGAGTGGAGTGATCTCTCATGCGACGGTTCCGGTGTGCGGCGTGTGTGCGTGCGTGTGTGTGCGTATGCGTGTGTGTGCGTGCATGCGTGTGTGTATGTCTTCCTGTAGTGTCCGTCCAGGGATCCTCTGCCCACATAGTGTTCTGTCAGCTGTAATTGTGTAAAGGTCAGACTGAGAGGTAGGCGCTTTCCGCTTCTCCACGGACGCATTTATCTCTTTCAATCTCTGTCTGTCTGTCTGTCTGTCACCCCTCACACTTCTCTCATTATCGGCTGTACGTACGCCGTCCCTTTCGCTCATTTCTTTCTTTCCTTGTTTCTTTCCTTCTTTCTTACTTACTTACTTACAGTACTCGAATTATTATGTTCATTCTCTGCAGTGGCGTTTCTAAGCAACTTGGAGCCCTAGGCAAGATTTCCCCTGGATTTTGGTGTTACGCCTGTCACACCGGTGACACTAGGCACAGTAAAATGGCGCCCCCCAAGGGATAAAAGTATGAACTATTTTTAAACTAAAGAACATATTGTTATGTGTTTAAAATGTTCGACTCTTAGTTATATAGAGGGCAAGTGTAGTGTACAGCAGGGGTGGACTGGGAGCTCAAAACGTACCGGGCAATTTTGTCTCAGAGCGGCCCTCTGAATCTTTGTGGGGCTCCGGGGCCTGAGCCCCCATGAGAATTTAAGACATAAGGGGCTCTGGGGCTCGGGCTAACTAAAATTAGTTAGTTAGTTTTAGTTAACTATAAAAACCCTGCAATAGGCAGTCTCATTTGAAGAGGACAGAGGGCCGCCAGCACTGATTCGTGGGCCGGTTTTGTGCAGATTTTTTTTTTTAATTAAAACACGACATTAACGGCCCCCGGGGGGGGGTCGGCCCACCGGGAAAATGCCCTGTATGCCAGACTGTCAGTCCACCCCTGGTGTACAGCATTTATCCATATGAGGCTTATTAGCCTGGGATCCTTTTTAATGCAGAGGTTTTCAACAGGTGGTCCGGGCACCACCAGTGGTCCCTGAGAGGGTTCCAGGTGTTCCCCAGCTAAGTTGGTTAACCAGATGTAACTCTTGAGAACTCTCAGGAGTTAAAATATTCATCATCTGAATTATCCCAAGTCTACAGAACTAGAGAATGTAGAAGATTAATGGTCATTTTGATCTTTAGGTTTTGCCTGTTTTGTTTCCCAAATCCAGCCTGGTATCGTGGACAAAAGCAAAAGAAATATTTGGGGTCGTTTTGTTGTCTGTGGGGCTAAAATGCCATCAAATGGTGCATGGTCCGTGGCTTAAATGCTGAATAAATGGTGAACCCTGGGATCAAAAAGGTTGAAAACCCCTGTTTTAAAGCTTGTCCGGTGGTAACCCCAGTGCCCCCCCACCCATCCCCTCATGGTGCCCCAGGCAACTGCCTACTAGTCTGCCTAATGGCAAAAAACGCCCCTCATTCTCTGTCTTACTTTCTTTGGTAATTGTCTTTCTCTCATTCTGTTTCCTTACTACAGCTCTCTCTGTCTCTCTCTAGTCTAACTGTCCTTGGCCCTGCTGGGCAGCCTGGCAGTGCGCTCCCAGTGATTTGTGGGTATAGATGGATGCTAGAGGTCCGCTCATTGCGTTCCAATTAAGAGACACCCAGACTGATGGAACCCTGGCTGCCGCCGTGCGCACGCAGCTAATTAAAGTGTGTGTGTGTGTGTGTGTGTGTGTGTGTGTGTGTTGTGTGTGTGTGTGTGTGTGTGTGTGTGTGTGTGTGTGTGTGTGTGTGTGTGTGTGTGTGTGTGTGTGTGTGTGTGTGTGGCATGTGGCGTGCACGGCATGTACGTCTAGGTGCGAAAGTTTTCACTGGGGGGGGGCTTTTAATCCTCACCTTTTTACGCACTCGTACTAACTCGAAGCTAGAGACCTGCACAGTGACGTCACTGCCCTGGTTTTCCCCATTCATTTTTCTCATAGACTTTTCGAAAATAATTTATATAAAGACGATTACAACGCGGACAAAGCCAACTTGGGTCGTGACAAATCATGATGACACACACAATCTTTTGGGACGATCAAATAATTTCTAAGATGAAAAATGAAACAAAGTGTTGTATCCTGTCGTATTCTACTTCTTGCTGATTAGATATTACATGATGATATTGTGTGTGTAATCATGATTCGTCACGACCCGAGTTGGCTTTGTCCGCGGCAAAATCGTCTTTATATAAATTATTTTCGAAAAAGTCTATGACAAAAATGAATGTGGAAAACACTTCCGGAACCGGGGCGGTGACGTCACTGCGCAGATCTATAGCCAAGGCCCTGTCGCGTCTGTGCCCCCATGTGTGTGAACGAACGCACAGGGCCCGGGATAGGTACTGTACACATGGCCGCATTTAGCTATCCCTACTAGGGTGGGCTGGAAGAATGGTAAGGGTGGGCAACTCCAAAGTCTTTCATGTTTGAAGCAGTGGTTTTCAACCTTTTTGACACCATGACCTACTATTTATTCAGCATTTGAGCCACGGACCACCATTTGATGACATTCCAGCCCCCACAGACACAAAACTAAAGATTTTCTTTTGCTTTTGTCCACAATACCAGGCTGGATTTGGGAAACAAAATAGTCAAACATACAGATCAAAATGACCATCAATCCTCTACATTCTCTAGTTGTGTAGACTTGGGATAATTCTGTTGATGAATATTTTAACATCTGGTTAACCGAGTTACGTCTGGTTAACCAACTTTCCACAACTGTCTCAATGACCACTGGTGGTCCCCGGACCACTGGTTGAAAACCACTGATGTTACCTTTCATTGGGTGGGCAGGATACACGTTTGGGTGGGCCCTGCCCACCCCTGCCCCCCTCTAGATCCGACCCTGGTCTGTGCCCCCAAGTGTGTGAACGAACGGGGCCCGGGATAGGTACTATACACATGCACGTCATGCACGTGAACGTCCTAAAATGGGGAGAAAGGATCGGCCTTGTTGTGACACACACACACAGCCACTCCCCGGAGCAAATAGTCTTCGCTAGCGGCAGCATCGTACATGACAATCTCATTCCAATACTGTCAGGGATTGTTGTTGTGCTCCTCTGTCGCGGGACTCTGTATGCAACATTCAGTTGTGATGTTATTTATGAATATTTCATGTTGCTTTTGTGTTGCCGGTGTCAGAGACTATGTCCACGGACATCCATTAAGCCGCTGTGTGTGTGTGTGTGTGTGTGTGTGTGTGTGTGTGTGTGTGTGTGTGTGTGTGTGTGTGTGTGTGTGTGTGTGTGTGTGTGTGTGTGTGTGTGTTGTGTGTGTGTGTGTGTGTGTGTGTGTGTGTGTGTCTCACGCATGGCAGTTTGTCTCTCAGTGTGTGGGAGCGGTGGAGCATTGCGCTCCAGGGGTTTTGAACCGCGGGAGTTTCAGTAATGACTCCCATGCCTCACAGCGCCGCTGATGGATCCCAGCAGAACGAGGCTCCGGGTCTGTACTGTATGTATATGTGTGCATGCATGTGTAATGCATATGCGCAACTTTGCGTATGGAATCCACGCAATCCTCACACACCCCATGCATGGCAGGCGGCGGCGGCAAATGGAGGCAACCGTGCAAACGCAGGCGACTCATCAGGAGCAGTTACTATATAGAGGTTCAGTGCCAGGGAGAGACAGGAATCAAACCGCCAAACAGGGGCAGATGTAACATTTCCCAATTGGGGGGCAGGAGAAAATGGTATGGGTGCGGCTTCGCGCCACGGGCAATGAAGCCGCACATTTTCTGTTACAGGACTTAGTCCTGTAACACAGGGGTTTTCAACCTTTTTGACACCAGGGACCACCATTTATTCAGCATTCGAGCCACGGACCACCATTTGATGACACTTTCACCCCAAAGACCTAAAACTAAAGAATTCTGTTGGTTTTGTCCACAATTCCAGGCTGGATTTTGCAAACAAAACACTGTAGACTTCTTAATTAAGTGGTGCTAATTCAGATGATGAATATCTTAACTCTTGAGAGTGTAAAAAATGAAACCAAATGGACCCGCAAGGGTCCATTTGGTTTCATTTTTACATTCTCAAGAGTTACATCTGTTTAACAAACTTTCCATCATTTAGCCTGGGGACCACCTGGAACCCTCTCAAGGACCACTGGTGGTCCCCGCACCACCTGTTGAAAACCCATGCTGTAACAGGATTAGTTAGGATTAGTCAAGTAGCATCAATAGTAATCAGTTGTTGTTGAAGTTGCAAAAGACACGCAGCATGCATAAAGCTAAAGGTCTGACTCAGAGAGTTTTCTGTTTTCAATGATGAAATGCTGTTGGTTTAGTGGTGACACAGCTGTAGTTATAGCAGTAGTAGTGTTTCAAATCATTTTAAATATAGGCACTTTAATTTGAAGTATCTTGGCTTGTTTTGCATGTCATCATGTTTGGTGGGGCAGTCTGGGCATTTAGGGGGGCATTGCCTGCCCATGCCTAGATCCGCCCCTGCCACTAAACCTACTGTATACCCAAAATAGCCTATAAGCAATGTATTCATGCATTGCCATCTGAGAAACATTTCTCTTTAACGCCTTCTAGGCAGGGGCGTCTTTTAGCGTTTTAAGCATCCGTGGAATACTGTTGAAAAATAGCAGACCTGCCACCCTAACCCTAAACTTAGCCATGCATCACATGACACTCGTACCTCACAAGCGTCATGCAGCAGCTTAATCCAGTCTGTGGCAGATTGCTACATTTACATACAGTACATAACATGTACATGAACATTCCCTGAAACTACATATTTTCAGATGGGGTTTGGGGGCCATGTATAGATGATTTTGGTGATCCTTGACATTGAATATGGACATGAAATATTGAGGATTGACATTCTGATTTTTGAAAACTGCCAAGATTTAAAAGACATTTGTACAGAAGAATCAGTTCTAAATGTCTGATGTAATGTACAGCACTGGGGGTATTTTAAAATACAATAGCGCGATACTATTATTGCCATCTTTATTGCCAAATGAAAATGAATGCACCTATAACAGTACAGTATATGTCACCTCCGAGAGCTGTGCTGGTGAACGGGGCTAAGAGAAATCATGGCATGGTGCGAACCTTATGGTTCACACCATGGTTAAAAGCCTTATGGTTAATAGTGCATTTTGCAAAGCACTGCAAAGTGCTTCCCCCGCTACCAGCAGGTGCATCGTTCGTCACATTCAGCCATTTAAGCACGCGCGGCGAAGGCAGGCGAATAAACCGTGCGAGGTGCCGACCTGCTCGTCGGGGGCAAGGGGTCTTTTTCTCGACTCAAGGACACTTCGACACTAAACCGACGGGAACAATAAGGAACGTTCCCAAGTGGGCATGGAAGCAACCTCCTGAACCAAGCCTGAGTCATAGTTATGGCTTTTGAATTCCTTTAACCCTTTAAGTAAGATTGAAAACAGTTTTTTCTTTTTTTTTCAAGTAGAAATAAGTCCGGGCTTTGGAGGGTTAAAGGGTTTTCAACCAGTGGTCCGGGGACCACCAGTGGTCCTTGAAAGGGTTCCAGGTGGTCCCCAGGCTAAATGATGGAAAATTGGTTAACCAGATGTAACCCTTTGAGAGCGTAATGAAACCATGTTTCATGTTTACACTCTCAAGAGTTAAAATGTTTGCCATGTGAATTAACCCAAGTCTACACAAATAGAGAATGTAGGAGATTAATGGTCATTTTGATCTGTGTGTTTGACTGTTTGGTTTCCCAAATCCAGCCTGGAATTGTGGACCAAAGAAATCTTTATTTTTGGGGTCCAAATGTCCTCAAATGGTGGTCAGCCGTGGCTCAAATGCTGAATAAATAGTGGGCCCTGGTATCAAAAAGGCTGAAAACCCCTGCTTTAAAGCATATACTGTTCAGCTCTACCCTACCAACAGACCTACAGGCCCCATGCATGCATGCGCCACCACATTGGGGACTTCAATGTATTAAAATTCCGTTCCACTCGGTTTGACAGCCGCATCGATAGAAAAGGTTGGAGGGAATTGAGCCTCGTTTCTGTTTAATTAACTTTTTTCCCCCTCCTTTCGGCTCACCAGAAAGAACAGTGCTGGGGACAAAACTATTACTGAAATTAAACTAATCTTTTTTTCCCGTTTTCCTACAGTACCTTCCCCTTTTCTCAGCCGTTTATTATATGTACGCAAGCATGCACACACGCACATATACACACAAAGGGAGTGCACACACACACACACACACACACACACACACACACACACACACACACACAACACAGTAGAAGCCACTCTTGTTGTCGCCGTCGCCCCAAACCAGCCGGGGTACTTAGCGTTAGCATTAAAGGAAAATCTATTGCAATTCTCTTTTTCTTTTTCTTTTTAAATAATTACCATCGATGTGTCAAAGTTAATAGTTTCCACCATTTTATTCCCCCACTCTTTCAGCCCTCTCCGGCGTCTCTCTCTCTCTCTCTCTCTCTCTCTCTCTCTCTCTCTCTCTCTCTCTCTCTCTCTCTCTCTCCTTCCAGTGTGATAGTGTTGGTGTATAGCGGCTCCAGCTGTGCAGAGCTCCCCTAGCTGTGCATGCTTGTGATAATAAATGGTAAATGAGGATGTGTTTGGAAGCTCTAGAGTTACTGCGGCGCTCACAGCGCTGGTGACTTACAGCACTAATGGGAGTAATGAATCTCTTGTGCAGCATCGCACTGCTCCTTCCCCCACAGGGGCGGATCTATAGGCGGGGGGGGGGGGGGGATGCCCACCCCACCCTAAACACCCTGACTGCCCCACCAAACATGATGGCATGCAAAACAATCAAAGATATTTCCTATATTGCCTATATTTAAAATGATTTAAAACACTACTACTGCTACTAACTAACTACAGCTGTGGCACCACTAAACCAACAGCATTTCATCATTGAAAACAGAAAACTCTCTGAGTCAGACCTTTAGCTTTATGCATGCTGCGTGTCTGTTGCAACTTCAACAACAACTGATGGTATTATTGATGCTTTACTTGACTAATACAAGTCATTCATCGCCCGTGGTGCGAAGCAACACAGGCGATGAAGCTGCACCCATAGCACCCCCCCAATTGGGAAATGTTACATCCGCCCCCCGCTCCTTCCCCCAGTGTATTTAGCCTACTCTATCAGAAATGCCAGTGTCATATGGTCGGGGCATGCGTACGTGTGTGTGCCTGTGCATGTGCGTGTGTGTGCGTGCTTGGTGCGTGTTGTGTGCGAGCGTGAGCTGAATATGACCCGTGCGAACGCGGCCTTTGATGTTCTAACGAGACGTGCGTTAGGCGTTTGATGGCCACTAATGGACAGCGCTTGGCCCCGCCATGTACAAAGTGTGCCTGTTGCACTCAGTATCAATAAGAACATGATGATAGTGCATTATGCATGCACTGTAGTACTGCGTGTGCAGGAATTATGGGTGCTTGTGTGTTTGTGCGAGAGCGAGCGCGCATGTAGGCGTGCATAGCAATGTGTCTATATATTTATATATGCACGCTCTTGTGCTCCGTGGGGTGGGTTTGGTGTGTATTTAACCTGTTAATAATGCGTGTATTTAACGCGTTTTGGTGTTCTGAGCGTTATGTTTATTACTATGCTTTAGCTATTGAAAAATATCAGATCTAGCAGCTCATGAGCTATGAGCTTGTAGGTCTGATATTTTTGAAAAATCATAAAAACGTGCAGGCACAAATGTTTGGATGCGTTATTTCAGAAGAAAACATTTTTAACTTAAATCTTTGCTTCTGGGGGATCCTTATACGACACACCAGGGCATTATGCGGCCCGGGGCCAAATGCGGCCCTTTGGCTGACTCTGACCGGCCCGGGGACCACCAGTGGTCCTTGAGAGAGTTCCAGTTAAATATGTAAAGTTGGTTAACCAGATGTGAGAGCGTAAAAATGAAACCAAATGGACCCTTGCGGGTCCATTTGGTTTCATTTTTACGCTCTCAAGAGTTAATTTTTTTAACTGAATTAGCCAGAGAATGTAAAAGAATGGTCATTTTTGATCTGGGTTTGCTTGTTTTGCATGTGAAATCCAGCCTGGTATTGTGGACAAAAGCAAAATAAATCTTTAGCTTTGGGGTCTGTGAGGGCTAACATATCATCAAATGGTGGTCTGTGGCTCAAATACTGAATAAATAGTGGGCCCTGGTGTCAAAATGGTTGGTCTTACTCTTACTTTTATCTTGAAATTAAATTACGCAGACTTTAGTTCAGCCTTTAGTCTTGGCCCTCCACAATATTTCATGTATCTCATTTGGCCCCTTGGGAAAAATAATTGCCCACCCCTGTTATACGACAACACGTTTTCAGATGGGGGTCTGCAGCCAAATATAGATAATTCTGGTGGTTTTAGATAATTCTGGTGGTCATGAATTACTGTCAGAAACTATAATCTTTAATCAGAAACTATAATATAGCATTTGAAACTGGAATCTAGCGTCAGGCACTAAAATATAGCATCAGAAACAATAATCTAGTGCCAGAAACTAGAATCTAGTGTCAGAAATTACAAGATTCTAATTTCTGATGCTAAATTCTAGTTTCTGCCGCTGGATTCTAGCATCAGAAACTCGAATTTAGCATCCGAAACTAGAATCTACTGTCAGAAACTTGAATCTAGTCAGGACAAAATAGGTCAAAGCAACATTTCCCATCACTGACAGTTGTATAGTGTTTCAACTTTCATCTTCTAAAAAGGGACTAAATCAAAATGCTTAATTTGGTTTTGTGCTCGTTAGGAATTGACAACCAACGGGGGACCACCCGGCTAATTTGGAAGGGGAAGCTTTGGTGGTGGTGGTGGTGAAGGCGGGGGGGGCACCGACAAGCCGTTGGTTCCTCGACGCCACCCCCACATCGATCCGGTGTGGCTGCTGTCTGCGTTGTCGCGTAACTCGCGTTGTTGAAGTCTTCCTCCTCGCTGGGAGGAGGAGAGAAACTTAGCAATATAGAAATGGATTGAAAAGGGGATGATCAAAGTGCTCTCCGCTCTCCGCAAGGACAAAGGAGGGAGCAGAGCGAGAGAAGAGAAGAGAAAGAGAAGAGAGATCCAATTTCAGGACCCCGTATCAGGCGTTGCACGTTTTTTTTTTTTTTTTTTTCTTTTTTTTTTGCAAATGGAGAAGTCGATAAACTATACGATGGATGGGGCGTGACCTCGGTGGAGGGAGAGAACGCATTAATTGCGAAGCCTCTTCTCTCTCTTTTGCATTAATCCGTGTGTGTGTGTGTGTGTGTGTGTGTGTGTGTGCTTGTGCGTGTGTGTGTATCTGTGTGCTCGTGCATGTGTGTGTGCGTGTGTGTTTATACTCCATATGATTATTCCGTGTGAGATTTGACAGATGGCCGGGTTTCCGTCATCACGGGTGTCTCTGCACATTTTACACCGCAAGCAAATATGGCCAAACAGACTTCTATTCAGGGTCATGAATAAATATTATTTCTTGCTTTTGGCACAAAACCGCTATTGAACACACGGCATAAAGCATGAGAGCCGCCAGTCTTTCATGAGACCCCTTTAACACTGACGTCCGGTTTGTACGTGTGTCACACACTAAAAATATCCGCTAACTCGCTCGCAAATGTGTTGCCCTGCTCTGTGTGTTGGTAGCGTGTGTAGAATCCAGCTTAAAGATGGAGTTCCATGATTTTTCTACCCTAAAACATGATCTTCAGATATTAATGTTATATGAAAAGTAAGATTTTTTTGTTTCCCAAAAAGTGTACAGTGTTTGTTAAACTGTCATTTTTATGATTCCACCCAGTACCAGTACATTAAGTATGCCTGGTTTGCCTGGTGGGTGGTGATGGGTGGAGATCCACCTGAACTGAAGCCACACCCACAGCTTTAGTTGTATGATAAAGGGGGAGGAGTTAGGGGAGGGGCTGAGAACATGATGTCACTATATTGAAGTTTTTTTCATTGGCACGTTTAACTGGAACGGTTCAGCCCCCAGGAAGAAACCCTAAATACAAAGGGAAGACAGCATTGCATATAAAAAACACACCAAGGGGTCTATTTACATACTGTCACCTCTTAAACATGTACAAAATTGGAAAAAATAACAAAATCACAGCACCCCCTCTTTAAAGGGACATTTTTTTTGCAATTAATGACACTTTATATCTTTATATCTATAAGATGGTCGCTGGATGGTAACCGCAAGGTACACATCGACAACGCAAGGTGTCGATGTGTGCTTGAGCAAGACTCTTAACCCTAAATTGTTCTTGATGTGCTGGTTGTTCCTTGCATGGTTTCCGCCGCTATCAGTGTATGCATTGGTGAATGTGATGCACAATCTATGCAGAATTGGGGCTAATTCAGATGAGTATTTTAACTCTTGAGAGTTACATTTGGTTAACCAACTTTTCAAGTTAACCAACTTAACTGTGGAGGACCACCCAGAACCCTCTCAAGGACCACTGCTGGTCCCCGAAGCCACTGGTTGAAAACCACCGCAGTGTATGGACATACAGTATGCGGAGTGGTAACATGCTTGAGTAGTGGACTCAAGTAAAGCTATAGTCACTTTCCAAGCCCTGTCATTACATTGAACCAGAGGAGCCACTAGAGCGCTGTTACAGTACAACGCAAGCAGCAGCACTCTCTCCAACCTCTCCGTATAACACTCAGGCCCTTCAGTTGGCGTTCGACGACACGGACGTCTATACGGTTTAGAAGAGGGCTCTCTTTTCATCTCTCTTTCTCTCTCTCTGTGTGTCTCTCTCCCCCGTCCCTGTGTCACCCCCCCTAGCCATTGTTTGTTTCTCCTCTACCTCATAACCTCATTCCCACTCTCGCCGCGTTTCTCTCGCATCCTGGGTGTGTGTGTGTGTGTACTACCCGCTTGTGTGTTTATCTTTGAGTGTATGTTTCACACTTGTGCGTGTGTGTATGCGAGTTGTGCGCGCGCGCGTGCGAGTGTGCCTCCCTGATGACCTTGTACACTGCGGCAGCAGGGGGGTGATTAAGGATCAGGGCCAGAGACCATTTCCTTTTCCATGGCGAAGATGAATGACCGTGTGTGAAAGTGGCTGCCTATGGCCTCTGGGCAATTAGAGTTTGCTGTGAGCCAGCACTACTCCTCCTCCTCCGCCACTCTGTGTGTACAAAGCCAGGTCCTTGAGCCAGAAGAAATAACTCCAACGCGGCGCAAACAAGCAAGCAATGCAAGCAAGCAAAAGCACGCACACGCCACCCATTGCCACTGCTACAGTACAGTACAACAACGCTATGTGAGGGGGTTGAGCGTATTAAACGCAATTTCACACCCTTTTGTTTCGGATTTTTGTTTTGTGGTGTTTTTGTTTTGTTTTGTTTTTTTCTCTCCTCAACATTCCGACTGTTTCTTCCTTTCTCTTATACCCTTGAATGGGGGGAAAAAAGCCACCAAAACTGCTAATTTGTAATATCAATATTTGGTCTGTGTGGAATCAGTCTCGCGGCCTGCATGGCCTTGGCCCCGCTACGCTCATTCCAGAGTTAATTTGTCCGTCATTTATCTGCTAATGGTTTATTAAGGGAGGGGGAAAACAAACAGAGGGACTCCCACTTCTCTGATTAACGTGTGTGTGTGTGTGTGTGTGTGTGTGTGTGTGTGTGTGTGTGTGTGTGTGTGTGTGTGTGTGTGTGTGTGTGTGTGTGTGTGTGTGTGTGTGTGTGTGTGTGTGTGTGTGTGTGTGTGTGTGTGTGTGTGTGTGTGTGTGTGTGTGTGTGTGTGTGTGTGTGTGTGTGTGTGTGTGTGTGTCCGTCCGCGCATGTCTTCAGCAACGAATTGAAAACGTGAGTTGAGTGCGTGCGTGTGTGTTTGCATCAGGGGCGGATGTAAAATTTTCCCAATTGGGGGGGAGCAGAAAGGGTATGGGTGCGACTTCATCGCCCCGGAAGTCGCACCCATACCATTTTTGGTTACAGGACTTTTATCGGTCAATTAAGCATCAATAATAACATCAGTTGTTGTTGAAGTTGCAACAGACACACAGCATGCATGAAGCTAAAGGTCTGACTCAGAGTTTTCTGTTTTCAATGATGAAATGCTGTTGGATAGCGGTGACACTTCTGTAGTTAGTTAGTAGCAGTAGTAGTGTTTCAATTTTGTATCATTTTAAATATAAACACTTGATAAACTCATTTGAAATATCTTGGGTTGTGTTTGCATGCCATCGTATTTGGTGGCGCAGTCGGGGCATTTGGGGGGGGGCATTGCCCCCCCATGGCCATGCCTAGATCCGCCCCTGGTTCAGAATGTATTGTTCTTGATCTGCCACTCCTGTGGCAGCACATGTTCCCTCGGTCTATTCCTGCTTTCCTCTCTTCGCGTGTTTTTTTTTTCTTCTCCATTCTATTTTTTTGTTTCTGATAAACCATCTCATCTATCATTGGCGGCGGTGGGGGGAGGGTCAGGTCATGAGCAAAAAGAGTTGTGGCAGCCTATTGATAGGGATATAGCCCCGGCTCCATCGATTCCCCTTGTAATACAAGCTTCTCCCTTGTCAGCCTGTCAAAGCCTAGATCGGACACGATAGCGCACGCACATCAGACAGACCGTCAATGGAAACGCAAGCCTCTACCAAGGAGATGACTATCTCTGGGTCCCTTTTGAGAGGAGGGCCGGTCGAGTGGATGAACAGGAGCGATACACACACAGACAGACAGACAGACAGACAGACAGACAGACAGACAGACAGACAGACAGACAGACAGACAGACAGACAGACAGACAGACAGACCACTGCAACCCTATCTCACAGAGTATAGTATGGACGAAATTGCAATTTCGTATAGATGAAACGACTAATAGATCCAAAAGTCGATTGAAATGATACTGAACTACCTCCCGCAGCGACACAATGGCTGAACTTGGACCACCTGAAGCGAGTCGCCGCGTTGAACGTTGTGACGTTTGGTAGAGCCGACTCAGCCCCGTCCGAGTTGCAAAACGCGATAGAATAGTAATTAATATAAAACCAAAACACATCCAGCACTTCTGTTTGTCAAAGCTCTAACTCTCAAACAGTGTTGCCAACTGCCAAAATCCAAAATGCACGAGTGGCACTTCCAAAATGCACTAGAATGCACTAGCGCAGTGGTATTCAACCATTTTCATACCAGGGCCCACTATTTTTTCGGCATTTTAGCCACGGACCAGCATTTGATGTTGAGTTTAGATTAGGCAATTCAGAATCAATTAAATACAATTTAACTATTGAGAGCGTAAAATGAAACCAAATGGACGGGTCCATTTGGTTTCTCTTTTACGCTCTCAAGAGTTAGAGATCTATAATGTTCCATTTGGTTACTATTGGTCTATAGGAAGGAAGGAGGACTATATCATAGGAGGAAAATGGTGAAAAACAAGGGTTTTATCTCTGGCGCCTGTTAATCAATTTCGCCCCAACTCCCCAACAGTAGAAAAGCACTAGGTTTTCCACCAGGAGTTTTGCACTAATTTTGGCACTAGGGGGGGTCTGGAAAAAAAAGCTAAATATAGCGACAAATGCACCAAGTTGGCAACACTGCTCTCAAACACTAGTACATATGAACAGACTTTTGCTCTATTAGTCGCTTATCTACGAAATTGCAATTTTGTTCATAATATACTATGTTGTGTGAGATTAGGCTGGACAGAATCGAGTTATGGGACGGTATCCCATTGTTTTCAGGTTAGCGTCACATCGCCCAGGCCTTTTCCCCCTCCCATTTGTTCACGCTCCCCTTCTGTAAAACCAGCCTTCAGTAAGCATATATTTATATCTCCACATTATGTATTTTGAAGGGAAGAAACACCCGGCGTATCTGGCCAAGGTGACTAAAGAACACCTCTGGGAAGAGGAGACTGCTTCTAATTCCGTCAGTCTTCGATTTGTCCTTGCCTTCCGCGTGGTCGCTTTGATCTCTCCCCAACACGCAACCACACTGGATATCCATGGCAACTGACGGTCAGGATGAGGCTCTCGAGGAGAATTGATTTGTTTTGGGGCCCCTCTTTTTTTCCCCCTCCCCTTTAGCAGGGGCAGATCTAGGCATGGGCATGGGGGGGTAATGCCCCCCTAAATGCCCTGACTGCCCCACCAAACCAAACATGATGGCATGCAAAACAACCCAAGATATTTCAAATTAAAGTGCTTATATTTAAAATGATTTGACACACTACTACTGCTACTAACTAACAACAGTTATCTCACCACTAAACCAACAGCATTTCATTATTGAAAAGAGAAAACTCTATGAGACAGACCTTTAGCTTTATGCATGCTGTGTGTCTGTTGCAACTTCAACAACAACTGATGTTATTATTGATGCTTTACTTGACTAATAAAAGTCTTGTAACCAAAAATGATATGGGGTGCGACTTCATCGCCCGTGGCGCAAAGCGACACGGGCGATGAAGCCGCCCCCATACCATTTTGTCCTGTCCCTCCAATTGGGAAATGTTACATCCGCCCCTGGCAGCCATTGGGCACTGTGGGGCATTGTAAATAAAAACCAAATCAAGATTTGATGGGGTGGATATATGATGTTGACTATGCCGTCTCCCCCCAGAAGGGGGATGGCAGGGCAGTGAAGGTCATTTTGTGTTATGAAGTCGCCTCGCCGTACGATGTGACTCACTTTGGGCCGTATGTGCACTTTTAACACCCACATTGTTTAGATTAGCCTTTGTCAGCCTGTGAGACCCAGAGCGGTGCAGTGCGTGCGTGTTCATATTTCATGTCGTGAACATAACTTGAGGGCGACGGCGGCTGTGTCTGCAGCCTTTATGCCTGTGCCGCCCCTGGGACAGAAGACAGTGTTGTGAGTTTGTATTCTTACTGTGCTGAAGCACCGAGGCCATGGGCCGGGGCTTTGCTGAAGAACATGATCGCTTTATTGTCAGTTTACACTGGGTAATTGGATTTTTTTTTATTCCCCCTTAAGGATATCCGTCTTAGATACACACGCAGCTTCCGACGCCGCTGTTATTATATTGGAAAGTGCACGCCGTGCAACGCTTGCATTTCGACAGGCGGTGGAGCAGGTACGGGATAGTGTTATACTGGAGGGAGACTTTGGACATCTCCTGGGAAGGAGACCAACAACCTCCTGGGTTTATGGGTTATCCACCAGTGTCCGTCATTTGGAAATTTCGTCATAGGCGGTCATCGTGGAGATTAAACATTTTCAGAAATTTGAAGGAGAGAAAATAACAGATCTACACACCCGCGAGCATCTTGACTCATTTGCCTCTCTTCCACCAATTGGTCATTGGGCGGGTCATTGTGAACTTGTGATGCTTGAGTTGCGGTTACAGTTTAAAGGAGAATTCCACACCAAAACACGCAGGTTGTCTTTATTCTGAAGTGGGTATTTTTTCACACATCATATATTAATAGCATTGATAGTATACTGATACTCGCGTGTGAGTTTTACGTCACTCTGGGGCCACTCTTTATATGTAATCCCAGAGGTAATCTATTCCTATTCCTCTCCTCCCCTCCCTTTTGCCACTCTCCTCTCCAATCACTCCGGTTGAAACTCCTCTCGCGCGGTGCTGGCTGAGTTTTTAAAAAATAAAATAGTGGTCCAATTATATTGTGTCTATGCTTTGATGTGAAAAAAAAAAGTTTGGACTTACTAAAATACACACATTAGAATAAAGACAACCTGCGCCAATGCAAACTGCATTGGAGGGAGGAGGACCTCAGGGTGAAAAGTAGAAAATGGAACATCTGTGAAATGTATCAAGGGCATTATGTATCATGTCACAGGAATCAAGGTAGATTGATGCCCAAGGTGTTTTGGTGTGGAATTCTCCTTTAAGTGGGGTCTTTTTCTGTTCCTTTTCCAACAAAATAAACGGTAAAGTCCACAGCGGCAAAGCTGCCGCATGTCTTTCTGCGTGCCAAAATGGCTCAGGCTGTGTGGTTTTAAGTGGCGACATACTTGTGTATTCACAACTTGAGACTCTCCAGGGTTCAGTCTAGGGGAGAATGTGTGTGTTTGGAAATATCAGAATGCATTCGCGTTTTTACAGCGGGGGCCTTGGTTAACTCTGTGCAGACGACGAATAAACCCGACCAAGGCCGGCAATTATCCATCACCGAACAATATAAATCATCTGTCTGGAAATCCGGTTTGACGCGGTGTAATGAAAATAGTCTTGATTTCACCTTCTCTCTCTCTCTCTCTCTCTCTCTCTCTCTCTCTCTCTCTTTCTCTCTCTCTCTCTCTCTCTCTCTCTCTCTCTCTCTCTCTCTCTCTCTCTTTTCCTCTCCCAATAAATTTTTCCACCGTTTATGTCCACTCCGAGGTCGGCCCCCTGATTGGTATAGCTGAGCGGGAAATCCATCCAGTTGCTGCGGTAATTGCAGGCTTTTGTGTAATAATGGACCTCCGCACTGCCGCCGGCTGATTCACTGTGGTCGCATCCAGTGTTCCCTGATTAAATGGCACCATAGTCCTGTATAGGGAGGAGAGAGAGAGAGAGAGAGAGAGAGAGACAGCTACTGCCATCTTTCACGCCGTCTCATTCTGTTTGTCGTAATGTCATCAGCCGTTGGAAGCACACACACACAAAAAAAGCATGAGTGTATATTTTGAGGCCCATCTAACCCGGAGGGGAGGCTGTCTATCTTTATCGATCTCCCGCACGATCCTTTCAGTTGACGTGCTGAAGTGGTCCGAGGTAAATGCTGTTTTAATGAAGTCTGCGCGCCGATCGATCCGGGGCTGCATGTGGCTGTTTGTTTGAGGAGGAGGAGGAGGAGGAGGATTTGAACGTCTCTCTCTCGCGTTTGCGGAAGAAGGTATATCCTCACCTTCGGCAATAAAGGCAGGCGGTGAGGCTACTTGGCTTCCGACGCTGCCAGATTTGTAAAGGAGGATTTTGTTGTAGTCTTTATGAAGGGGAAATCACGTAAAAGACCTGGTGCATAGAGAAAATGTTTTCTCTACAGATGCACACAAGCACATCTTACTATGTCATTAATAAACCTAAAAAATGTTGTGTGGACATGATAAAAAAGTTCCCCACATTTTGTGTTTCCTAGAAATGGAGGTCTGAAAAATCACCAACATGGTGAAACACAACTTCATGATGACGTCATCAATTTGTTTCACCATGTTAATGTTTTTTTTTTTTTTTGGACCTTTCTTGGGAAAATGTTGAAAATGGGTGAAATTCCCCTTTAATTAAGAAGTCTCCCTGTGACACTCACAACATTCCCAATACTTAAACATGAGCAAATAGTGCAATAAATGGTGTTTCTAAAACACATACACCAAAACCGAGAGAGAGATTTATATTAGAAAAAAAAAATAGAAAATAAATCATTCACTGCCAAAACGTATCCTACTCTGTTATGGAGATTTAGACAGAGAATTGGATTTCCCCATCTGTGAAATCAGTTTTCGTCATCCACCGGCCAACCGCGTCATTATGCTCTATATGCCCCTGCACTATGCAAGCTCCCTGGCCTGCACACAATGCACCACTTCTATACACATCACACAGCCATGCATGCATTCATCTACTGTATATGCACCTCTCCGTGCCTTCATCTACTGTAGGCTATATACACACCCCTCCACGCACTCAGCTACAGCAGGGGTGCCCAAAACATATAGCTCACAATTACGAGTAGATCACAAAGGCAGTGCACTAGGTAGACCACATGACATGTTCATAACATTATACACTTTATACTGTAAGGTGACTAGATTGATTGGCATTAAAAAGGACCTGGATCAGAATTTTGAACATTTGGACAGCAAAATGCTGAGTGATGTTGGATAGGTTTAAGTATTGTAAATGGTGCATTTATATATTGTGCATCACATTCAACCATTCACACACATTCATACACTTATGGCAGTGGAAACCATGCAAGGTACCTACTAGCACATCACGAGAAATTAGGGGTTTATTGTCTTGCTCAAGGACACTTCAACACTAACTCCCGGGATCGAACCGGCCATCTTGTGGTTACCATCCGGTGACTCTACCCCTGAACCACTGCGGCGACATTGTAATAATGTATCCATTGTTGAATCCATTGCAGTGGAGTGAGTCATATAAACAGGCACATTTACCAGTAACAGAACACTTAAACAAGCCACCCTGGAGTTAATTTGCCATGCACAAGCATTTCCCTGCTGTGTAAAATTCAAAATGAGATCTAAAGTCTAAAGTCCATATGTCACATATGAGATTGTTCCTCATAAGGAGATACCGTACATACTGTATGTGCAATGACGTCCGTTATAGGCTACCTGTTCAAATTATGTTGCATGAAATATCATACAACTCTAATTTGGGAGGATTATTTGTGTTTCATACCAAACACGTAAAGGGATATGACTGGGCTCCCTCTTTATCTGATCTGCAGTAGTGAGGGGCGGATATAACAGTTCCCAATTGGGAGGGCAGGAGAAAATGGTATGGGGGCGACTTCATCAAAATGGAAAGGGTGCGCCCGTGACACTTTGCGCCACGGTGCACGGGCACACCATTTTGGTTACACAGACTTTTATTAGGCAATTAATTATCAATAATAACATCAGTTGTTGAAGTTGCAACAGGCACGCAGCATGCATAAAGCTAAAGGTCTGACTCGGAGAGCTTTCTGTTTTCATTGATGAAATGCTGTTGGTTTAGTGGTGCCACAACTGCAGTATAATTTTACAACGTAAATAGACGCACTTTAATTTGAATTATCTTGGGTTGTTTTGTACGCCATCATGTTTGGTAGGGCAGTCTGGGCATTTAGGGGGGCATTGCCCCCCCCATGCCCATGCCCAGATCTGCCCCTGAAAAGGCAATGACTCGAAATCAAGACTACAGTAATTCATACCATCCAGCTCCACTCCACCCAGCTTCACAACGCAGGGGTTGACACTAAGGTATCCGAGGCACTTGCCCATCGGGCAAGTGCAAGTCAGGTTCTACTTGCCCTCAGGTCATGGTCACTTGCCCCCCATGTTCCAGGTGGTCCCCATTTAAGTTGGTTAACCAGATGTAACTCTTGAGAAACCAAATGGACCCTTGCGGGTCCATTTGGTTTCATTTTTACACTCTCAAGAGTTAAAATTCACCATCTTAATTAGCCCAGGTCTACACTGTAGAAGATTAATGGTCATTTTGATGTGTTAATTTGCCTGTTTTGTTTCCCAAATCCAGCCTGGAATTGTGGATAGCTAGAAATCAGGGAAAGACACAGAGGCAGAGTGCAATGACTGCCTTCAAGACAAATTTATCTTGTGTTGTGTTATAGTGCACTAAGTTGCACACTTGCCCGATCGGGCAACCAGGTAGCAGTCTTCACTTGCCCCACCATTTTTTTTACTTGCCCCGGGCAAGCGGGCAAGTGTTAGTGTCAAGCCCTGCACTTATGATTGACATCTCCGGCCTAAACCGAGGGACGATCTCCTAGCTTTGGCGCGCAGCGTTACTTCATTGGTTCCGCATTGTCCCACAGTGGCGGAGCGGCATTTCAATCTGGCACGGTTACAAAACGGCAGTGCGCTACAATCATGCATTTCACGGGGAAATGAGCGCAGAACGAACGAGCTGGTGACAGCCTTCAGCAGCTCTATGGATGTCCAACATGCATATCAATGACCCTTTTCAATCTCCTCTCCGAGATGATTTGAAGTCGGTTATATACGATATGATATGGTGGCCTATTCGCGATTCTATTGAAGGGTTTCAATCAAATGCAGAACATTGGCGATGTTCACTGCCAAGATCCATCTCAATGAGAGCGTGTCAAAGCAGCTGCCAAGGCCTTTAACATGAATTTGGTGGGAGCGGAAAAGGATTTCATTATTTTATCATTTACAGTAATCCTTCGTGCAGTACACGGGGTCTTCTTTTAAGTCACATATTAAATCCTTATACCATATATATCCGTATGTACTGTATATACAGTAGGCTACTGTATGCGCAGTGATGACTCTGAGCACTTGAAAGTTACCATGGTGCCTCCCTGGTACCATGTATTTTGTGGTACCACTTCAATCCATGCCGTCACCAGGAGATGACAGTTTGAGAGCAACTAATGGTCAGACACTGGCATTGTTATTTTGTTGCATTTTCTGCTACTGTATAGTGTGGCTGCCACTCCCTGTCATAGAATCCGACACGTCCATCTGATTGACTTCAAGGTTGGTGTGTTTTTGTGTCTGGTTTGTGGAACGCATCTTGTGTGGGTGCTGACTAGGCAACGGCTTACCCGATGAGCCAAGCCAATCTTTCAGATTGCCGAGCAACACGTCATGTTTGTGGCGCTTTACCGCTGTAACACTGTACATACAAGTGCAGCTAACATTTCCATAACTGTGACACTAGCACAGTGAGTTTAAGAATGCATATTGTGAGGTGGTTCGATAGGGGTGGGGCATGCCTTCCCAACTTGCTTTGTTCCCGACTTGACAAAAATGTGCATTGCCATGGTGGGGCAATGCACCCCTAAATGCCCTGACTGCCCCACCAAACATGACGGCATGCAAAACAACTCAAGATATTTCAGTGCTTATATTTAAAAGTATTTGAAGCATTACTACTATTACTGCTACTAACAAACTGCAATCGTCTCACCACTAAACCAACAGCATTTCATCATTGAAAACAGAAAACTCGCTGAGTCAGCCCTTTAGCTTTATGCATGCTGTGTGTCTGTTGCAACTTCAACAACAACTGATGGTGTTATTGATGTTTACTTGCCTAATAGTAGTGAAAATGTAACCGAAAATGGTATGGGCGATGAAACATCGCCCATGCGCGAAGCGATATGGGCGATGAAGCCGCCCCCATACCATTTTCTCCTGCCCCCCCAATTGGGAAATGTTACATCAGCCCTTGCCGCCAATGTAGTTATTATTATTAAATTACTAATATTGTTTCTTTTTAATTATTTTGCTTTTCATTCCTTTTGTTAGCTTTGTCATGGAGATGGGATGGAGGGGGAAAACGGGCATTGAACAACTTTGAATTATGTTTTTTTTTGTCATTTTAATGTCTTCAAGGTCCATTTATAATTTATTTAGAATGTTTTATTCTCAGTTGTTTGTAGCCTGCGGGCACTCACTGCTCAAGGAAAAGAGACTGACACTACACTAGAATGTTTGTTACCGCGTTGCACATTTATATCCGAAGCATGTTTTAGTGTGCTGATTAGAATGACAAATAATAGACCGTCTGGATCTTAAATGAGACTCAAAACTCAAATTAAAAGCAGGTGTGTTCTGTGCAAATGCAAATCACACAGCTGAACAAAATTCATTTATATTCATAAAAGTGTACAATATGCTATCACACGTCACATGTTCAAGTACTTCAAGAACGTCATGCTATCATTTTATAGGGTTAGGGTTAATATTTCCTATGAGATCTACTACACAATATTTTACACCTTTTCATTCACTATATGCTTGTTTCCCAGAGATAAATTGAGAGATAAATGAGACAAAGCTGGAATCTTGCTATATGCGTATATATAGCAAGATTTCATCTTTGTCTCATTTATTGCTCAAATACATCTGTAACAGCTAATGGAGAGACTTCAGCTTTGCCTCATTTATGGATCCTAGTATTCATCTTAGGAGCCATAAAGAGGCATACGTGATCTTTAGGTGATCTTAAAATGAGAAATAAACATGGGTGTCTCAAGAGACGCTTCTGAGCTTAAACTGAGAAGCATTTTTTCTCTTCTGTTTTTTTTTTTTTTTTTTAATTACTTTTCCATAATTGACAGTAGATTTGTCATTGTCATATGACACGTTCCCCTTTGATTTGATATAAAGAACCTTTTGACTTGTGTGTCAGCGAGCGCTCTATAAAAACAGTTTATTATTAGTTACTGTGGCCTCTGTGTGAGGTCAGGTCAAAGGGAGAGAGGAGATTAGAAGCTCCGTGTGAGAGCCATGGGTTCCATGAGGCTTTTACCAACAGAGCCCAAAGCTCCACTAAGGTTATGTTATTACAAGGATTAGCCTGACACACTGCTGCGCACACACGCACGCACACACGCACACACACACACACGCGCACGCACGCACGCACACGCACACAAACTGCAACCAGGGGCGGATCTAGGCATGGGCATGGGGGGCAATGCCCCCCTAAATGCCCAGTCTGCCCCACTAAACACGATGGCATGCAAAACAACCCAAGATAATTCAGATTAAAGTGCTTATAATTAAAATGATTTGAAACACTACTACTACTACTAACTAACTACAGTTGTGTCACCACTAAACCCACAGCATTTTGTCATTGAAAACAGAAAACTCTGAGTCAGACCTTTAGTTGCAACTTCAACAACAACTGGTGTTATTATTGATGCTTTACTTGCCTAATAAAAGTCCTGTAACCTAAAATGGTATGGGTGCGGCTTGATCGCCCCCTTACCATTTTCTCCTCCCCCGCCTCCCCCAAATTGGGAAATGTTACATCCGCCCCTGACACACATACACGCGCACACACACACACAAACGGCAACCACTGTTCACAACTAGTTCAAGCAGTGCGGCGGTACACCACGTCCTGAGGGCATGTAATGGGTTTGTACCGTAAGCCGGAGCAGTGTGATTTTTTTTTTCCTCTCTCTCTCTGCTGGGAATGTTATTGAAAAGCACGGGGACAGCCGCGGGCCACCAGTAAAGCCCAGATACCTCAGGCCTCATGCCTTCAAAACGCCTCAGCACGAGAACATGTCCATGTCCGTGCATCCATGCGTGTCATCGGTACCTGCCAGATACAGACAGAGGCACACCCAGGTGCGGCGCGCGCCATAGTAGCCGGTTTATAAGCTCAGCTGGAACATGTGTGCTGTTTTCATGTGCGAGTGAGTGTGAATCAGGCTAAACCCACTTGAACTCTATAGTGTCACTAACTATATGCCGTGGGGAAATGGTCACTCGTATGGGTGAGCAGGTTTAACACATAGAATAGCAGGGGTTTATCAAACCATTATTTATTCGGCTTCTGATCCCATGGCCCACCATTGTGACATTCTCAGACCTAAACCTAAAGAATATTTTGTTTGTTATTGTTAGAACTCTTTGTCCACAATTCTTTCCAAAGTTGGTTAACCAGATGTAACTCTTTGAGCATGTAAAAATGAAACCAAATGGACCCTTGCATTTTTACACACTCAAGAGGTAAAATATTCATCATCTGAATTTGCCTCTAGTCTACACAACTAGAGCATGTAGAAGATTAATGGTCATTTTGATCTGTATGTTGGACTGTTTTTTTTTCCCCTCAAATCCAGCCTGGAATTGTGGACAAAAGCAACAGAAATCTTTAGTTTTGGGGGGCTAAAATGTGCTCAAATGGTGGTCCTTTGTGGCTCAAATGCCGAATAAATAGTGGGCCCTGCTGTCAAAACGTTGAAAACCACTACTTCATATGCAAAACTTCCCATGCCCATGCACACTGCCATTCCTCCAGCACACCCTAGTATAGGGCTGGCTAAATCCGGCCCTGGGCATCACTCTGTGAGTATGTGTGGTAGAGAAACACACACAGACACACACACACACACACACACACACACACACACACACTGCCTGTGTGCTGACGCTTTGAACTGGCGATGATGATGCACGACCGTGGAGAGGCCGAAAATGGCTGGAACAGAATGTTGAAGTGGCTGTGGTGGAGGTTTCATTTTCTCGCCCAGCCTCCCACATCACAGCCATCATAATAACAGGCAATAAGCCCCTTTCAGCAATACCCCAGTCTTTGTATGCTCGTAATGTGCCTTCAATAAATAATACACACACTTACCAGGGGGCCCGTATTTTCGCGACAATTTAGTTTAGAGAGAGTCCCTCGTCTTCTTCGCTTCGGTGTCGCTTCCCCCCCCCAGTCGCCGCCGAAGCACATAATCGTGCATGGTGTATAAACTTGGACGCCTGCACTCACACAAACACACACGCACACGCACACGCACACAACAAAACAAACAACGTGACACAGGCACAAAATCATTTCGGAAAACTGTGATACAGAAAGACGGAAAAGCATCAACAACAAACCCATGATCACATTCATATGAAGTTGATTGATTAGTTGCTTATCCTGCCAATCCCAAGATATCAGCAGACTGGCGAATTCTACGTGTGTGTGTGTGTGTGTGTGTGTGTGTGTGTGTGTGTGTGTGTGTGTGTGTGTGTGTGTGTGTGTGTGTGTGTGTGTGTGTGTGTGTGTGTGTGTGTGTGTGTGTGTGTGTGTGTGTGTGTGTGTGTGCGCGCGCGCGCGCGCCGTGATTGTATTCTGCTTGCCAAATGTGCCCAGAGTTTTCCTGCTCCTTGCAAAAGATTTTCAGTGGCTGGTTAAGGGTCAGGCATTAATTACAATTAGGCTTGGAGTTAGGCCAGATTTAGTCTTAATTGGGAACCGGTATCATGCCAAAAATAGCAGACATAGATGTCACATACGGTCATGTAGTAATTAGGGATGCACTTTTTTTTCAATTCCGATCTGAAAGAATTTCTGTTAGCTGATACCGAGACCAAATACCAATACCTGGGAAAAAAATATGCATTTGGACTCCAAAGCAAATTCCCAACATTTTATTTACCTGGCATAGTTCCAACCTCTTACCCCTGTGTCTGATCTCTGGTTAGACTAGTATATTTGCCAATACCGATAATATTCGATAATGACAAATAAAAGGCATTACTAATACTCAATACAGTATTCCAGTAGCCAATACCGATATGAACCAATATGACAAAAAGGGGTCGATCTGATACTTTTTCCAATACCAATCGGAACATCCCTATCAGTAATGTATTACTGTACATTTGATACTGTGTGTAACAACTCAGCTATTAGAGCGAGTGTTACAAATGGCAATAGATTGAGTGGAAATGGCATTTATGAAACTACCGTGCTAAAGTCTTGACATCCTTTAGTGTGTGCTTGTGCGCGGGTGTATGTATGTTTGTGCATGCGTGTCTGTGTGTGTGCACGGTTGCGTGCGTGTGTCTGGCCAGCCACAGGGGCGGATAAAATTTCTCAATTGGGGGGCAGGTGAAAATGGTATGGGGCGGCTCCATCGCCTGTGTTGCTTCGCGCCACGGGCGATGAAGCCGCACCCATACCATTTTCACTTACAAGTCAAGTAAAGCATCAATAATACCATCAGTTACTTGTTGTTGAAGTTGCAACAGACACGCAGCATGCATAAAGCTAAAGGTCTGACTAAGAGTTTTCTGTTTTCAATGATGAAATGCTGTTGGTTTAGTGGTGACACAGCTGTAGTTAGTTAGTAGCAGTAGTAGTGTTTCAAATCATTTTAAATATAAGCACTTTAATTTGAAATATCTTGGGTTGTTTTGCATGGCTTCATATGTGGTGGGGCAGACAGGGCATTTAGGGGGGCATTGCCCCCCCATGCCCATGCCTAGATCCGCCCCTGGCCTCCGTGTCCTCCTCCGGGGGCATGCAGCAGCTGCATTAGCATCATCATCATCAGCGGGAGAGAGACGGCACATGGAAATAAAGGCGGCAGGCGTTTGAGAGAGGCGTCAGATGGGGGGGTGGGGGGGTGGGGTGTTTGGGGGGCAGGGGGGGTGCGTTTCATTAGTCTGTCAAACTCAATGATATTTAGAGTCCCCGCGCCCTGGGCGCGGACGGACGGACGGTGCATGGGGGGGAAAACTCAATCAGCGCTCTGATTTCATAACCCCCCTGCTCGATGACAGGGGCTTATTTTATCGGCCCCTGCACCGATCCCTTCTAATAAACGGCGGGGCCGCCTGGCGCGTGAAATACAACCTCCATCCGCCCCGTCCTCCGTATAGGTCGACCCGAAATCGGAGGGGTGTGTGTGTGTCTGTGTGCATGCATGCGTGTGTGCGTGCGTGCGTGCGTGCGCGTATACCGAGGGATAAATCAGAATTGTGGGCCACTTGGAAGGTGCTGATAATCCACTGCTGAGGTCCCGGATATGGCCCTCCTCCCCATACACACGCACACCAGGGGCGGATGTAACATCCCCAATTGGGGGTGGGGGGGCAGGAGAAAATGGTATGGTGGCGGCTTCATCATGAAGTCGCACCCATACCATTTTCTGTTAGAGGACTTTTATTGGGCAAGTATAAGCGTCAATAGTAACTTCAGTTGTTGTTGAAGTTGCAACAGACACGCAGCATGCATAAAGCTAAAGGTCTGACTCAGAGTTTTCTGTTTTCGATGATGAAATGCTGTTGGTTTAGTGGTGCGACGATTGTAGTCAGTTAGTAGCAGTAGTAGTGCTTCAAATACTTTTCAATATAAGCACTGAAATATCATGGGTTGTTTTGCATAATGCCATCATGTTTGGTGGGGCAGTCTGGGCATCTTGCGGGGACATTGCACCCCCCCCCCCCCCCCCATACCCATGCCTAGATCCGCCCCTGACGCACACACACACACTCACACAAATCAGAGAGTCCAGGACAGTGTTGATCTGGCGAGGGAGGGCTTTGGTGGGGGCCATTGATTGTGAAGCGGGAGGGGTTGGGGGGGGGGGGGGGTGTCAGGGGGTGGGGGGTGGTCGGTAAATAATCTCCGGCAGAGCGAGTGCCGAGTGAAGGAAAACAATTATCTGTGCAGGCAGGACGCGCCGTAAAGTGAGGAATGATAAACACGGTGAAATATGATTGCCTCAAAGTGATATATGGATGTCGAAGGGCAGGCTGTGTGCGTGTGCGTGTGCGTGTGCGTGTGTGTGTGTGTGTGCGTGTGCGTTGTGTGTGTGTGTAGGGGTGTAAGTGCCAGTGGTATATCCTTGAAGTCTGTGGGGAAGTGTTCAGTTGAGAACTCAATGCACTGCAGCATTTCTGACCAGGGGCGGATCTGCTGTAGGAATGGGCATGAGCATGGAGGGGCAATGCCCCCCTAAATGCCCAGACTGCCCCACCAAACATGATGGCATGCAAAACAACCCAAGATATTTCAAATTAAAATGCTTATATTTAAAATGATCTGAAACACTAGTACACTACTACTGCTACAAACTAAGTAACTACAGCTGTGTCACCACTAAACCAACAGCATTTCATCATTGAAAACAGAAAACTCTCTGAGTCAGACCTTTAGCTTTATGCATGTTGCGTGTCTGTTGCAACTTCAAGTTATTATTTATGTTGTTACTGATGCTTTACTTGACTAATAAAAGTCCTGTAACAGAAAATCGCTCATGGCACGAATTAAGCGACACAGGTGCTGAAGCTGCACCCATACCATTTTCTCCTGCACCCGCAATTGGGAAATGTTACATCTGCCTCTGTTTCTGACCATATGATGGTGTGTGTGTGCGCGTGCATGCGTGTGTGTGTGTGTGTGTGTGTGTGTGCGCGCATGCATGCCTGTGTGGCAGTTTGCATCTACATACGTTTGTGATGTCTAATGCACTGTGTGTGTTTGTGTGTGTTCTCGTGTGATGTGCGTGTGTGCTTTTCTGTGTGTGTGTGCGCGTGTGTGCATGTGACCCTCTCAGCAGACGACGGATGACATCGTGTCGTCGGCCGAGTGTTCCAGTGACGATGAGGACCTGGAGGAGTGCGACTCCGGACACGCAGGTAGGACGGGCGTGTGCGTCGCGCTCCGCCGCGTGCTTGCTCTCAAAAAACCCTTCCCTTCGGTCTATATATATATATATACTTCCTCTCTCCTCTCTTCTTGTTTTTCTTTTCTTTGAGTTTTTCGATTTCTTTTTCTTCCTTTCTTTCTTTCTTTCTTTCTTTTTTGTTTTTGGCTATGTCGAGGAGCCACTCCTCTAAGCATCATGTCCCATGGGAGCCTCAAGTGTAACTTCAAACGACTTCCCCATATATATAAAAGCAAAAACCAAACCAAACCACCGCCAGCAAGAGAAAACATAAAACATACACGATAGCGTGCAGTTGGGGGGGGGGTAGAGAGCGGGTGAGAGAGAGAGAGGGGGGATGCTGGGTTGGGAGGGGGTCCCTTCGATGTGTATGTACTCTAAGCTTTAAAGAGCTCTAAGCACTTGGAAGTAGGCGGATGAAAGAGCCTATAAGTTGTCAGATGGTCTCCTCGGTATGCCCTCTGTCAGAAGACGGTAACAGTCTCTACTCTACTCGACTTCTGCTCAACCTGCTGTATATACATATATATACACACAGTCATATTTATATATATATACAGTACATACAGTTCTCTAGAGCAGTAATCTTCAACCTTTTTGATACTATAGGGCCCACTATTTATTCAGCATTTGAGCCACAGACCAACATTTGAGGACATTTTTAGCACCACAGACCCCCAAAAACTATAGATTTATTTTGCTGTTGCCCACAATTCCAGGCTGTATTTGGGAAGCAAAACAGTCAAACATACAGATCAAAAATGATCATTAATCTTCTACATTCTCTAGTTGTGTAGACTTGGGGGGGCTAATTCACATGATAAATATTTTAACTGTTGACAGTGTAAAAATGAAACCAAATTGACCCGCAAGGGTCCAATTGGTTCATGTTTATGCTCTCAAAGAGTTACATCTGGTTAACCAACTTTCCATCATTTATCCTGGGGACCACCTGGAATCATCTCAAGGACCACTGGTGGTCCCCGGACCACTGGTTGAACCCACCTGCTCTAGAGGTACTGTACCTCTAGGAAGACCCACCTCTTAGCGGTGTGGTTTTATAGGCTTATTAAGGGTGTGTGATTGTGTGTGTCAATACAGTACCTGGGCAGTACAGTACAGGTACGGTATACACACCACTCACTAAAATAAAGTCCACGCTTTAACAATCTCCGGGTACAAGTTACACTTTGTTACGGGGCCTTCCAGACGCAGACATGGCGAGGCGCCGATACTAATTTTGTCCGGCTCGGCGTTCAGGCGAGACGAGGAGGGGGAAAGGAAAAAAAAAAAACGTACGTCGTACCACAAAGTGCAAAATTAGTATCGCGCCCCATGTCGCCCACACTGATGCTTCAAAATGTATCTGTCCTGTACATGGTTGATTTCTTCTCGCTGTGCGTGCGCGCGCGTGCGTGTGTGTGTGTGTGTATGTATGTGTGCGTGCGTTCCCCCCTATACTACCCCCCTCCCCCCCCCGTTTTTTGACGGAGGATACATTTTGAGACTCTTTTTCCGAGAGCAAACGATGCTTTCAGATGCATAGATACTGTGATATGTAGCAGACTAACTGCAACGGAGCGCCTCTTCTTCCTCGCTCCTCCTTCCTCGCTCCTCCTCCTCCTCCTCTTCCTCCTTCTCTTGTTTGTACCTCTGTTTTTTTTCCTCTCGTCGGAGGCTTGCCTTACCTGAAACATTCTAATAGAGAACAGATATCCTCGAATTTCTGTGCGCATCGTCTCTCCCAACCTCCTCCCCCTTCTCCTCCCCTCGCACACACACACACGCTGACACACTGACGCCCACACAGGCACGCACACACACAGACACACTGACACACTTTAGATGTCATTAGGTCAAAGTGATAATATTCCAGAGTCAGACACCGAGCAGCGCTGCAGCTGGCAAAGCAACGCTCGAGTGTCGGCGCCCCGTAAAGATATAGCAGACAGCCCTAACGGAGCTAAACGTGGGGGGAAAAAAGGTTCCTTTGAGACAACTTGGGTTTGGACCGCCGCGCCGTTGCAGAGCTTTTAATATGCAGCTGTCAGTCAAGCCCCTCTCCTCCTCCTCCTCCTCTCTGGCTGCTGGGAGGGCTTGGCTCTCTTCCCAGTGGCGTGGTGGGGGGATAAACCCGGAGTGCACCGCGGCACGAGCCTCCACTAAAAAAAAAAACTGGCTGAGTGTGCGAGAGACTTAAATTCCCCTCAGGCCACCCGCGGAAATCATTACCAGCTCAGGCGATTTTAATTGCCGCGCTGTCCTTCAAAACGCCATCGCGGCGGACTAATTGATGCCGCCTTAATCTGGCTAAATATGCCCCGGCTTGGCACCGAGCATATGTCCGCTGTTTTTTTTCTTCTGTAGCTAATAACGAGGCTGTTTTCATTCAGGCGCCGTGCGGAACAAAAACAATCACAGACGCTTTTTTTACGCACTGTCATACTGTACCTCTGGCCAGAGATAAACAAAAGATAGTATTAGGCGTTTATTTAAACGACGCCTCTAAATATGTGTTGATATTACCCACACACAAGAGATAATTATACGACTATCCGTCAGCTATTAATTTAGCTTCTTGCGCTGCTCCCTTTTTTTTATATCGAACCCTCATTTCGCTGCAGCGGCGTTCTGTTTTCCCAGAGAAATTGTGCGCCACAGTTTCCGTCTCCTTGTGTTCACAGGCTCTGATGCGAATAAAAAAAGTCATTTTCTCCTCAGGTTCGACTGCCATTTGCGAGTATAATTTACCACAGTGAATACATTTTAAGATTATTTAAATCGAAACGGGGCAGAATGTGCCGGCTGGTGTTCCTTTTTTTTGTCGCCGTTATTTTGTGGAACCACAAACCCAAGTGTGCTCAAAAGTGCAAGTAACTGGTAGTGTTATTAAAAATAAATAAGGACCAACGCGAACAACATGGTACCCTCCCCTCAGATAGTGGCAATAACATACATAGCCATAGCCATACACACTCATACTTGTACGTACATTTCACCATGTCGACACAGAAATTCATGCCCTCATTCCTCGCCCCCCCCCCTGCTTCCAGCTGTGTGACCAGTTTTGCATGACATGATTCCGTGTTTGTTGGGTTTGGTTTGTTTTGATTTATTTTTTCATCCTTTTTCTTCATTCTCTCCTCCTGCGATGCCACATTACTTATGAACATCTTCTCTGTGCTCTTATCGATTTGGACCCCCCACCGGCTGGGTCACAAATGATTTCAGTTTATCCATGTTTTTTGTTTACTTTATGCTTTGGGTTGGGTTCAGGTGGAGTTGGGAGGGTCAGGGGCGGATCTAACATTTCAATTGAGGGGGGCAGACTTATATTAGGCAAGTAAAACATCAATTGTTGTTGAAGTTGCAACAGACACGCAGCACGCATAAAGCTAAAGGTCTGACTCAGAGAGTTTTCTGTTTACAATGATGAAATGCTGTTGGATTAGTGGTGGTGACACAGCTGTAGTTAGCTAGTAACAGTAGTAGTGTTTCAAATCACTTTAAATATAGGCAATTTAATTTGAAATATCTTGGGTTGATTTGCATGCCATTGTGTTTGGTGGGGCAAACTGGGCATTTAGGGGGGCATTGCCCCCCTCCCCCATGCCCATGCCTAGATCCGCCCCTGGTTTTCTTTTCTGCTTTGCTTTGGGTTGGGAGGGTGGGTGGGTGGGTTTGGTTGGGGTCTGCTAGTTTTTGTTCTGTTGGTGTCGTTTTGTATTTTTTTCTTTGACGTCCAACATCATCCGTCGCCCATCATCCTCCAAGCAAGGATAAAAGCCGCTCCTCCTCCTCCTCCTCCTCCCGTTTTTTGCCTCATCTTGTGCCGCATGAACTTTTGGTGGTTGGAAAAAATCAACGTTCTCCTACTCATCATCGACTTTTGATTCGTTTTTTTTTTTAGTTCTACGTTTTTGTATTTCGTGCCACACACGGCTTCCAAAAGAAACATTCCTGTCCCATTCGTTCTGCCCCTCCATCCCCCACCCCCCTCTGCCCCCCCCCGCTCCGCTCCATCGACCTGTCCCATCCCCGTCCCTCATTTTCCGATACAACACAGGGAAATTAAACGGCAACAAAATCTTTTCTTGCCATCATCCATTTTTTGGGCCTTGTGCAGGCAACCCCATTCTGTCTCAAGAAAGTTGTGTGTGAAAGAATGACTCCCCCTTTGCCCCACACCCCCTCCCGATCCTCCACCCCAAAACATCACCCAACCCCCCCATCCCACCTCCCTCCTTACCCCTTCCCTTCCCACACTCCAATCCCTTCCTTCCACTCCGCCTCACCACCCCCCTCCCTCTTTCTTTTAGCCTTTCTGCATATACATGTCTGTTTTTTGACTGCGGATGGCATAAAAAGACTTTTATTGCCACACAAGTATATCTGTTTTTCTATTCTATCTGTTGCTCCAAGTAGAAGGCATTCGTGTGTGGCATGCGTGCACACTGTTTACTGGACTGCAGATACTAACTCTTTACCTTGTAATGTGTCAGACCCTCAGTAGTCTTCTCCTCCCCTACCCCGACCCCCTCCCCTCCTCCCCCGCTGTTGCTTCTGCATGGGATATATGATTGGCGGCCATTTTTGTGTACGCTTCTATATCTTCCACCCATAAAATCTCAGGCTGTATGTAACTCCCTACCTCCCTCCCCGCGTCCCCTCCTTCCCCCTCCTCCTCCTTGCTGGCTAACAGTATGTGTTGTGTCTGTGGTGGTGGTGGTGTTGTGTGTTTTTGAGGGGTCACAGCGGTTGGAACTTCACGGTTCAACTGCTGTCCCCCCCGTTGTTATTATTATGGCTGCTCGATCCTGCTTCTGAGGCGTCCGCTGTCTTATTTTTGTGTGTCTGTCTGTCTGTCTGCGTGTGCGTGCTTCCCACGTGCCGTAGGGTCTTGTAATTGTTCTGTCTGTCTGTGTCCACGTCTGTCTGTCTGAATGTGTGTTTTAAAAACTGTTAAACCTTACCTCTCCACCCTTGATCCTGAGCGAGTTCCACAAGAGGGCAACTAAGGAGTGGGAAGAAAAAAAACTCCTTACTCCTGCATCTGACGTTTTACATTTAATTGGGATCCATTGCCACACTTTTACATCCAGTACTACTCGTGCTTAACAGTGGGTTAAGTTGGTGATAAAAGTGTGTACAAAAGGTGCACATACTCTACCTAACAAAAGGCACAATAAAAGAACGCGGAGGCACACTAAAGAACAAATATACAACAATGTCCATCACTGGCGCTAATAATAATAGGTTACCCGGTTTGGGGGTGCAAACTGAGTCAAGTCAATCTTCCTAAATCTAATTTCACAGCAATTAATGTCATCACTGCCTGTCATTACCATGTAATCAACACAGTTTAGTGATTAATTTGTAATTATATAGCGCCTGATTGGCGCAAATGATTCTCACTGACATCGTGACTGAAAATCGAGACGTTCACGTCTACTAGTTATTCAAATATGCCACGGGAAAGCCGATATTAATCTTGTCTGTTAAAAACGGCGAGGAGCGAAGACAGTCCGTGAGTGGGCCGCGTTCGCAACCAGCTCATCGTTTGCACTGTGGCGTCAATAGCACATTTAATATCCATAAATCTCTGCAAAGAGGAGAAGCGTTAGTAGCGGTTTAGTTGGGGAACAGCTGTTTCACGGCCGCGCTGACAGCCAAGTGGAATGCAGACAGATTAAGCACATTCAATAAATGGGCCACAAATGGAGCCGCTTGAACCATTACCACGTTAGGCCTTTGATGAATAGGCCTTGTCAGTGCAATTGGGTTGCTATAGGGAACAGCTCGGGTCCAAGTTTTATTTCCCGTCAGCCGCCGATATTCGCGAAGACCGCGATAGGAAATCAAGCTGTATCCATTTAGAGGGAGAAAAGTTCTGCAGGCCACGTGTATTCCAAGAGAGGTGATATAGGTGAAGGAGTCTTTGGTTAGGGCAGTGGTTTGCAGGAGGTAAGACACACACCAACGGACCGCAATGAGCAAACGACGGTCGGACATGTGCTCCTCCCGTGCTTGTGGTTAATGTTAGGGTTCGGAGGTTGGTTGTCGGCCTTATGACCATAAGAACAAATAATATGTGTAAGCTGTACCCACTGTTATGTCTGATTTTAGTCTTAAAGGGGAACTCCCCCCATTTTCAACATTCTAATGTCATTAGGGTACCCTAGAGGTGCTGTGTGGACATGATAAAAAAAGTTCCCCTCATTCTGTGTTCCCAAGAAATGGAGGTCTGAAGAAAACCACTAACATGGTGAAGCATCTTGATGACATCATCAAGATGTATTTTCACCATGTTAATGGATTTCTTTGGACGATTCTTTTTTTCTGAGAGCGTACAAATGAGAGAATGAGAGTGCATTTGTACACTCTCAAAAAAAGGTTGAAAATGGGTGGAATTCCCCTTTAATGCGAGTTCACAGTTGTGACGGCTTGTGAGCCTGTTGATCCAACCAAGTATAAATCAGGTTGGAAGCATCCATGTAAGGTTTGAGCTACTGTCCCAGACGTGTGTGTGTGCATGTGATCTGTGGAGGGCGCAGAGTGAAGTATGATAGGGACGGATCAGTGGGTTTCGGGCCGGGCCCCTCCTCGGCTTCCGTCAGGGCCCATCGGGCCGGCTGTCACTTCGCTGCGAGCCTCAGATCAGTTTAAAGGTTATTCGGCTGACAACGTGTCTGCCGTGCACGGGGCGGGGGGCTTGTTGAGGCGCAGCCCTAATGGCCGCCCGACAAATCGACCGGCTGACAGGGGCGACTCGCCCGTGTCCGCGCGGCACGAGATGCCAATTTAATGCGCCGAAAGGCGCGGCCCCAGCCACATGATGACGGATTAAGAGCCATCTGTGGCGCGCCGCTGTGAAACAACCCCCAGTCAGGGACTGCTTCCTCTATATAGTCAAGAGAGATATGGTTGGTGTATAATAATATATCCTATGGCATGGCAGTAACTGACCTCTCTCTCTCTCTGGTCCCTGCTCTAAACTTTATATCGTCCGCTTGTTTAGTGAAGGAGATCAACGTCCCCATTGGGGAGAAGTCAGAGCTGTGTAGGCCCGGGTTGTGTGTGTGTGTGTGTGCTAAAGAGATAAAAAATAATAAAATAAAATGTGGCACAGGACTCGGATTTTCTTTTTCTTCGCGGTAGAGCTTGGTAGAAACCTCGACACTGCACCCCAGCATAATCCTTAGAATGTCCTCTTTAACAGGGCTGTCTCCACAGCCAGAGCTGCTGGTGCTGTGCTGCTGCTGCTGGCTGGCTGTTAATCAGCTTCCTCTATACCTGTACTGGATTTTTTTGGGGGGGTGAATGGATCTGCCACAGCAGTTTCTCTGGGCACAATGTGCCACACGGCCCCACAAAGGGATTTCAGGCCCCCATCCCCCAACGAAAAAAAAAAAAAAAACACTGACTCACCTACAATTTTGCGCCGTCAAAATCCCATTGACGGGGTCCATCTGGGTTGCGCTGGCTTTCCTCTTTTATGGTGTAGCAGCACCGGTAAATCCCTGACACACCGATGGGATTCATCTCCAATCCGGTGGGCCTCAGCACACATTGGATGGACACGGGGATCAGTCCAGGAGAGAGAGAGAGGGGGTGAGGAGGGTGGGGATAGAGGGGGGGGGGGGGGGGGGTGATGATGGGAAAGCGAAGGGAAACTGCTGTCCTGAGTTTTCTTCATCTGGAACCTCAAAGCTGCTGAGGTAGTCGGCCCCTCAGTCAGTCGACCGTTTAGCGCTGACTCTATTTGCTTAATTCCTCTTCAAAGGGCAGCATGGGCATTCAGCAGATAGCCGAGCACTTGGCACGTTTAAGTCCTTCAGACTAATGAGGAAATAGGGAGGTGTAGAGCCTAAGATTCACATGTCGATTTTCTCAATTTTTATCATTACTCCTAAGCATTGATGAAGATATCCAAACGCCAGGCTGTTTAGTCCTACTCCTTCGCTGCAAGGCTACTATAGGTCGGACCTGCTGAGGTCCTTTTAAATCCCTTCATCATCTCCTCTGGAAGTGGAAATGAACGCTATGGTGAACACTGCGATTGTTACTGAGTGGGGGAATTACAAAAAAAGAAGGAAGAGGCTTAGAACAAAAGCCCCGTCGGTCTCAACCCGAGCACGGAGAAAAACAAACACAATTTCGTTAAGCAAACCCATTAGAAGAGCGGCTGTTTGCCTAGTTCAGAAAAAATGTGCTTCACAGATGTGCGCGGCTTGTTTAGGGGCTTACACAGGATTAAAGTGTTTACTAACACATCAAGGTCCTCTGCACAGGCTCCTCGAGAGACCGTGATTGCCACGGTTCCTTCCCATCCAAGGGGTTCTGTTGATACAGCACGGAAAACCAACAGTCGCCAAGTGCTGTTAGCCAATAATGGAGTGGTGACGTGCGAATAACGGGCCAAGACAACGAGGGCACACTCAATGAGATAAAACAAATGTTTCTGATGAAATCGTGGCATGTGGAGCTGCTACTGTTCATCCAACGTAACGAGGAGCTTAGGTTGCTGATTGCACATTAGCATAGCCACACAGCACCAACAGAGGTAGTGGTGATGATGTGGGGGAAAGATAAACAATCAAGTTGACGTGGCTTCAAATAATTATCATTAAAACGGCTGATGTTTGGCCACATGCTGTCAGTAGGCACTCGGCACTCAGGCTCTGCATGCTTAAGACTTTCAAACCTAATGTTCCTTCCACAGCAAGGACACCGTTAGCTGATAATGCTTTAATGACTATAGAGTTTCCAGAAACAGCCAGAAGGGCAGGGCCAACACTTTGATAACAGAAGACAAATGTGCCTCCCGCGTTGCGTTCACCAGGGGTGTAAATAAAAAAGCAATGACTCTTGCCCTCTCGTGGAACTCCTCCCAACACTATGTATATCTGTCAAGCGAAGGCTGTTGGTTATGCACATTAACACAAAGCTTCTAAACTGTTTCTAAAAGTAGTCCATTAATTATTATCAGTATATATATTTTTCCCCCTTGATTAATTATAGAAGGCGGTGGGACTAAATGCTTCGTAATGTTGGTTGTATATCACCCATAGTGTGCTTTCCCACGTGTCGGATGCAGTCCAAAATGATTTCTTTTTTCCTGAGACCAATATCCCACAGCCCTTGGTGGCAGTGATCTTCTTTTACTGACCTTTGAACCCTGAGAAAACCCCCTTTACCCATTTCCTAACCCTGGCTTGCTGTAGTGTTATTGTATTATTACTTTCCCTAAATGCAACTTACTTAAGCATGCATTAACCCAGCCTCTTTTAAAGTCCAGATGTTAAGTTTAAATAGAAACTAAACTAAAAGAAAAAAAGGAAAATCCATGTCTTGATTTACCTCTCTTTTCTGACGTACATCCAGATTGCACGCCCTGTTCCCGTGTTTGAAAATACTAACAAGAGAAACTTCATGAGGAATAACTAATAATAATTGTTTGATTATTATTAGTTTATTGAAGGTGGTGACATTTTGCCCGTGGACTGTCCCCCCCTCTATCTCTCTCTCTTTGTCTGCCTCAGTGTGTGCTTTCTGGTTGTTCATCTTTTTGATAATGTGAGAAATTTAATGCCGTTTCTTTCTTGCTTGCCAATTTATTTATTTTTTCTTTATTTTTTTCGTCTTTGTACATGATACATATATGTACAAGTACACATATATGTGGATATCTCTGTTTATTTCTGAATATTATGTTCAAACGTTAACTTATCTTATAGTTTGCTAAGAATTGCTAAGAACCTATGATGTTTTGATGATTGATTGAACTAATTAGGGTTAGGCTTCCTCTTTTCTCTATGAATCATCCATTTATTAACAACAGGAGGCACTTGAGATCCTGACAAAACACAACTCCAACCATAATCGGCCATAATTCTCCAATTCATCCATTCATAGAGAAAAAAGTGAAGCCGACCCTCACCACTCTCTGTGAGAATTAGAAATTCCAAACTGTCTTAATCTATTCTTCTATCTTCTTCTTACCTGATATGACATCTGTTTCAGCCTTAAATTTGGATTCCAAAGCTAAATAATAACTAAAAATAAATTGTTTTGCATGGCAAAGAAGTTGCAGCTTAGGGACTGTAAAAAAAGAACAAAAAAACTGTCAGTGTTGAGAGTGCTGTTCTCTTCTGTACATGGGCATGTATATGCTCATTGTTTGTATATCCCCATCCCTTCCTTACAGCCAAAAGCTCTAATGCCGCCCGACCGCTTCGTGCCGCCTTTACATGGACATGGCAACTGATGTACACGTTCACCCCCATCTGTGTCATTTCCTTCCTAGTATGTTCATAGGTCCCACTCCCCCACCCCCCCACACAAACCCCCACCCGCCCCCACCTCTACCACCTCCCCACACCCCTTTCACACTCCTTCCTGACCCGTATACATAAGAGACACTAAGATATGTACAGTCATCCATTGGATCATAACTTAAGCCAAGGGAAATTAAAAAAAAAAGAAACAAAATAACGAAGTGAGAAAAGAATAACCTAATCTGGCTGTAGATACTTATGGAGGGATTAAAAAAAAGAAATAAAAATAATTTAATGATGAGATGATCTGGTCGAAAGCAAGATATAGATGTACAGTTTTCTTTTTTATATATATAAAAAAATCGAGATGACTATAAAAAATAAATACAAAAAAATCTCTATAAATATATATATATATATCCTGAACAGAATGGTGAAGATTATTTTTCATGTCATGATGTGTGGATGTATGTGCTGTTGCCTCCCTGTTACCATCCTGTCTAAAAAGAGAATTAATTACTAATTAACCAGACATTGTTAAAAAGAAACTAACCTAACTTGTCCAAAGGCATTCTTACACAACTTTCTTTTGTAAATTTTTTTCTTCCTGCCAAAATCATGCGGGCAATTTGTTGATGTAAGTTGACAAAAATTGATGGTATGCTTTCCTTCTTTGAAAACTATGTTCGTAGGCTTTTATAATTTTACGAGCTGACTTTGTTTTCTGTTTCTTTAATCTCTTACTATACTTACTAATCCCTTTCTGGATAACTATCTGTGGCTTTACTTTGTGAATGTTTTGGAAATGTTTGCTCTAACTCTAAACTGTTTTTTGCCTTGCCTTATCTATGATTTCCTTTCCTTGGTTATGGTTTGGTTCTTTTTTGTTGCTTTTATGAGAGGTTTGCATCTCTTTATAGTGCCCTGTTTGTGAGCCTTTGCGGTGTACAACGCCAGCCACTTTGGCAAAAGGATGAGCAGATTCAACAGACATCTGAATGTCATAGCAAAACATTGTGTTTGGCCAATACAACATAGATAATTATCATGAACTACACTCTCCCAAAGTGGGTATCAAGGATTTCATTCCAAAACTTAACTGTTGGTCTTGACTCAGTCCTTAAAAAAACACCATCGTTCACATCCACAAAAATATTTCGCTTATCTTTTTCTTTATCTATTATTTTCATTTTTAATTTTAAAAATAGAATACATGTGCAGTCCATTCACAGTATTACACTGTGAGTGTAACCTCCTTAGCATTTCAAGTATGCATGCCGCTAATGCTTTTTCCCCCCCAGACATAGCGAATATAGTTTATAGTCTAGAAACATTTCAGACTTGGAATGCAATCCTTCACTCACTTTCAGCTCACCACAGCTACATGCATAATAGAGTAGCCTTGCACTCCAACATGTAGAATGACAATGCTGACCGACACAAGTGAGAATGAGTTTATTAAACAGTAAACCTTTCAGGCATTCAGGTGTCATTGAAATGCTGGGTGACTTTATGCCATTGTGGTAACTGTATAGGAGTCAAAAGGCAAGGGGCTAGGGTATTTAGGGGAGCCGAGTGATGTTGAATAAGGCAGGGAATTTCCCCTTCATGTTAATCACCTATATGCTATGGAAGATGATTTAAAACTTCAGGGATTTGGTGTAAACAGGGAAAGGGAGCAGATCTAGGGGCCCATTTTTGTCACCGTTAAACCCCTTATCCCTCAACTTCTTTGCCTTTTTTTACTATTTTGGGCAAAACACATTTGAATAACACACTTTTGAATAGTTAAACTAGCCATTCTACACCCTCACAACATGCCAATGTAGATGGGCTAGTTCAGGGGTTTTCAACAGGTGGTCCGGGGACCACCAGTGGTCCCTGAGAGCGTTCCAGGTGGTCCCCAGCTAAGTTGGTTAACCAGATGTAACTCTTGAGAACACAAAAATGAAACCAAATGGACCCTTGTGGGTCCATCTGGTTTCATTTTTACACTCTCAAGAGTTAAAATATTCATCATCTGAATTAGCCCAGGTCTACACAACTAGAAGATGGACAAAAGCAAAATAAATCTTTAGTTTTGGGGTCTGTGGGGCTAAAAAGTCCTCAAGTGGTGGTCCGTGGCTCAAATTCTGAATAAATGGTGGGCCCTGGCATCAAAAAGGTTGAAAACCCCTGGGCTAGTTGAACGTTTGTCAAAATAGTAAAAACAGCAAAAAAGTGTAGGGAAGGGGTTCAGTGAGTGACAATAATGGAGCTCCTATAGCCCTGGGGGAGCCTGGGTCAACTAAGTATATAGGATTTAATAAAGGAGACAATTTATAGCTGCATTGAATCACATACTATACCAAGGCTACATTTTGGATGGACAAAAGGTACAGTAAATGTGCCTCAAAAGGTAAATGAATGTTTACTCTCTTAACATTGTTATTTAAAATTTGATAGACATAGATATTTGACCTCAGGTCTCAGGTTTAGCGATACCATTTTGGCATAATTTGGATTATCAGCACATGCAGCTGTGCAATACAATGCATCATCCCAAATATACACAACCAGAAGTGCTCTTTTTAACTTGAGAGTGTCAAACCTATCATGATTTACGCTCTCACAGTTGAATGAACACTGTAGCTACAGTATATAAGAGCGTGGTTAGAGTGCAGTGCAGTTTAAACCCCTTTTTTTTCCCCTAACGTAACATCCACAACATGGAGAAGTTTGAGGAGTGAAGTCATGTCAGTTCAGTGTGGCTCGCCCTGCACATCCCTCGCAGCCTTTTGATGCAACACATACATTATTTATGGCTGTTGTTTTCCTTCAATCTTTTTGTCTCGTTTGGTTCTGGGTTTGATTGATTTTGCACTGGTATGGTGTTTTCTGTTCCTTATTTCTGTTGGAGTTTTTCTTTCTCTATGTTTTTCTTTTTCCTTTTATTATATGATTTTTCATCCCTATGTTGAGCTTTGCCTTTTCTGTTTTTTTTTATTTATTTGATTACGTTCTGTTGGGTTATCAATTCCTTTGGTGTTTGGACTGCAACTCTCTGACTTGATTTTTTTTTTCTTTTTGATGTTGTCGTTCCGCTTGATGGAAACGCTTTCTGAACTCTGTCTTCTTTTCTCCCTGTTTTCCTTTTCTAGGAGGGGAGCTAGTCATCCCCGTGCTAGTCGAGGACCCCCTAGACATTCCCTCTGTTTCCACCCGCTCTCCCTTCATCCCCCTTCCCCCGACCCTACGCCCCGTCCTCACCATTATTGAGACCACCAAAGAATCCCTGGCCATGGCCGCCACTACTGAGGCGGGGGTACCTTGCTTGTCGGACCGAGGCAACGATGATTGTGATGGTGTTGGTGGTGAGGATGATGGTGGTATTGGTGATGATGATGATGATGATGGTGATGGTGGCATGGTGATTTCGGGGTTTGGCTCTGGCGAGGCGTTCGACTCCAGCCTGCCCCCGACTGACGATGAGGATTTTTACACCACCTTCTCCCTGGTAACAGATAAGATCTTGACCACGTCGGCCTATGAAGGCGGCTACAAGGCCCTAGCGCCCAAGTGGGAGGCCAAGGACCTGAGGCCTAGCAAGGCCGAGTCCGAGGCGGGTAGGACTACACCCACCCGCCCTCTGCCCGACATCCGGGCCACGCCGCCGGTGGTGGTGGTGGTCGGCGGCGCCGGCGGCGCGGCCCCCTCGGACCTCGCACCGCCCCCTAAGCGGCCCGCCGGGAAAATGAACAACCGCGAGGTCATCAATAGCAACAACAACAAACCCCTCCAGCCGGACATAGTCCTGCTGCCCCTCCCCACGGCGGCCTTCGACCTGGACGGCACCAAGCCGCGGGGCCGCGGGCCCCTGGTCACCTCGCCCATGCTGCGCACGGTGCCCGCCGCCGCCCTGCCCACCATGCCGGCCGTGGTGCGGCGGGCGCCGCCGCCCGGCGCCTCGGAGGTGCGGGAGTCGAGCAGCACCACGGGCATGGTGGTGGGCATCGTGTCGGCCGCCGCCCTGTGCATCCTCATCCTGCTCTACGCCATGTACAAGTACAGGAACAGGGACGAGGGCTCCTACCAGGTGGACGAGACGCGCAACTACATCAGCAACTCGGCGCAGACCAACGGCGCCGTGGTCAAGGATAAGACCACGCCGGGGGGCGGCGGAGGCGGCGGCGGGAAGGGCGGCGCCGGCAGTAAGAGACCGAAGGACAAGGACAAGGAATATTATGTATAGAAAATAAAGAGAGTTATAGAGAGAGAGAGAAACGTAAAAAATATTCCCAACACAGTAAGTAAAAAATAAAAACTGTAAACACCCGAGACGAAACTGTTCGAAACAAACAAAGATACAAACGTTTTTTTTGACAGTACCATATTGGCGACTGTGTGTTTTAAGGAAAAACAAAAGAATGACGAAGGATTTTGTTGTTGTTGTTGAGAGACGGACTCGAGATGGACCAAGACGTTTAATAATAATAAAAAAAACAACAACAGACATTTCCAAAAAAAAAAAAAAAAAGCGTGACCCTAAGGGAAGACGCTCTTTTAACTGTGGTGTAAAACCTTTTACCGGACAGACAGACAATGCAGTAATATGGCGGGTTGATATAAGGGACTCCACAACAGAACTTTTTTCACTGACGGAGTGTTGTCGTCGTCCCCCCACCCCCTCGGGCCACCCTCCTCCCCCCCCCCCCCCCCCCCCCCCCCCCCCCCCCCCCCCCCGCCGCCACCTCGCGCCTCGCCCTTACATGTGAGACATTTTGGCAGTGTAAGATAAAAGACATCACTGTTGCATACAACAACAAAACACACACAAATCCCAAGTCGGACGGTTGTCAGAGGCGTGTGATGATGATGACGATCCATCGGAGTTCTCTACAAATGACCTTGTTACCATCGTAACCCTGTAAGATAAAAACAAAACAAAAAAAAGAAAACAAAGAAAAAAAACAAACACAACGCAATCACTGTCATTTCAGCCATTCTGAGCATGCATGTGAGGTGTATGTGACGTGGTGCTGGCATCTGTGTACGACGTGTGCGGGGACCAGAAGAAACAATGATTGTCTTTGAAAAGTTCTGAGGTTAAAAAAAAAAGAAATAAAAAATAAAAACGAAACACATTTTACATTTTAACCACGTGAACCCCCATATAAGCAACCCCCCTGTTCCGGTGGGGGTGGGGGGGGGGGCATGTCGTAATAGACAGACTGTTGGCCGAATAGCGGGATGTAGCCACACTGCAAGACCGCGACGCATCGTGTTTTTTCGAGCCTGCAATGCGTCGCGGGCTCGTAGACGTGCTTTTTTTCCCCGCCACTCGGCATCGTACAGTAGACGCGTAGATGCGGGGTTTGTGTGGTTAAGGGGAAAAAATACGGTTACATCAACTGTACCTTCCGCAGAGGCGAGGCGAGGTAAAGATATATGTATACTTCGAGGTGTCTTCATGATTTCTGCTTCTTTTTTTGTAAGAAGGTTTTTATTTATTTATTACTTAGTTATTCATTGATTTTAGGTCCAGTGGTTTTTGATTTCAAAGAGATGATATTCAGTCAGGGTTGACTAGGCAGTGCTCATTGAACGCTCAGCGGGAAGTTGATACGCCGATGTATCACAATCCCCCCCCCCCCCCTCACCCTCCACCCAACCCCCTCCCGGTCTCGGCTGACGATTGGATTGCTGTACACTGACATTCAAATCCCACATGTTGTTCAAGCGTGCTAAATAAGGCTCCCCCCAGCCAAAACGCTAGGGTTATTTCTTCCATTTTTTTTTTCAGGAAAAAAAAGTCTCTGATAGGATCCCTCCCCCCTCCCTCCTCCACACAGTCACACTTCTCTTATTTATTTTTCAGCTTTTTCATAGACCAGTAGTTTGGCAATTTATTACTTTTCTTCGGGTCCAGTTTTCTTCCAATTCTGGAGATGCTGTTTTGCAAAATGCAATGTCTGGTCTGGTGGGGACAGATTGGAGCACAACGACCAAGATAAAGACCTACTCCATGGGTGTCAAACTCTGGCCCGCGGGCCAAATTTGGCCCGTCGTGTAATTTCATTTGGCCCTTGAGACATTATCAAATTAAAGGGGAAGACCACCCATTTTTAACATTTTAATATGTCATTAATATACCTTAGAGATATCGTGTGGATATGATTAAAAAAAGTTCCCCCAATTCTGTATTTCCTAAAAAAAGGTCTGAAAAAAATCATTAACATGGTGAAATACATCTGATGACATCATCAAGATGATTTCACCATGTTAATGATTTTTCTTTCAGACCCATTTTTCCTGAGGGTACAAATGGAAACAAATGGACCCGCTAGGGTCCATTTGGTTCACATTTGTACCCTCTCAGGAAAAAATTGAAAATGGGTGGAATTCCCCTTTAAAAGGTTAGTTCATTCAAACTTGGTCCGCGTCTTTGTTCAGTTTTAAATTTTGGCCCACTCTGTATCTGAGTTTGACACCCCTGAGTCCTACTCGAATGAGAACAAGACGTGTGTGTGAATACTGTCGCGGTAGACTGTGTCAAAAACAGCAGATATGTTTACATATTTTATTACACCATAGCCGTCGTATTTTGCTGGTCAAATTATTGTATATAAAAGCTGTTTCCGTTGGGTTTCTATTTTGCTTTTCGTTTGGTACTCTTATTGTACAGGCGGTCCTTCTGATTATTTGATCTTTACAGATGTGCTAACATGACAAGAGTTGTTTTCTTGTTTTGTTTTGTTTTGTTTTCCGTCCGTTCAATTTTTTGGCGATAAACAGGGGTGTAGTGCTGCTTTTAGAAGTGGCGGGGGCGCCAACGATACCGCTTCTCCCCTCAATCACCAAATACCCTGATCTACAAGGTCATGACCAGGGGCGTTTTTGCCATTAGACAGACTAGGCAGTTGCCTAGGGCGTCATGAGAGGAGGGGGCGACCACCAGACATGCTTTAAAAGGATCCCAGGCTAATAGGCCTATATACGTACTGTATCGTCTATAACTAGAATGGTACATTTAAAACACACATATGTTCTTTAGTTTAAAAATAGTTCATAATTTTATCCTTTGGGGAGGCACCATTTTACAGGAGATTTTCCCTGGAGCCCCCCTTACCAAATGGACCCTTACGGGTCCATTTGGTAAGGGGGGCTCCAGGGAAAATCTTGCCTAGGGCTCCAAATTGCTTAGAAACGCCACTGGTCATGACACATTGTTGCTGCGATGTGTAGTGAGTTTGTAGGTCTGCTATGTTTGGCCACTCCCACTCCCCCACAGAATATGGACACTAGGGTTCAACTGGTTCATCAGTGAATTGTCTATAGCTGAAATCGTCCCAAAACCATTCTCACAATCAAATGGTATTTTTTAAGGCCCTGATACACCTAGCAATGTTTTGATCAATATCAACAAGCAACATCAATCATCAACGTTGGCTTTTCATTTTCTATGGAAAATTGATCAACTCCTGGTTGTTCAGAAAATTCAGATCATTAGCACATTTCAGAATCCAATCACAGCCCTCCTTGGCGTCACCTGATCCATTCTCCCAGACTCCCAACATATATTTCTGAAAACAACATGGCTGCTGCCTCACTGGACAGAACATTTTATAGCTTTTTTTTAGTCCGCTAAGTGAACATTTGGTTGAAAATGATTCAATACAAACTAAAAACGTCAAGTTGTATTTCACCATGTTAATGATTTTTTCTTTTATGACCTTTTATGACCGTGTACAAATGGAACCAAATGAACCCGCTATAGGGTCCATTTGGTTCACATTTGTCCCCTCTGGAAAAAAAATGAAAATGGCTGTAATCCCCCTTTAATGGGAGGTGTTGCCTGTTGCCATGTGTCTCATCCACATCCTCAGACAGCCTCTCCAATGTTGAAGCGGTCGGCCCTAGTGGTTGTAGTGTGTAACTGCAGGCAGGCAGCCCGCGCATTCATGACTGGGAAACCCCGTGCTCCTGGAGCTTAACGTTGGGCGCTCGTTCATGTGTGCCTTCATGCAGAAAATACTTCCACATTTTCGCCACTTCCGCCCACCAAAATTTGTTGGGCGGAAGTGGCGAAAATGCGGAAGTCGGCGCTACTTCCGGCGGTCTTCCGGGTGCTTCAAAACGCCAATGAGCAACTTGTATTGAAATGAACGGCAAGGGCAACTCTCTATATTTTATTACTCTATGGTCTCATCATGTTGCCCGTTGATGTTGACGTTGTTAGTTGATATTGATCAAAATATTGCTAGTGTATCAGGGCCTTTTAGAAGTGGGGGAGCGTTGCTCCCCTGCACGTCCCCCTCCACTACACCCCTGGCTGGCGATTGTAAGGTGATGTACACACACAGGGACGTTTTGTTTAGGCGTCGGAGCAAATGTTGTTAGCGTTAGAAGTCTAGTATTTCTGGATGGTGTTTTCTCCAAAGTCGCATGAATATTTGACAACATGGGAGCAGTCCATCGGATCAGAAGAACACCCCAAACCCCCAGGATCTTCTTGTATTAGCAACTCCTCCCCATTCTTTGAATTACTTTAATGTTATTTATTTTTTTATTGGAGATTAAAAAAAGAAAACAATATCATGAGAATAAAGACAAAATTGTGATGGATTTGGAGAACTGTTGCTTGGCACCTTACTGACTTGCAGGTGTTATTTCCTTTTGTTTACCCACGTTATTTTATTTATTTGTCTGTTTGTTGGTTCATTTAAATGTTTTTTTTTTCTTATTTATTTTTTTTATTATGTGATGAACATGTAGCATAATCCCACATTTCTTTTTTTTTTTTCATTTCCTTTTTTTTGGCACACTGTTTTAAATCAGATCCTTAATGGCTAATCGTGTTAATTTTTCATTACATAACAAATCGCTCAGTACATACCGGTACAGTATATGTTCTGGTTTGATTTCTTGTGACTTTTTAAACCCGTTTAATTGCTGTTTTATGCTCCCTGACTCCAAACAACTCCCAGAAATAAAAAGAAAAATGTTGTTCCCAAAGTTTCCAATGTTAGAATGCGGGTGGCTGTGTCACTCCACATCCTTGTCATCATAGCCATGGGCAGATGTAACATTTCCCAATTGGGGGGGACAGGAGAAAATGGTATGGGGGCGGCTTCATCGCCCTTTGCGTGACGTTGCACCCATACCATTTTCAGTTACATGACTTTTATTAGTCAAGTAAAGCATCAATAATATCAGTTGTTGTTGAAGTTGCAACAGACATGCAGCATGCATAAAGCTAAAGGTCTGACTCAGAGAGTTTTCTGTTTTCAATGATGAAACGCTGTTGGTTTAGTGGTGCCACAACTGTAGTTAGTTAGTAGCAGTAGTAGTGTTTCAAATCATTTTCAATATAAGCAGTTAAATTTGAAATATCTTGGGTTGTTTTGCATATGGCATCGTGTTTGGTGGGGCAGTCTAGGCATTTAGGGGGGAATTGCGCCCCCATGCCCATGCCTAGATCCGCCCCTGATCATAGATAGCACAACAGAAAACACAACCGTATAGCCTGCGTTGTAGCCTAGCGCTCTCCACCAAGAGCTGTAACAACATAATTGTCTCTCATAGAGACAGACTATAATCACGTTCCCTAAGACTTCAAAGGCTAATTTGAGGTCAAGCTAACACTGCAACTGCGATTTTTTTTTTTTTTTACTTTGACGATCACTCTGAGAGGAAAATGACCGTGCGTGTTGCTTCCTTTCTCGTCAACGACGTGGCGACCTGCAGAAACACAATTTCCAGCCCATTTATGACCTGCACGGAACAATGTTCTTCTGAGAAGCAGTCATTTTCCGGTATGCGTTTAGCAGAGCAACTCCTAACACTTTTCCCTTTTTCCTCCAGAAATTGTCTTCGGTATCCTTTCTTTCGACGCTATCACTATATAGAGGACGTCAAACCTGGTTTCTTGGTGGAGAGGGAGAGAGCAGTGTTGCCAACTGCCAGAATCCAGAATGTGCTAGATGCTTGCCTGGAAGGGAACGTGTACAGTATATACAGGGTATATTCTGTATATATACAGTATATATAAGGTTGTTGAAAATAATGAGCTAATTAGTTAAATTCATTTCGTTGATTAATCTGATGAACGCAATTTTTCATTGAAAAACATGGGTAGAGCACGGTTTTACAGAGACACATACAGTAGTTGTGTGTCTCCCTGTAACCAGAGCAATAGCGTATAGCTGGAGGATCTACCCGCATTGGGGGCTTGTAGATCACCTATTTTGATAAATATTTAAGAAATAAACAGATCTTTTTTTCCCAGATTTTTCTTTTTTAAATGTTCAAATCCTGTACAAGAAAACGAGCATAATTTAGACATAGTTTGAATGGTGATTAATCATTAATAAATTGACTTGGGATAATTCACATGATGAATATTTTAACTCTTGAGAGTGTAAACATGAAACCAAATGGTCCCACAAGGGCCCATTTGGTTTCATTTTTACGCTCTCAAAGAGTTACATCTGGTTAACCATCTGTGCAATCATTTAGCCTGGGGACCACTGGTTGAAAACCACTGTCATAGGAGGAAAATTTCAATTCATTTCAATTTCGCCCCAACTCACCAGTGAAAAAGCACTAGATTTTTCCACCAGAAGCATTTTTCACTAATTTTGGCGCTGGGGGTCTGAAAAAAAAGCTAAATAGCAACAAATGCGCCAAGTTGGCAACACTGGGAGAGAGAGAGATAGAGATTATGAAAGTGTAGGAGACTAGGGGTGGTGGGGGGTCTTATCGGAGGGTTCTTACCATCCTGGAGAAATGGTTTCTGGTTTCTCTAGGTCAGCCCTTTTTGTGGAAAAAAGCTTCGGCCAAATGAGATTCTCCACCAGCATGAGGGGCTGAATGGCTGCAGCACCTGCTTTTCCTCCGTTTTTTACGCCGTCCATATTTCGTGCAAATGGGCCTTCGCACCGCTGGTCATTAACTGTTTGTGTACCGTACACGTTTTGGTGTTCTAAGCATTATGCTATATAGCTATAGCTATTGAAAAATATCAGATCTACAAGTTCATAGCGCGCCACCGAGTGGCGCGCTATGAGCTTGTAGGTCTGATATTTTGGGAAAAAAATGTGGAAAATGTGGCACAAATTTTTGAATACATTATTTTAGAAGCAAACATTTTTAAATCAAATCATTGCTTCTGGGGGGATCCCTTGAACATGTTTTCAGATGGGGCTCCGCAGCAAAATATAGATGATTCCAATGGTCCATGGCATGAATTATGTTGAGCATCACTGACACAGGAACCCGGATTTTTCAAGATAAAATAGAATGTAGTGTCAGAAGCTAGAATGTGGCTTCAGAAACTAGAATCTAGTGTCAGAAACTAGACTGTAGCTTCAGAAACTAGAATCTGATGTCAGAAACTAAAATGTAGCTTCAGAAACTAGAATCTGTTGTCATAAACTAGAATGTAGCTTCAGAAACTAGAATCTGGTGTCAGAAACTAGACTGTAGCTTCAGAAACTAGAATGTAGCTTCAGAAACTAGAATCTGGTGTCAGAAACTAGACTGTAGCTTCAGAAACTAGAATCTAGTCCGGACAAAATGGCTTAACTTGCAATAGCCCATTGATGTAGGAGATCAGAGTGGCGTGTGTGAGTATATTCAGGCAGTATAATGGCTACATATTAACTCATTCATCCTGCCACGGGCTAGTGCTACGGTAAAGAGCACACAAATGGACCCGTGTAAGGTTTCCGTGCATGCGGTTCCACATGATCTCCGTGCGCCGTACGTACCCGCCTCTGCTTTAAATGAGCACCGAGGATTTTTACCGTGTGGGACCTGAAAAAGCCGGGATGGATGACTGCAGTGTGGCACGGCGCAATGCTTTTACATCCACTGATGCCTGTGAACGTGCACTTTACATGACTTAAAAGGAAACATGCAAACATTATCAAATCAAATGCATACAGTATAGGCTTAGGCTATATGGTAGGCCTGTGTCATTCAATCACGGAAGGAATTCGTATTCTGTTAAATCCATTCATTTCCGTTTGTCTTGTGCTCTGTAAACAGACAGGTGTTCTCAGCCGTCGTCTGATCATTATGTGATGACTCTGAAGGAACAGGCCTTTAGGTAAGCCCCTCCCCAAACTGCTATGATCCAATCGCAGCTGAGCATAACATGTGATATAAACCTCTCCACCAATAGCCTTCCTATAACAATGTTTTAAAAAAAATAAAAATAAATGTCACACATTTTTCCACTACATAGGGCATGCCTTTGGAAGAGATTTTCAAGGTCTGGTCCCAAAAATGAACCAGTATTTATTGTGTAAAGTCCATGATATTTACATTGGAATGAATGAGCCCGTCTGGAAAGTGTCCTAGGGTGGACAAGAGGGCGGGGCTTACCTAAAGGTCTATTGTATTTTTGTTGGCTTTTTTTGCTAGCAATGAGCTTCAGTCATCAATCATGCTCCATATACCTAACCCCTTGTCCTTCTTGGGTGCAATAGTTCACTCTCTTTATCGCAGACTAACTTGTTTGTTTTCTTGAACGATTATTTTGTCAGAAGAACTTTGTTTCAGCATTTATCAAATTAACTACACTAACATAATTATTGTCATCCGGTGGAAAGGTCAGATTGTCACTGCAATACTCCTGAAACCTAGCATGTGACTGAGAAACTCAATCATTTCTAATTGACCTGATTACATTTTTACAAGGGAATTCAATTATGGTACTGTAGGTTTGATTACAACAATAGCTTGGGAAAAAAACAAAAAAACAAAGGCCAAGATCCTTGAGGCGTGGTTGGTCAATATGAGGAAGGTTAAGCAAACAAACAAACCCCCAAAAAATCAACGACATAGAAGTTAATTCTACCATAAACAATATTCCCTATTTAGAGACCTCTGTCTCAGAGGGAGACTCACAGTAGGCTATTATACCAGGGGCGGATGTAACATTTCCCAATTGGGGGGGGGGGGGGGGGGGGGGGGGGGGGGGGGGGGGCAAGATAATGGTATGGGGGCCCGTGGCGCTTCCGGACCCATACCATTTTCGGTTAAGACTTTTATTATACACGTAAAGCAATAACATCAGCTGTTGTTGATGTTGCAAAATACACGCAGGATGCATAAAGCTAAAGGTCTGACTCAGTGTTTTCAATGATGAAATGGTGCATGTTGGTTTAGTGGTACAACATTTGTAGTTAGTTCCAGTAGTAGTGTTTCAAATCATTTTTAATTTGAAACGTATTTGAAATTTGGGTAGTTTGCATGACATCATGTTTGGTGGAGCAGTCAGGGCATTTAGGGGGGCATCGCCCATGCCCATGCCTAGATCCGCCCCTGTATTATACCAACTTAGGCTCTGCTCCATTTAGTTTGTAATGCCTTTCTAGTAAGCCGACATGCACAATAGCAGCACGATGATGAAGAGTAACGCTACAATACCATATTTATGCCAATATGGCTGTCATTAGGAAGGTGGTTTTTGGGAGTGGTTCAACTGCCACCAACAACATGGTAATTGGGTTTGATGTTGACTAGCATTAGAATTATGGCCCACCACAATTAACTTATCTGTGAACTCTAAAATCAAGCCTGTTTACACTTCTGGAACAAATGTTAAAACAGATGGTAAATTCAATCATTGCTTTCAGGTGTGCTACAAAGGAGACAAGATATCCCTCTGATGTGCAAAATGCTTTTTACCTTTTAAGAGTGTTGGCTGACAGCGTGTGCACTGATTGGATTTTATGTGCACCAACTACTTTTCCTTTTAGTCAAATTAGCTGAAAGAGATTACATCAACGCAGGTTGTATAACTCACATGTTAATTGACAGAAAAACAATTTACATTCACTAATGGTTTCTCCAAATGGATTTGTGGTGTGTGACTGCATTTGCACTCGCGCCTCCATCTCCTTGCCAACAGAAATCAGAAATAATTTGTGGGGAGATAATATTTTTTTGGGAGGGACATATAAACTGAATCAGTTTATGTCAATGTTTAATGTGTTTATTCCACACATCAGCAATTTGCTTTATAATGTCATTAGCCTGATGTCGATTAGGCTACATATTTCGAAATGTTCATGGCTGCTTCGAATAGCTGCAACGTTTATTTTGTACCGAAAGAGACATGACGACTAGCTCCTGATAGGAACACACAAGACCAACTCAAAGGGGAAGAGGGATAGGAGCTGTCACTGTGCACATACCAGTGGTGGAAGAAGCAAAAGTAGTATAAGAAATACAGTGCCCTGTTATGAGTTTCTTAAGTATCAGGTCTTGTGATTTAAGTCAAAACCTGGAGGTGTGGCAAAGCTGTTTGGGCAAACGGCTTTTCCACACCTCGAAGTTTTGAAACAAATCTTTATGACACCGATATGCTGCCAGTTCAGTGAGTACACTGCACTCCACTAGTGACTCCACTAGGTGACCCAGCAAAAGCTTTCCCACAGCAACAAAAAACAGTCAAAGAGACCAAAAAAGGTACAGTACGGAGCCCTGAGGGACCATATACCTGTAGGCTACATATGTCAAACTCAAGGCCCAGGGGCCAAATCAGGCCCGTGAATGAATTATCTTTGGCCCGCAGTATGATATTGAATTACTATTAGAACTGGCCCTCTGGTATATTACACACAGCATGTTAAGAAATTAATGCAACTAATTGTTTTACTTCCTCATCTCAATTAATGTACTTTCTCATTTTACTATGAAACCACTTCTTGGTGAGAGTAATAGAACAGGAAACTCGGCTTTAATGTTGCATTTTCAGTTTTTAATGCATGCAGTTTCATCTTTGCATTTATGTGGCTATTAAAGTACATAGATTTTTGAAGGAAAATGACTTTTTTTGCTGGTTGCCTGGTACGTCATCGCAAATCGCACTCTGTTTGTTGAAACTGGTGTCTCCGGCCTTCGACTAGGTACCATTTTTTTGTGTTTTGGCCCGCTGTATATTTGTATATTTGACACCCCTGCAGTGTAGGCTGTATCAGCCATACAAACTTCCCCAATAACTAATACATATGAAAACAATGCAGTGGCACAAGAACAGCCTACAGTACTAGTGCGGCTACACTACTGTAGATCGCAGCATTGACCCCACACACTGGGTGAAGACGCTGCAGAAGCTGCAGTACAATATCTGCACCGTCGCCGAGCGAACCCAGGAGTAACACTGAAGGCGATGATCAGCACTGGCAGGTAAAATATGAGATCCCTGACCTCGCGGCACCTCCAGCATTATGAAGGGCAAACACACACACACACACGCATGCAGAACGCGCATCTGTGCATGGGCGTGCGGTATAGATGAGGGTGTACATGTTTCGTGCACAAGAGTGTGCATGCTTGTGTGTCTGCACAGCATGTGTGTATGCATACATGCATGTGTTAAACCCCAAACGCATGTAAATGTACTGCATTTCATTCTCCATATTTTTCACCCCATGTACAGTGGGCCGACCTCAGTGACCTGCACACAACTTTTAAATATGTAACATAATTCATGCATGGTGGATACTGTGTGTGGGGGGGGGGGGGGTTAAACGCATACATTAGACTGGCAAACACATGCAAATGCCTCTTTTTTTTAATAATCCATTTCTATTCACCATAATACAGTACATGTGCTCGCCCCCACACCACACACACGCATGCGTGCACGCACGCGCACACACACACCCCATTAAATATGTAATATTAATAATTATATAGTCCAAATACAGTACAAATGTAGGTTTACGCATGTGTTTAAGCACCCCATTAAAGGGGAATTGCACCCATTTTCAACATTTTTTCTGAGAGCGTACAAATGCAACCAAATGAACCCTATCGGGTTCATTTGGTTCCATTTGTACGCTCTCAGAAAAAAGACGCGTCTAAAGAAATCCTTTAACATGGTGAAATTCATATTGATGATGTCATCAAGATGTGTTTCACCGTGTTAATGATTTTCTGCAGACCTCCATTTCTAGGAAACACAGAATGGGGGAAATGTTTTTATCATGTCCACCCAACACCTCTGGGGTATACTAATGACATATTAGAATGATGAAAATGGGTGAAATTCCCCTTTAAGTAAAAGTAGAAAAACACATTTTAAACTATTTAAAGTGTGTGCGTGCCGACCTAATTCACTTTCATGTCTCCAGTGAAGAGGAGACGGTCGGTAGCACACCTCCCTCCCTCCTCCTCGCTCCGTTCCGCTCCATCACTTAGCGACCAGAGCTTTCACTTTGCTCCTCAGTCCTAATTAACTGCAGAGATATGAACGCGCTAATCTGGACTCTAAATCTCCTGTTCCACTGACAAAAGCTTTTTACAGCGCCTGTCACGCAGCGGCATGACAAACAGCCTAAAGGCTCTGGCCCTCCTCTTCCAGGGGAAACAGTGCCATCTAGGGACCGGCTGCCTTCACACAGCTGCCACAGGTTAAAAAAAAACACCTTGAACCCTAGTTCTCTGAATCATCAACATTTTTCATACCCAGGGCCCATTATTTATTTAGAATTTGAGTCGTATGGACCACCATTGGATGACGTTTTAGCCCCACACAGACGCTTAATACTGAAGATTTCTTTTGCTTGTGTCCACAATTCAAGGCTGGAGAAAACAAAACCGTTAAACCTACAGATCAAAATGACCATTAATCTTCTACATTCTCTAGTTGTGTAGACTTGAGCTATTTCAGATGAAGTATATTTTACCTCTTGAGAGTGTAAATATGAAACCAAATGGACCCGCAAGGGTCCATTTGGTTTAATTTTTACGCTCTCAAGAGTTACATCTCGTTAACCGACTTTCCATCGTTTAGCCTGGGGACCACCTGGATTCCACTCAGGGACCACTGGTCAATATTACCGCATTTTGCCGCCCTTCCCTCCCAAGGACCAATTTACACTGACACAGTTTGAGGACCACTGCACTAGCATCCTTAATCTGTCAGCATGCTTAGTTTCAAGCAACGCCATTTTAAACCACGACTCTACACTATAGTCAAAACCCCCGACAAAAAAATGTAAAAGCTGAATTAATAATAACTACCGTATGCCTAAATGAAATCGAATTATATTATGTATGTGCATTTGAGGTGACGAAGCTTCTTCAAGATTTGAGATTTCCCAAGCTCATGTGGACAAGCTTTTTCCGGACACAAATTAGCGTTCTCTGGGTTCTGTTAGGCTATTTTCGTAGTGGCGAGGAAAGCTTTCGCAGGAAATAGCTGATCATCTATTTTCGGCAACGCTTTGCACACAATAAAGATGCACAGGGTTTCAGTGGCTAAGTGGTTACACCTTCCAGCCACCATGGGATCCAATAATGCAGACTCGCAATGGTGCAAAGTAATGTAGTTTAGGCACACATGTGAGCTATTAAATCTTTACCGAGCATTTCCAATGTGCAATGCTTGGAAATTAATTAAATTTTGAATTCCACTCCTGTTCATCTAGGAGGCAAACATTTGCTACAATTATTTGAAAAACTTCAGTTACTGGTGACTTAGCCATATAGTGCATTTACTTTGATTCCAGTACTTTTGTACTTTTATTTGAGTGTACATGTACATTTTGAACTAAGGATTTTATTGATGCTTTTAACTTAAGTAAAGAAATGTGAGCAGGGGTTCTCAACCAGTGGTCTGGGGACCACCACTGTACTCTTCTTGTCTTCTTGTTGTCTCCTGTATGTATGTATGTTGTCTGTATATGTTGAGCATGAACCGAGACAAATTCCTATCAACTTTTGTTGACATGGCAATAAAGTTCTTGGATCTTGAATCTTGAATCTCGAGAGGGTTCCAGGTGCTCCCCTGCAACTAAATGATGGAAAGGTGGTTAACCAGATGTAACTCTTTGAGAGTGTAAACATGAAACCAAATGGACCCGCAAGGGTCCATTTGGTTTCATGTTTACAATTTCAAGAGTTAAAATATAATCACGTGAATTAGCCCAAGTCCACACAACTATAGAGAATGTAAAAGACTAATTGTCATTTTGATCTGTATATTTGACTTCTTTGTTTTGCAAAATCCAGCCTGGAATGATGGACAAAAACAAAAGAAATCTTTAGTCTCGGCGTCTGTGTGGCTAAAATGGTGGTCCGTGGCTCGAATTCTGAATAAATAGGTGGTATGAAAAAGGTTGAAAACCACTGCTCTACAGTATGCACAGTATATATCTCACCTATACTGTAATAATACACTATGGTCCATGTCAGGCCTGGAGACAAAACCCATGCAATTATCTCCGTCCCAGAAGAGCAGCTTGGCCAGGGGAGCCACTTAGACCACATACCACACCATGAGCCCCTGAGAGTACTCTGTCTGTCTCACTGCTGGTGAGCACAAACCTATTATCTTCATTGTAACTTACTGTGTTTTTCATAAATCACCTGCCCTGCACTTCATCCTACACAGCATTACAATAATAAAAAGTCAGGGGCGTTTTTGCCATTAGGCAGACTAGGCAGCTACCTGGGGCGCCATAAGGGAGGGGCGGCACCGGAGCGAAACACCAGACATGCTTTAAAAGGATCGCAGGCTAATAAGCCTCATATGGATAAATGCATTATACTTGTCCTCTATGACTAGAATCGAACATTTAAAACATACTGTATATGATATGTTCTTATTTAAAAATAGTTCATATTTTTATCCCTTATGGGGGCGCCATTTTACTGCTTAGAAACGCCACTGTTAAAAGTATGTTGTAGTCGTAATTGTAGTTGAAATCATCACTAATATTTGCACTGCTATTTGGTGCTATTACGCATAATCCCAATCCGGGTATATGCGATGACGTGAAGATTTTCCTTTCTATTATCATTTTTTCATGGATACTCCGTTGTGGACAGCCAGAGCAGCTACCTACGTATACCTCTGAGCTACTCTGATGAGGCTGCATGGCCTGCATGGGTCTTTCTCTGCAGACATTGAGGCGAGGGAGAGGAGAGGGTCCTGAGCTACACTGGTTCACTGGAGCTCAGCAGTCTGGAGGATCGACAAGGAGATGTAAGAATAATGACAAGGTGTGTGTGCATGCATGCATCTGCAGGGCCGGATTTAGCCAGCCCTACAGGGTGGGCTGGAAGAATTCTGGCACGGTGCAGGGCAACTCACTATTTATTCGGCATTTGAGCCGCGGACCACCATTTGATGGCATTTTAGCCCCCACAGACCCCAGACCGAATGATTTCTTTTGCTTTTGTCCACAATTCCAGGCTGGATTTGGGGAAAAACAGTCCAACATACAGATCAAAATGGCCATTAATCTTCTAGATTATCTAGTTGTGTAGACTTGGGCTAATTCACATGTTGAATATTTTAACTCTTGAGAGTGTAAAAATGAAACAAAATGGACCCGCAAGGGTCCATTTGGTTTCATTCTTACGCTCTCAAAGAGTTACATCTGGTTAATCAACTTTCCACCATATACTGTAGCTGGGGATCACCTGGACTTCTCTCAACCACTGGTGGTCCCCGGACCACTGGTTGAAAACCACTGATATCACCTTTCATTGGGTGGGCAGGATGCACATTTGGGTGGCGCTCGTCTGCCCACCCCTGCCACCCCCCTCTAGATCCGACCCTGCACGTGCTTGCTGTCTGTATCTGTGGGAGAAATGCTCCACACTGTATCCCCTGTGAGTTCCCCTGAGGACAACGGCTGCATGAACACAATTGCGTGCGTGCATATGGGAGTGTGCTGCACATACTGTATGTCTGCTCTATCTATCTGACGGCTGCTGTCCAGAGGGAGGATACATGCAGGCCTCCTGTCCAAGCCTGGATGTGTGATTGGATCCAGTGAGAATCCCAATGAAGCAATGAGTATGTAGCCCATGCAGCAGCAGCAGCAGCAGCAGCAGTGTTGGTAACAGCCAGGTTATACAGCTGGGCCCACAGTTAAAAAAGATAAACAAACTGTCTTGGTGATATGATAGTCAGCCAATCCACCACTGACACCAGCATTTATTGCAATAATTGTGGTTGAATCATTTAAGAGCAGACAATTGCACGAGTCCCTCCGAGCCGAGTCTCAAGCAAGCGCAAGTCATTTGGTCCCAAGTCTCAAGCAAGTCAAGTTTTTTTTAGGTTGTGGGCGAGTCAAGTCGAGTCCACACAGTTGGGCGAGTCAAGTCGAGTCAAGTCGCATAGTTGTTCCAAGTCACGTCGAGTCACAATGTTTTCAATTCGAGTCGAGTCAAGTCACAGGTTTTCAAGTCAAGGAGCTACATAGACTCCTATTGAATGGTGACAACCGGAAGTTACTAAATGCATTGGAGTCTATGGGCTGGTGCGAGCACATGAATCACATGACCAGGCTGTTTTCTGACACCTCAATGTCGCAACTCTTCTACTAGATCTAGATGGCAATGGCGTTCACCCCCGCTCCGCTCCCGTCAGTGGTTCAGACCGTGGGTCGGGACCCTCGCAAATAGGTGATTGCGTTACGTTAGCTCTCTGATGGGTTCATTTGGTTTCATTTGCACACCGTTGCCCCCGGCAATGGTGACTCAGACGATGACTCGGACGAGTCGCCGAGTCAGCTTGTCTCAAGTCAAGTCGAGTCTCAAGTATTTTACCGTCAAGTCCGAGTCGAGTCGTGGCAAAAATGCAACTCGAGTCCGACTTGAGTCGAGTCGGTATGACTCGAGTCCAATTGTCTGTTTAAGAGTGCTTATTTTGAAGAAAAATAATAATAGAAAACAACGTTTCAACCTTATCTGGGTCTTCTTCAGGTGCTGAAGACACAGATAGGGTTGAAACGTTGTTTTCTCCTCATTAAAGTTGCCAGGAGCTACTACACGGTGTGTGAACTATTTTTCTTTCTTTTGTACCTTCCATTTTTTTTAAATCCAGCACCTGTAGGTTTTATCAGAGATGTGCGTTCTCCACTTTCAGTTTCAGTCTCTTATTTTGAAGAGACATATTTCCAGATCGGAAATATGGTGATCTTATAATATCGGCTCACAGGTAGAAGATGCACAGTCCTCATAGAGCCATCTGACTGCTCAGAGCTGTCGAATATACACCGGATTGACCCGCAATGCCACCTGTGACGAGGAATAGGAGTCGATAAGGAACATCTTGAATGGCTGTTTATGGGCATATCTCTCTATATAATTCAAGCAAGCGTGTCTGTCTGTCTGTTACATCCTGTGCAATGTACTGTGTCATTTGTCTCTCTATATAATTCAAGCAAGCGTGTTTGTCTGTCTGTTACATCCTGTGCAATGTACTGTGTCATTTGTCTCCATTTGCGTAACGCCACGGCGCACGGACAACCTAAATGAACCTCGAGTCACACAGCCCTGTCATCCAGAATCAATATGCGCGGCTTAGAAGCACAACATATTATACCCATCATTTTAATTTTAATACTTTTGTGTCAAAAACTAATCTTCGCGCATATGACGTGTCACCGGATACAGATAAAAAAAACATCATGTGTAACATCACGTGTCACGGAGACACATTTATTGTGGTCACAGTTTGCCGTATCACCTCCCCTTACGGGTACAGCCATTGGCGCTGGGTACAGTGTTCTCTGCTCTCGCTGTTTCGCCTTCCAGGCGACTGATCCACACAGGCAACGTTCTCTCGGCACGGAGCGGTGTTGTCATTGTTCCGCCTGCTAGGCGACTGACCAACACAGGCAATATATAGCCTACTCTCGGCACGGCGCGGTGACACACGCGCTATTACCGTCCGAGTTGCCAACAACTTCTTTCTACTACCACTACACTGCAACCGCTGCTCCGCCTGCTAGGCGACTGACCAATATTGCTATTCTCTCGGCACGGCGCGGTGACACACACGCGCTACTACGGTCCGGGTCGCCTACAACTTCTTTCTACTACCACTACACTGCAACGCCTGGATATTAACGCGCGCCAGCCCACGGCATCCAGTCCTCTCCAAAGTTATTATTCAAACGCCACATTTACGCCTGTGCGTCTGTGTACGTGCGACGGTCCGGGTCGTCTACAACTTGGTCTCTGGGGGGTCCCCCAAACTTGCAAACCCACAGGAACACGGCAGGCGTGCTGGAACATATCCCTTACAATTAATATTGTAATGACAATTAATTGTAATGACCTTCAGGGTTTATTGCAATTCCATTCAGCAGAGAGGTTTCAACAGGTGGTCCAGGGACCACCAGTGGTCCCTGACATGATTCCAGGTGGTCCACATACAGCTAAATGCTAAATGGTCAGTTGATAACCAAATGGACCCTTATAGATTTGTAACTCTTCAAATAGCTCAAATGAAACCAAATGGACCCTTATGGGGTCCATTTTATAATTCTTTTTCAACAATAATAAAATGTAGAATAATTGGTATTTTCACCAACATTTTGCCATCTCTCCTAAATTGAGGACAATAACCTCAAAATCCTTGATTGTGGGTCTGACAGATTAAACTCAACATCAAATGGTGGTCCTCCGAGGCTACACTCCTGAATAAATAGTGTAGTCTATAACATAAGTTCTATCCAGCTTTCCAACATCAAAAGTCCCAATCAATGTCATCTAGGCCTATACATCCAGATACACAACGGGTATAGGACTAGTTTGACTAATTTAACTAATTTTCCACGTTACCCACTGCTTGGATTAAAAAGTGATTCAAAGGGTTGCTTTCCAACTAGTGTAGAAACAAGATTGTTGGTGCAGTAGTTTGTAGACATTTCCAAGACAATGCATTATGATTTAAACAACACTAACCTGCATTCTAGCAGGTTTAAAGATGCTTCCCAGGCTGTAAACAATGACACTGCTGTTCTAGTACGTCACGTAGAGACATCATTTCAGACAAAATGACTGGATGGTCCAGTGGCTGGGCATTTGCATTTGAGCCATGCACCATTTCTCTCTTGGCCACCTTGAGACAATTAAGCCCTCCGGCATCACTTCTAGTCATCCCGGTTCTCCATACAATGCACCTGGCCAGCTCCTTAGTTCTCCATACAGTGCATCTGACCAGCTCTTTGGGTCTCCATACAGTACCTCTGGCCTGTTGGTTCTCCATATAGTACATCTGGCCTGTTGGTTCTCCATACAGTGCATCTGGCCTGTTGGTTCTCCATACAGTACATCTGGCCTGTTGGTTCTTCTCCATACAGTACATCTGACCAGCTCTTTGGTTCTCCATACAGTACATCTGGCCTGCTGGTTCTCCATACAGTGCATCTGGCCTGTTGGTTCTCCATACAGTACATCTGACCTGTTGGTTCTATACAGTACATATGGTCAGCTCCTTGGTGCTTTTTATTCATCAAACACTGTATATTTGAGACATACATCATATGTGGCTATGAGTACTACACACTCTCAAACTTTCATACTAATACTCATATCATACTCGTAAAATATTCTCAAAATGTTATTCCATAGCATCCATTTTATTGAGCTGACCAGTTATGACATTACATGTTGATCTCATCTCATCAAACCCTTTACACTCAAGACACGCTCCATACAGTATATGGCCAGTACAGAATTCATTCCAATATGTTGATCTGACCCACCCCACCATGACAAAGTGCCAGCGCTCCAGCACTCTGCTCTGTGAGCAAGTGTAAGTAATGCTTAATCATTCTGTACAAATCCCCACATTGTGTCTCTGTTGTCCAGTTGTCAATGGACAACAGGGGAGGGCCATTGCTAACTTCATTGACCATCTGGTTGCTGTGAAGCACCGCATGTGGGCTAGTCAATGTGCTTCAACACAGACGAGTGAGAAAACATTAGGACTGCCAACATGGCATAATGCTACAACTGCGCGTTCATGTGTATCTGGCTGTGAGCGAATTCGTTTTATAGCAGGCGTCGTAAATGGAAAGCCACATTAAACGTCTAAATAGTTAACTTTCATTATTTGTTAGGTTTAAACTATTGCACAGAGCCCTTAAAGCGCAGTTTGCTAATGACAGGTAAATAGCATTCTTTACTGGTCAAGACTTGGCCAGATCATATCTTTTCCTTGCAGACAGGCTGTTTGACCTGAGGCTAAGGTGTATACTAAAGATTATCATCTATAGGTACCCCGGTAACTTTCCACTCTCTCTCACACACACCCCCACACACGTATGCAGGGACACACACACACACACTCCACACCCTCACGCACACACATTCACATGCACTCTCGTGCACGCGCATAGCCACACCCTCACATGGGGCTGACACACACACACACACACACACACACACACACACACACACACACACACACACACACACACACACACACACACACATGCAGGTATAGAGACACACCCACACCTACTGTTTGTAATATATTAGGGGTGGTCAGTTTGAGACTGACACAGGCAGGACACACAGACACGGAGGGATGCAGGGTGACTCAGCCAGGGTCACTCTCTCTCTCTCTCTCCTCGATGCATTGCCAACTATTACCTGCTGTTAAGATGTCTGTCCTTGACTTAGTCAAGTTATCTGCTCGATTGACAATAAAAAGACCACGATGGGACAACAAGACCATTTGCCTGGCTGTCCTTCCTTTTCTGATGAGATGATGCAACGCACAAATAAGACCGCTTGTCCGAGCGCACCCAGGCGCTCGGACCGCACCCGATGACCCCGCAATGCCATCCGGCGCCCGAAACTACACAGTGGCCGAGCCTAGCCAGGAGACGTCTTCAATAGTTCAACTTTTTTTGATGGTGAGTTGATTACTGTCTAATTAGGGTTGAGCTAAAAACAAGAACCTAGAAACTTTTCTGTGGGCGGTGCTGTACTGGTATTTGGGGTCTAGGGTGCCGAGTGTCAATTAGGGGAAAGACAACCATGTTTAAATGAATGAATGATGTGTGAATGCATACAGAAAGTATGATTTTAAAAGCTTGAAAAAAAAAAAAAAAAAAAAAAAAAAAAAAAAAAAAAACGCAATATTAAAAAAAAAAATGATTGGCGGAAAATAGGCGTTTCCGAACAGTGCTTTATTTTTGCCCATCGAAAAAGACGAGATGAAATATGAAGAATATGAAATATGAAGAGATGAAACTGGAGAGTGAAACTGAAGAATGAAACTGAGAAATGAAACTGACGTAAAATGAGAAACGGAAAATGAAATGAGACCGGTAAAAATGTGCCGGTGAATGTGTAAAGTGAGGGATTTTTAGATTTTTTTCCTTATTCATATTATAATACAGTGTGCCTGACGTATTGCATCATGTTTGTTTGGTGCGTTTATAAAAATAGGTCTTTTGAAAGGATTGTAAATGTACAATTTTCGTCACACTGGCTATATGATATGAATAACCCTTACTTTGCAATTGTGTGAATGCACGTTAAGTGACATGAATCAAGCTTGCGTTATTGTTTTAAATAGCGTGGGGACGTTGCATGTACGTGATAGTGTTATTGAGCAGGGTTTTCAAATCACGAGCCGGATCGCTACCGTGACTCGAAAAGATGGACGTGATTCGGGCGTGTACATGTTCATTGGTTCCAATAATTTAGACAGTCTGTTCGTTTTTTTTTCCTGCTTCATTCCGTGCCATAAGGCCGATTATCGCTGATCGATAGATGTAAGATTTTCGGATATGGCGTGTGTGGTCGCGGTGAATTTTGGCTGTTTGAATTTGCAGTTTGGTGATATTTAAGCGTCGCTTTGGCATGTGGCGTGCCTGAATTGTTGTATAACAAATCCTAGAGAAAGAGAAAGAGAAAGAAAGAGAAGAAGAAAAGAGAAAGAGAATATGATTGAGAAAAGTAGAAATTAGGTTTTTAATTGTGTACGCGCGATATTTTTGATATGTACTGTTCTGTTTTTATTTGGGGGGTTTATACGTTTTGTTTGTTCGTTTTCATTGCGTCTGTAGTGGCCTCTTCTTTTTTGTCGTTTCTGTTTGTTGGTCGGGCCGAACTCTTTTGAACTTTGCCTTTTCTTTTTGTGTAGATTATGTATGGTATTGGGTTGCTACGGTACTTTGATATAAGTGCTTTTGCTGTGTCGAGTGTGGAGTCAAAGTAAATTAGTCTGCAATAGTGATCAATAATAGCTCGGCTATTAACTTCAGGATGTCATTGTATATTCTGTGGGATCAAAGGCTTTTTGAAATCGTGGCTACGAAAAACCTCATCTTGATCGATTTAAAGTATTTTTTCGGTGTATTTGTGGTGCTGTAATATCGGCACATCGGTTTACGTGTTATTTCTTTCTTTTTCATTCCCGTTTTTCTTTGAGTTAAACGGTAGCCTATATGATGGGGGTTAGAGTGGTGTATTGTCTGAGTTGCCCTGGGCAACGGTGGGTGCCTTGTTCTAGGCGTGTCTTCGTGTGCCCCATGGGATGACATGACATTCCATGGGGGGTGGTGGTAAAGTAGAGAGCATGAGCACCGCAGTGAGAAGCGTTTTGTCATTGGATGGTTGAGGCCTAAAGGGTACTTTTGGCCTCAATGGGAGGAGGATTATTGAATATAGTGAATAGAAACATCAATAATAAAATAATATAAAAATAAATAAAAAAATAAAACAGGAATCTAAATAGTAATAAATAAAAGTAATAATAATAATAAATAAGGAAATTGGCATAATGAAACAATACTCCGTACAATAGGTATGGATCTCCTACAACAAAGGAAAAGTGGTTCGAATGAGTCAAATTAGGAAAAAAAAAAAAAACAGTAAATGGTCTCTATAAGTGATTTAATTTTAGGACACTAAAAGTTAAATAGTAAACAGAAAATCTTGAATCCTATATAGTAACTATTGTGTGAAAATGGGCTGAATGACTGAATGAATGAATAGTATCTTTTTATATGAGTTTGGAATGTTGTCTTAGGAAAGTGAATATTAATACTAAACTATCATGTTTTCTCTGTCTTTCAAACATCCGGGGCGTGGCCGTTTGGCCACACACACACACCGTGCCTCGAGGGGAGCCAAGCTACAGCCTATCAGATGAGGGTCTCATGTCAACGTCCAGGGGCCCCGTCTGAATGCAGAGCAGCGACACTCCACGGTTGACACCCAAGATACCCATCTGGAGTCTGGACTGACGCTGCAACTTGCAACAGAAACAGTTTGAGTTTGGCAACCCTTGTAGTTTGATAAGACTATTAGTACTAATAATTCAGTTTGGAATGAAAGTTGGCAGGTGAAAATAGGTTGTCCAGAAAAACGTGCTAGGGTGAGAGACAGCATGACTCGCTCTGTTGTCGAGCTTTTTTATTTTCAGTGGCTGAATGGTTTGGAGCATATTTTGCGAGAACGGAATACGTGATTGATTATTAAACACGTTTCCTCCTTATCGTTTCCGGCCTGAAGACGTCAGGATAAGTTGGTCGGCTAGCTTAGAAATGGGCAAGGCAGTTTATATAGAAATGTTATCTGGACAATGTATTCCACTTGGTGTATGAGTGGCAGTGTTGGGAAATATTGCTTCGGATAGTAATATTTGCCATTGATTATCAGTAATACATATATTGCTAATATTTTAGTAATATGTCCCAACACTGATGAGTGGCGTGAATGTAGGCGTGGAGTTAGGAGAAGGAAGTATGAAAAAAAAAAAAAAAAAAAAAAAAAAAAAAAGAAAGAAAGAAGTATGAATGTATGTGTGTCTGAATGTCTGAATGATTTGAGTGCATGGATGAATGAATGATTGAATGAATGATTGAATGAATGAATGAATGACAGAATGAATGATTGAATGAAAGAGCGAATGACCAAACGAACGGATGAACACATGGATGGATGAGTGAACCAAATGAGTGAGAATGCGGATACCACAAGTTGTAGACACGATTTGAAAGGGAAGATTGACAATAGGGATTCTAGTGAGTTGTATAATTATTGAAGTATTGCAAGTCAGAGAGTAAATGAATGAACGGATGAGTGTTGTGTGACTATGGAAGGTTGTGACTGAGTGAATGTGGAATGAAATGTGAGAGATGAATGATGTCATGGAATGGATGATTTGGGAAGAAAAGAAAAGAAAGATGGATGAATGATGAACAGAATGAGTGGTGTGTAGAGTGTAAGAGGTGATGGAATGAGTGAGATTGCTTTTACCGAAGTTACTAGGGCGGACTAAGTATTTGAAGAAAAAAAAAAAAAAGAAAACTTGCTGATGGAGACCATTGCTAAAAACTAAATTTGAAGAGCAAATTTATAGTTCAAAGAAGAGAAAGAAAAAGAGAGAATAAATTCTAGTAAAATGCAGTTAGGTTAGTGTAGAGTAGGTACCAATTTGAGATTGAATGATTAGTTTTGAGTCTGATGTCTGTATAGCAATCACAAGGATTAGCTTCGAACTGGTGAATTGGTGTGAGTGTAACAATTATTAGACTCAGTGCACGGAAAGTTTTGTAAGGGGAGTGTTACGTGACGACGTGACACAACGCGCTCTTTAAGACAGGAGAAGTGCATGGGCTGTATTGGGAGTCTGCAGACCCAGTTGCCCTCGAGTATCTAGTAGCTTTTGAGCTGAGAGGGACGGAGTTGACCCCCACGCGGATGTGTGGACCTTTTCGCTGTGGCGTGTAGACTAGAGCCATAGTTGGAATAATTGGGTTAAAACTATTTGCCCCTCAGCCTATATCCACCTTTTGCCAGCCTTGTCGATTTGAGTGGACATCAGTGTGTATTGCTAATAATTGGCCATTTAAACTGAAGTAAAGTAATGTGTGACAAATGTATTTAGATGATCGATGCTGGACAAACAACAGCTGTAGTAATTTCAAATTCTTGTGCTAAAAACATTTTTTTAAAGACATAGAATAGTACAGTTAGGTTAGGTTAGGTTCAGACAGTGAGATAAATGGTCTCTGTAAGCGGAAATTGACAAGTACGGAAATTTTTGGGCCCTACATTTAAGTGAATGTGGAAGATATATCATTATAAATCCAACATTATTGTCTTTCACCGCAGTATAGACAATATTTTTTAGTATATGATCTCATTTTGTATTGAATGAATGGACTTTGTGTGATTGTGTGATTTTAATGCGAGTGAGGTAGTGAATGTGTGAGTGAAAGATAGTGAATGAGTGACTGAAGCAAGTGAGTGAATGAGTGACTGAAGCTATGAGTGAGTGAGTGAGTGAGTGAGTGAGTGAGTGGAGTGAGTGAGTGAGTGAGTGAGTGAGTGAGTGAGTGAGTGAGTGAAGTGAGTGAGTGGTTGCAGTTTGTGATTGAGTGATAGTGTGTTTGTTCTGTTTCATTTTAACAAGACAGCAGTAATTACACGTTCACAGAACGTCTGAGGCAGGACTGGTCATGCAGTTAGTATTGTAGTAAAATTCCATTTGTGCTTGTCCGAAGGGAAGTTAAATTTTCCCTGGAGGAACACAAAAATTCCATTGTCTATTTTTGTTTAATTGAATTGAATGAATGTAAGAGTCATTTCATTTCATGCTTTTATTTTCCATTGTTAAGTGATAATTGCAGTCAGATTGTTTTTATTATTTGTTAAATCCAAAAAGCTAAAGTTACCAACTATACATCTTTTGAGTTTTCTTTATTTTTTTATTTTGTTTTGCTATTTTCAATGTTCATTTTGCTTTGTTATGTTGTCTCAAATCATGTTATGTTGTCTCTATCATTTCATATTAAGTTTTGTCTTGTGTTCATGTTTCCGATTGATTATTCATTGTCATTATTAGTTAGGATGTTAAATGTTATACACACATTTTTAGTATGTTCTTGACCAAAGGGCGGACGTTTTAAAGTGGCTTTTCGAAAGTGTCGCTACACTTTGTCGTGTAGCGAAGGGAGGAATGTCGTAAATGGAAAGCCACATTAAACGTCTAAATAGTTAACTTTCATTATTTGTTAGGTTTAAACTATTGCACAGAGCCCTTAAAGCGCAGTTTGCTAATGACAGGTAAATAGCATTCTTTACTGGTCAAGACTTGGCCAGATCATATCTTTTCCTTGCAGACAGGCTGTTTGACCTGAGGCTAAGGTGTATACTAAAGATTATCATCTATAGGTACCCCGGTAACTTTCCACTCTCTCTCACACACACCCCACACACGTATGCAGGGACACACACACACACACTCCACACCCTCACGCACACACATTCACATGCACTCTCGTGCACGCGCATAGCCACACCCTCACATGGGGCTGACACACACACACACACACACACACACACACACACACACACACACACACACACACACACACACACACACATGCAGGTATAGAGACACACCCACACCTACTGTTTGTAATATATTAGGGGTGGTCAGTTTGAGACTGACACAGGCAGGACACACAGACACGGAGGGATGCAGGGTGACTCAGCCAGGGTCACTCTCTCTCTCTCTCTCCTCGATGCATTGCCAACTATTACCTGCTGTTAAGATGTCTGTCCTTGACTTAGTCAAGTTATCTGCTCGATTGACAATAAAAAGACCACGATGAGACAACAAGACCATTTGCCTGGCTGTCCTTCCTTTTCTGATGAGATGATGCAACGCACAAATAAGACCGCTTGTCCGAGCGCACCAGGCGCTCGGACCGCACCGATGACCCCGCAATGCCATCCGGCGCCCGAAACTACACAGGCCAATTCATTAGTCCTCTGCACCTGTCGGCCATCAACTATCTAAATCAGATGATGCTAAACACTTACTGTTCAGGATTCAAACATTTATAAATGTTTGAATCTTTAATAATAATTAAAGAGTAAAGGGGTAAAAATATAGTGTCTACAAGCTCAAAGATGTTTCCAAGCTTGATGATTTGTACTATTGTTCTAGGGGTTTTCAACATTTTTGATCCCAGGGCCCACTATTTATTCAGCATTTGAAAACAAAACAGTCAAACATAAGCTGGGTCAAAATGACCATTAGTCTTCTACATTCTCTAGTTGTGTAGACTTCTCATTTTTACATTCTCCAGAGATACATTTGGTTAACCAACTGTCCATCAATTAGCTGGGGACCACCTGGAAATCTCTAAAGGACCACTGGTGGTCCCTGGACCACCTGTTGAAAACCCCTGGTTTATACTATTTTATGACACGGTGCAGTATGAACAAGTGAATTAAAAAATAGAATATGGAATATGGGTTAGAATATGGAAATAAGAAGTTGAACTGCTTGACTACGATGATATACAGTAGAGTAGGCTACTGTATATTTTAGTAGGACTAGTTGTGTATTTGTAAAAATGTGGTCGTACTGTGACTGTGACAAGTAATTTAGTTGAGTTATTTGTCCACGGCTGGAGACAGGGTGCCGTGAGCGCACCAGTCACCCATGAGGGTTGCATAAGAGACACATCTCTGCAGTTTGCCAACTTGTCTCTACAGATAATAGAGAAAGGAATTCAATACCGCACTAGTGCGAGTGAGATATTTCAATAATAAGTGCAGAAAATAAACCCAGCGACTAGTCTCAGCAGCGCTAACCCACTCTCTAGCTGGCTGAACAGCGGTGGTTGGATACACTCTTAGCCTGCAGGCTTTTAGAAGGAGAAAAGGCAGAGCTGTTTCTGACTGATTCAATGGGTTTGTAATGCAAGCCAAATGGGTTTGTTCTAATGGGAGCGGGTCTCTGTGGTGGCTACAGAGCTTATGCCAGCACAATAACACTACAGTGAACTGCGGTGGCCAATGCCCTGTCAGTTGTTGATTGGCTACGAGGGGCAGAACCCACACTAAGAGGCTGCTGTACGTGTTTGTTTACTAATCACTAATAGTCCTTTTGGCAGGGAGTTATGAACCATGGCTTCGGGACATGCTCTCACAGTGGATGGAGTTACTGTATGAAGTACCATATGGCTTCAGGAGGTAGGCTAGGCTACTCTACCAGTGGACTAGGACTGTGTAAGGTATATAGTAGTGGGGCGAAAATACTCAATCTTTTTTACTTAATTAGAAGTGTACTGCAATGTAGAACTATTCAGCTACAAGCAAAAGTGTGGAATTCAAAATGTAATCGAGTAAAAGGTGCTGGGTCATACTTAACTTACCAAAAGTAAAAAGTGCTTATTTGCAGAATATCCCAGGTATATTTTCCAAATGCAGAACAATATTTTGATCATAGTTGTTAACCTATATTGTTAAAAATAAACAAAATCTGGATCTGAATTGTCAAAATCAAAATCACAGTAATTATGTTCATGTGTGTCCTTTTGGCAAGGACACAACATGGCGTGGCAAGTGCTAGTCTTCTAGGAGGCCGTGTCCAAGTGTCGTTGAGCAAGACACTGAACCTGTAATTGCACCTGATGTGCTAGTAGGTAAGGTACCTTGCACGGTTTCCACTGGCTTAAATGTATGAATGGGTGCCGTGATTTTTGAATTTTTTCCAATTTTGTACATGTTTAAGAGGTGACAGTATGTAAATAGACCCCTTGTGTGTTTTTTATGTGCAATGATGTCTTCCCTTTGTATTTAGGGTTTCTTCCTGGGGGCTGAACCTTTCCAGTCAAACGTGCCAACGAAAAAAACTGCAATACAGTGACATCATGTGCTCAGGCCCTCCCCTAACTCCTCCCCTTTTATCATGCAACTAAAGCTGTGGGTGTGGCTTCAGTTCAGGTGGATCTCCACCCATCACCACCCACCAGGCAAACCAGGCATACTTAATGAACTGGTTGGGTGGAATCATAAAAATGACAGTTTAACAAACACTGTACACTTTTTTGGGAAAAAATCTTACTTTTCATATAAGATTAATACCTGATGATCCTGTTTTAGGTAGAAAAAATTCACGGCACTGCATCTTAAGTGTATGAATGTGTGTGAGTGTGATGCTCAGCTATGTGAAGCACCTTAGACAAAGACACTGATCCTATAAATTCACCATTTGTCCAGGAGAGTACTAGAAAATACAGTTTAAAAACACAAAGCAATTATAATTACTCATGTTGATATCATGACAGAGGCATGCAAGTGAGAAACGACCTTCAAGTTTAATAATAGAAAAAAGGACAAACAATGAACATTCACAGCTACAGCTACTTGGCTTTATTATTACTGATAAATGGAATTGTATTGTGCTTCCATTTGTTATAATGCGTACACTGTCTTGTTAATATTAATCTTATTGGTGTTTTACATAGTGTAACATTAACTGCCAGAATATACTGTATGACTCTAAACTGAGACTGTTTTCAACTTTAGATCATATAATTGCTGGCCAGGTATCTGGTACAAACAGATAAGGTCAGATCACAGGGCTCTTTTCTTTATAATTGCGTACCAACGACTATCTCCCTCTCCCTTGAGGGGAGTGACTTTAATCCCTGTGTATGTACGCCGTTGCATAGTTTGTTTCTGTTTACTCTTTGGTTCTGTGTCATGGTAACTTTAACTGCATATAAGATTTGCCTTAGCTATCATTTGTGGTCAGTTATGTCCATTATGATGTTTGATTTGCTTTGAGTTTGTAATAATAATTTGTTATTATATATATACTTCACCAGCTATTGGACAATTACAAAAAATGTTCCCCATGCCAGCTCAGGTATAGGCTATAATAGGCCAATGTGAAAGTGGACATACTGATTGGACATACTGATTGTTGTGGACATACTGATTGTGGACATACTGATTGTTCAGTAAAAGTCTCTGTCTCTCCCGAGTCCCGGTGTATAATAAACACAATTCATTTTCTGGTATTTTCATCCACTCATGTGTGAGATCTCAGCAATAATGAATCTTTTATTCAGCATCAGTTTCAGGATGTCCTCTTGGATATGTTTTCTGCTGTGCTAGAAAGCACGTTTTGGGCCCTGTCTTGCTCCAGACTGGTCAATGTTTTGGCAAGTACTGCATGTGCTTTGCTTTTATGATTCTGAAACAGAATCCAAAAACAAACTTTTCAGGCTGCTACCCGGCCTCATCGGGTTTGAGGTCATATTGGAAAGTCAGCATTGGATTCTGCTACCGTCTGCCTGCAAATGTAGAAAATCTCCCTGTTTACACGCAGCAGGGGCAGATGTAACATGTCCCAATTGGGGGGGCAAGAGAAAATCGTATGGGTGCGACTTCATCGCCCGTGGCACAGAGCGACACAGGCGATACATGACTTATATTATGCAATTACAGGACTTATATTAGGCGAGTAAAGCATCAATAATAACAATCAATTGTTGTTGAATTTGCAACAGACAGGCAGCATGCATAAAGCTAAAGGACTGACTCAGAGAGTTTTCGGTGTCTCTGCTTAGAACGCTTTGTAGATCTTCTGTTTCCATACAATTTTATGTATTTTATGTATTTGATATATAAATATTCTGCATAATGAATACTGAGTACAGTTTGTACAGTTCCATGTCAATACTTACTTGTTTTTGAATTCCAGACTTAACACAGTACTGCTATATTATACCAAACTATCATACCATATGGTAGGTCCTCTCTAATGTACCTGATAAAGATTTTTTTAACATTATCAGGAAAATGATGCCTTCCAGTTTTGCATTGCAACTTTTCAAGACTAGAAAGCTGAAAAAATAGTGGTGTTTAATCGTGTACATTAGTGAGGACCTAGTATTTCAAGATACGTTGAAAAGTGGTGAAGTTACCCTTTAAGTACAAAATGTCAGTCCTTTATCCAGCACTGGTGGATTTGATAGATTGTCTGGAGATCTGTTACTTTCAGGAAATACTGTAACTACTAACTAGGAGATTAGGGATTAATACATTTAGAAGATTTTTATTCTATATTTTTTATTTGCTTTCCATGTGTGTGTTTCTGAGAGTAGAGAGCGTGTAGAGACACATTTTGTAATATAACATTGTACATGGGTATAATAATATATTATTATTATATTGGTATAATTGTTATAAATTACTAAACCAAGTGTAAATTCAGTCAACAGCATTCTTTGTTTGAACAATGTAGGCTAATAATCGAACATTTGTTGGTCATGCATAAATGACACAATTAGACTTTGTAAAGTTTAGGAATCAAACTTTATTAAAACAGTGACTTGTTGAGAGAAATCTTTACGAGTTAGAAGAGAGGTCAGCTCACATTGCAGTTGGTTATGTAAGT